>JARQOD010000002.1:536781113-536893483 GCA_033576555.1 Oophaga sylvatica | reverse complement strand
TTGTGTGGTTAGTTCAGGTTACTGCAATCCAATAGGTTCCAGCCTCTCTGGTGTATTACCGTTTTTGCTATTTCTCCTCAGCTACCTAAACATAACACTCTGCCCTGCATTCTCCTGGTGCCTGCCTACGATCTCCACCTCCGTCTCTCCTCAAGCCTGCATTCCATCTCCACCTTGGTTTCCCTTTACCCTGATCCTCTTGTGGATTACCTCCTCCGTACATCTCCTAATTCCTCTCCATGTCGCACTCTTCCTTCATATTCCCAGCCTATCTCCGTCTGTGCGTTACCCCTGAGCCGATCCCTGGTTCCTGGCATCCGTGGTACTAGAGGTCCCTGAGCTCGCCCCCTATCAAACCCTGTATAGGGTTGGTCCAATCTGGTATGCTCGTTCGGGGGAGTTTCAGTATCACGGTCCAGTGGGTCCACTCTCGGTTCCCGCCGTGTCCGGCATAACAGACAGTTCCTTCAGCCTGTTTCGCCCCAGACATGAATTCATCAATCACTACGTTTGCTGATCCCTGGTGAAGCATCCGACCCATCTGCACTGATCCCGTCGAAGTTCCAACGCCTTTCATCTCCTTAGTCCAGCCAACTTCTGCCCTAAAATCATTGGCCCAGGTGGTAAGACGCCACATCTTCTTTCCCTGTACGGACCCACTGCTATGATACACAGTGGACATGGGTAACATGGGCTGCAGCACTTGAACATTGCGTGGCTGCCGAGCTGTCCGGGCATATAGCCCATGTGGGCACTCTGACCATGTGTGAGCTAACTACCTAGAAACTTCTCACTACTAGCCGGCAGCCCCTCCTACACTTAACCCTCTATGAACTTCCTGTCAATTATACCTAACAGTGCACACTAGTCTGCCTCCATCTAGTGGCTCATCAAGGAACTATATCTACTCTTGTCTATAGAACTACACTGCTCAAAAAAATGAAGGGAACACTCAAATAACACAACCGAGATCAGAATGAATGAAATATTCTCATTGAATACTTTGTTCTTTACAAAGTTGAATGTGCTGACAACAAAATCACACAAAAATCATCAATGGAAATCAATTTATTAACCAATGGGGGCCTGGGTTTGAAGTCACACACAGAATTAAAGTGGAATGTAATGTCCTTGAAACAAGTCAAAATGAGGCTCAGAATTGTGTGTGGCCTCCACGTGCCTGTATGACCTCCCTACAAGGCCTGGGCATGCTCCTGATGAGGCGGAGATGAGGCCAACTCCTGGACAGTCTGTGGTGCAATGTGACGTTGGTGGATGGAGCGAGACATGATGTCCCAGATGTGCTCAATTGGATTCAGGTCTGGGGAACAGGTGGGCCAGTCCATAGCTTCAATGCCTTCATCTTGCTGGAACTGCTGACACACTCCAGCCACATGAGGTCTAGCATTGTCCTGCATTAGGAGGAACCCAGGGCCAACCGCACCAGCATATGGTCTCACAAGGGGTCTGAGGATCTCATCTTGATACCTAATGGCAGTCAGGATACCTCTGGCGAGCACATGGAGGGCTGTGTCACCCTCCAAAGAAAAGCTACCCCACACCATTACTGACCCACTGCCAAATCCGTTATGCTGAAGGATGTTGCAGGCAGCAGATCGCTCTCCATGGCGTCTTCAAACTCTGTCACGTCTGTCACATGTGCTCAGTGTGAATCTGCTTTCATCTGTGAAGAGCTCAGGGTGCCAGTGGCGAATTTGCCAATCCTGGTGTTCTGTGGCAAATGCCAAGCGTCCTGCATGGAGTTGGGCTGTGAGCACAACTCCCATCTGTGGACGTCGGGCCCTCAGACCATCCTCATGGGAGTCGGTTTCTAACCGTTTGTGCAGACACATGCACATTTTTGGCCTGCTGGAGGTCATTTTGCAGGGCTCTGGCAGTGCTCCTCCTGTTCCTCCTTGCACAAAGGCAGAGGTAGCGGTCTTGCTGCTGGGTTGTTGCCCTCCTACGGCCCCCTCCACGTCTCCTGGTGTACTGGCCTGTCTCCTGGTAGCATCTCCAGCCTCTGAAAACTACGCTGACAGACACAGCAAACCTTCTTGCCACAGCTAGCATTGATGTGCCATCCTGAATGAGCTGCACTACCTGAGCCACTTGTGTGGGTTGTAGAGTCCGTCTCATGCTACCACGAGTGTGAAAGCACAACCAACATTCAAAAGTGACCAAAAAAATCAGCCAGAAAACATTGTGTCACGCGGTCTTATGATATGTGTACGATGTCAGTAAACTATTCTTAAAAGAACAACACTCTATACAACATATAGATTAGCAACATCAGCATGTAAATATAGAATAGATTTACCTGACACGATATCCGTTGAACTCAGGGTTAATCTTGAGGACTTGATACACTGTCACAGGAAAGAGGAGGAACGGGGGTCTAACCTGACACTAAACTGGGGTCCTAACTAATCCCTCACCTTGGAGGTACTGATAATGGTTCAGAGGTCCAAGTCTCCAGCCTAACCCTGTCTCCTATCAGTCCCTGAACCCTGTGATCAGTCCTAAGAAGGATACTGACTACCACCAAAGGGATATGGGCTGATCTCTGCTAAATACACAGATTAGACATATAAGACAGACTGGAGAAAACACAGACTTGCATACACACTCAAACACAGAAGGAACATAAATGATCTGGGATATTAAACTCTAAGCAAGGTGAGCTTAAAACAACTAAGGAGCTCTTTAACTTAAGTCTATACAGATACAATCCTATCTGTGGTCTGCATGAAGAATTTCACTGGCAACTCCCAACACAGACAATCAGAGATTTAAAGGAAACCAATCAACAAATAATTAATTGCAGCCGGGAGAAACTGCACCCAGTCCCAGAACTGAGCACAGACAGAATTAACTCCCTAACTGCCAAACACAAAGAAACAGCAACTCAGCTGTGAGAAGTCAGAATGTGCAACCGCGACGATCTTCGTGGCGATGCACACATGACAGTACCCCCCCTTCTACGAGGGGCCTCCGGACCCTCAGGGCCAGGTTTGCCCGGGTGAGTTCTGTGGAAGGTCCGCACCAAACGATCTGCGTTAATGTCAGACGCAGGAACCCACGTCCTCTCCTCTGGACCATACCCCTTCCAATGCACCAAGTACTGAAGGGACCGGCGATTCAGACGTGAGTCAATGATCTTTGACACTTGAAACTCCAAGTTACCATTGACCACCACTGGAGGAGGAGGTAGAGGTGATGGTATGACTGGTGCCACGTACCTCTTAAGTAATGACTTGTGGAACACATTATGAATTTTAAACGTAGGAGGGAGGTCCAGACGAAATGCCACAGGATTAATTATGGAACTGATCCTGTACGGCCCGATGAATCTGGGGCCCAGCTTCCAGGAGGGAACTTTAAGTTTTATATTCCTGGTAGACAACCATACCAGATCGTTCACATTAAGATCTGGACCAGAAACTCTCCTCCTATCAGCCATACGTTTATAACGGTTCCCCATAGCACTCAGATTATTCAATACACCTCTCCACACTGAAGCAAGTGACGACGAGAAACGCTCCTCCTCAGGAACCCCAGAAGGGCCCCCCCCATTGAATGTACAAAACTGGGGATGAAAACCATATGCCCCAAAAAACGGGGACTTACCAGTGGACTCGCTCCGCCTGTTGTTAAGAGCGAACTCTGCCAGAGGCAAGAAAGAAGACCAGTCCTCCTGGTTCTCTGAGACAAAACACCGAAGATAAGTCTCTAGGCTTTGATTCAGACGCTCTGTCTGACCATTGGTCTGCGGATGAAAAGCCGAGGAAAATGACAATTGCATCCCCCGATGTAAACAAAATGCCCTCCAAAACTTGGACACAAACTGAGACCCCCTATCTGACACCACATCAGAAGCAACCCATGAAGTCTCACAATCTCCCCAATGAACACCTGCGCCAGAGTTTTAGCATTAGGGAGGGCAGGAAGAGCAATGAAATGTGCCATCTTACTGAACCTGTCAACAACCACCAGTATGACAGTCTTCCCTGACGACTGAGGAAGGTCCGTGATGAAGTCCATAGACAAATGAGTCCATGGACGCTCCGGAAGTTTCAAGGGTAAGAGGGTCCCAGACAGACGGGTATGAGGGGTCTTAGAGCGAGCACAAACCCCACAGGACGCGACAAAAGTTAAAACATCTTTATTAACGTTAGGCCACCAAAACCGGCGAGAAAGGAGATCTAAAGTAGCCTTACTCCCTGGATGTCCTGCTAAAGCAGAATTATGATGTGCCTCAATAACCTTTTGTCTCAACTGATTTGGGACAAACAGTCTCCCTGGAGGTCCTGCAGGGGCGTCCCCCTGAGCCTCTAACACCTCCTCCTCAAGCTCAGAACATACAGCCGACACTACCACCCCCTCCTGAAGGATAGATCGGGTCATCCATTTTCCCGGCCCCTGGGAAACTGCGAGACAAGGCATCCGCCTTAACATTCTTAGATCCAGGGCGATAAGTGACAACAAAATTAAACCTGGTAAAAAACAACGACCATCGAGCTTGTCTGGAATTCAGACGCTTAGCAGATTCCAAATACAGCAGGTTCTTGTGATCAGTAATGACGGTGACCGGGTGGACTGCCCCCTCCAAAAAGTGACGCCATTCTTCAAAAGCCAACTTAATGGCCAAAAGTTCCCTATTGCCGATATCATAATTCCTTTCGGCGGACGACAATTTTTTAGAAAAGAAAGCGCACGGATGCCATTTACCAGGGGACGGACCCTGGGACAATATTGCACCCACCCCTACGTCAGACGCGTCCACCTCCACAACGAACGGCTGTGATGCATCTGGTTGGATGAGAACGGGTGCCGAAGCAAAACATTTTTTCAAAGAGGAAAAAGCTTGGCAAGCTTTGTCCGACCATTTAGAAAAATCCGTCCCTTTTCTTGTCATGCCAGTGAGAGGTTTGACAACAGATGAGAAATTACAAATAAATTTCCGGTAGTAGTTAGCAAACCCCAGAAAACGCTGCAGAGCCTTAAGATCCTCTGGCTGATCCCATTCAAGCACTGCTCTCACCTTTTCAGGGTCCATACGGAAACCGGAGGCTGACACCAAGAAACCCAAAAACTGAAGTTCCTGTACGGCGAATACACACTTTTCCAGTTTGGCGTATAGTTTATTGTCTCGCAAGATCTGCAACACCTGTCTCACATGCTCCTGGTGAGACACAAGATCTGGTGAGTAAATTAAAATGTCATCCAAATATACGACCACAAACAGCCCCACCAGATGACGAAAAATGTCATTAACAAAATGTTGGAATACTGCTGGTGCAGTAGTCAGACCAAAAGGCATGACAAGGTTCTCATAATGTCCCTCCGGCGTGTTAAACGCCGTTTTCCACTCATCCCCCTCTTTTATCCTAATCAGATTATACGCCCCCCTGAGATCCAATTTAGAGAACCATTTGGCGCCAACAATTTGATTGAAGAGATCAGGAATCAGAGGGAGTGGATACGGATCTCGAACAGTAATCCGATTAAGTTCGCGGAAATCCAAGCAAGGGCGTAGGCCTCCATCTTTTTTCTTCACAAAGAAGAACCCCGCGGCCACTGGGGAAGATGAAGGTCTAATATGCCCTTTGGCCAGACTTTCCGAAATATAATCTTTCATAGCCTGCCTCTCAGGACCAGAAAGGTTATATAACCTAGCTTTAGGTAACTTAGCATCAGGAAGTAAATTAATAGAGCAGTCATACACGCGATGAGGAGGCAACTCCTGACACCCCTCCTCAGAGAACACATCCCCAAAGTCCTCCAAAAAAGGAGGCAAAGTACTAGGCACGACCGCACTGATGACTGTGTTCATGCAGTTACTTTTGCAAAACTCCCCCCATTGGCTTATATCTCTGGACTGCCAATTAATCACAGGGTTATGTTTAACCAACCAAGGAAGTCCCAACACAATAGGAGTAGGTAGACCCTCCAACACATAACAAGATAATAGTTCCCTATGTATTGCCCCTACCCGAAGGTCAATGTTATGAACCTCATGAACAAAGCTACCTTGGCCGAGAGGCCTGGCGTCAATGGAGAATATAGGGATCGGTTTGACCAATACACTCAGATGCATACCTTGAGCCTGAGCAAACTGAGCGTCAACCAGATTAGCCCCGGACCCACTATCAAGAAGAACAGAAAATCTCTCCACTCTCGTACCAACCACCACCTCCACTGGTACAAGGAACTGAGAAGAACTAGCGGACGAAATACATACTCCCAGGTTGTCGTCCACCACACAACCTGGGATTAACAGTTTTCCGGCGACTTTTTGCTCAACAAGGCACGGGATGGACATCCCCCAACAAAATGTCCCTCTTTCCCGCAGAAGAAACACCTTCTAGTCCTGCGGCGTACCGCCAATCCCCTCCTACGAAATGATGTCCCTCCCAACTGCATAGGCTCCTCCGAACAGACAAGGGGAACCTCAACATAAGGGACTTTAGTAGTAGGTGGAGTAACAACAGGGGGCGGAGTTACCTCGCACCTCTCCCGGAGCCGTCTATCAGTACGGATAGCTAGGGCCATAGCAGCCTCCAGTGATGGAGGAGAATCATACTGAGCCAAAACGTCCTTTAATTTGTCAGAAAGCCCATGACAAAACTGGCTTCTAAGAGCTGGGTCATTCCACTGAGTATCTGTGGCCCATCTACGGAACTCAGAAGCAAATTCCTCCGCCGGACGATCTCCCTGCTGTATCTTACGTAATTTCGTCTCAGCAAGAGAGACCCGATCTGGGTCATCATATACCAAACCCAGGGCAGTAAAAAATCGATCTACTGACTGTAGAGCCGGGGATCCCGGAGGAAGGGAGAAGGCCCAGGATTGAGGGTCCCCTTGTAGGAGCGAGATAACAATTCCCACTCTCTGCTCTTCACTCCCTGATGATCGAGGCCGAAGCCGAAAATACAATTTACATGCTTCCCTGAAGGTAAAAAATTTGTCTCGCCCACCAGTGAACCTGTCCGGGAGAGCTACTTTAGGTTCAAATCTGGTTTGCTCCGAGGGAGACAAAACTTTGGACTTAATGTCCGTCAGCTCCATGGATAATCCCTGCAACTGCAGAGCCAGCTGGGCTACTGGATCCATGGCAACTGGGAATAATTTTATGGGCCAGTGAAAATGTCACGCGGTCTTATGATATGTGTACGATGTCAGTAAACTATTCTTAAAAGAACAACACTCTATACAACATATAGATTAGCAACATCAGCATGTAAATATAGAATAGATTTACCTGACACGATATCCGTTGAACTCAGGGTTAATCTTGAGGACTTGATACACTGTCACAGGAAAGAGGAGGACCGGGGGTCTAACCTGACCCTAAACTGGGGTCCTAACTAATCCCTCACCTTGGAGGTACTGATAATGGTTCAGAGGTCCAAGTCTCCAGCCTAACCCTGTCTCCTATCAGTCCCTGAACCCTGTAATCAGTCCTAAGAAGGATACTGACTACCACCAAAGGGATATGGGCTGATCTCTGCTAAATACACAGATTAGACATATAAGACAGACTGGAGAAAACACAGACTTGCATACACACTCAAACACAGAAGGAACATAAATGATCTGGGATATTAAACTCTAAGCAAGGTGAGCTTAAAACAACTAAGGAGCTCTTTAACTTAAGTCTATACAGATACAATCCTATCTGTGGTCTGCATGAAGAATTTCACTGGCAACTCCCAACACAGACAACCAGAGATTTAAAGGAAACCAATCAACAAATAATTAATTGCAGCCGGGAGAAACTGCACCCAGTCCCAGAACTGAGCACAGACAGAATTAACTCCCTAACTGCCAAACACAAAGAAACAGCAACTCAGCTGTGAGAAGTCAGAATGTGCAACCGCGACGATCTTCGTGGCGATGCACACATGACACATTGGTACTGAGATGTAGTCTGTGGTCGCCACCTGCAGAACCACTCCTTTATTGAGTGTGTCTTAATAATTGCCAATAATTTCCATCTGTTGTCTATTCCATTTGCAGAACAGCATGTGAAATTGATTGTCAATCAGTGTTGCTTCCTAAGTGGACAGTTTGATTTCACAGAAGTTTGATTTACTTGGAGTTATATTCTGTTTAATTGTTCCCTTTATTTTTTTGAGCAGTGTATATACTAAAGTGCCCTCCTCTAATGTCCCCAGAAAGCACCTAACTTTCCCTAAACTGAAAATGAACATTACCTTGTAAGAACACAACGCATATACAATTATTTTAAATTAAATGGTAACACAATAGAGACTGTGGCAATACCATTGCTATGTGTGGTAATACATGTTCCATGTAGCAGTACCACCGAAATATTTGCAACGACAAGTACATAAAAACATTAAGAACACTTAAGGGGGGCAGGGCAAGGCAGTAATACGCCTTCACCCCCTTACAGTAACATATATTAGGAGATGACATGAATAAATTAATGTTGATCATCAGTTTTCATAAACTCTTAACTTACCATTTCTGGTATACAAAATACATAAGGAATGATACCTTCTTCCTATGAACTCACAGATTTATAACAGCAAAGCTAAAACTTCTAATAATTTTCTTGAACGTGCCAGGTATGTTATAGGGAGTTATTAACTTTCTAATATCTAATACATCAACCTCCCAAGATGACACCAAGGAAATGAAAAAGTCAGTTTCAAACAAATCAGGTTTCTAAAGAAATTGCAGAACAAGAGCTTATCTGGGTTTCTCTAATTATTTGATACATAAGAAATCATTTCTTTGTGTCAGTGAAATTGGATTAGTGTGTCTCAGTGGTTTCATGCTCTTGAAATATTGTTGTCCATTTGAAATGGAGATGAAAGTGGCAAACAGCTCACACAGCCTTCTTGATCTAAATTTACCTGTGGATATCTGGTCCTACTTTGCAGAAGTGGTTTTTTTTTATATATAAAGGTGACTTAGTTTTTTGTTGAGGATTTATTGACATTTCATTATGTAGCTTCTACAATCAAGGATGGGAATTCCATTTCTAAGTTCTCCTTGTTTGATAAGGTACGAGTATTAAGGCATGTCCATGTATTTATTTCCACTGTTTCCACTGAAACATCCTGGATATGACGTTAGTCACTTTTCACGGCCAAGCCGTGAGTCAGATAGTCAAGAAGTCCAAGGTCAGAAGCCAGGACGGTAAGTCATAAACAGAAGGAAGAGACAAAAGCGTAGTCAGGTAACGTTCCGAAGTCGGAATACCAGGAGGATAGCGGATCAGTTCAGAACGGGTTAAACAGATGGAAGGTCAGAACGAGGTCCAAGGTCAGGCAATGAAAGATCAAAACACAGACCTCAAGGCACAGAGGAAACAAACTACACTTGGCTGAATGTACAGAGGTCTGGGAGAAACCGCTCAGTTAAGTGACATGGCTATCACCTGGGATAATGAACACTTGTAGGCAACCGTCTTCCAGTCTCAGATTGGATAGTTGAGTGGTCAATCAACACACTGACAACTGAGGATGCTCCTGTACCAGATTGGATGGCTGAGCTGTCAGTAACTGTATCCCAGACACATTGAGGGGTGGAACTGTGAACCTGAATTTACAATGGTCTATTTTTCTGATTCAGAGATTAGAGGGGTTAACTCCTTTAATTTTAACAAATAGGGACATTTGCAGGGAAAAATGCAAAGTACTACATCTGGGCAATAAAAATGAAAAAAGCATATACAAAATGGGAGGAATAGGGCTAAGTAACAGCACATGTGAAAAAGACTTGGGTATACTAATTGATCACAGACTTAACATGAGTCAACAGTGTGATGCAGCAGCAAAAAAGGCAAATGCAATTCTAGGATGTATCAACAGAAGCATACAGTCTAGATCACGTGAGGTCATTATTGCCCTCTACTCCTCTTTGGTCAGACCTCATCTGGAATACTGTGTCCAGTTTTGGGCACCACATTTTAAAAAAGACATCAGCAAACTGGAGCAAGTTCAGAGAAGAGCCACCAGAATGGTGACCGGTCTGCAAACCATGTCCTATGAGGAACGGTTGCAGGATTTGGGAATGTTTAGCTTGCAAAAAAGAAGACTGAGAGGAGACTTAATAGCTGTCTACAAATATCTCAAGGGCTGTCACATTGTAGAAGGATCATCTTTATTCTCATTTGCACAAGGAAAGACTAGAAGCAATGGGATGAAACTGAATGGGAGGAGACACAGATTAGATATTAGAAAAAACTTTTTGACAGTTAGGGTGATCAATGAGTGGAACAGGCTGCCACGAGAGGTGGTGAGTTCTCCTTCAATGGAAGTGTTCAAACAGAGGCTGGATAGACATCTGTCTGGGATGATTTAGAGAATCCTGCTTTGAGCAGGGGGTTGGACCAGAAGGCCCAGGAGGTCCCTTCCAACTCTACCATTCTATGATTCTATGATTCTATGATTACTTTTGGAGTTTACTAATATGTAAGTATCACAATTTCTTCTGCATTTGGTTGTGTAGCCTTCCTCAAAATGTCTACTGCTGGAGGAGAATTTGACCAGACCTGTCCATCAGCTTCCTCCAAAAGGAAAATAGTGAGCATGGGAAAGCTGAGGAAATTGGCACAGAACCATAAAATCATGTCCTCTACACATTGGTTACAATAAAGATGAAGTGGACAAGCCATTTATAATACTACACAAAGGTAAGAGAGAAGAGTTTCAAACCTATATCCATACCATCCAATAGTTCCAAAACCAGCATGACTGTCCCAAATTTTGGGAACTATATTGCTGTTCTAGGAGTTCGTGCTATATCCCATCTTCAGCTGCATCTGTGTTCTAAGGACACATATACATATGAATGTAATGGTGGAGCAATGTGCAGACAGGTCTTTCCTCCACCATTCATTCTATGTAAAGACTGGAAATCCTGCCAAGACCTTGGGTCAGTTGACTTTCTAAGGTGTTATGACTTGGCAGAAAAGAAGAGTCAAGAGGAGCAGGACACAAGGTGTGAGTATTTAATGTTGCAGAACTGCTTAGATGTTTTGATGTTACACAGCTGTGTTTTGATGTTGATGTTGCAGTACTGTGTGTTTATGTTGAGAGGTGTATGTGTTGATGGAGCTTATCTGTGTGTGTGGGAAGGGCATTATACTATGGGTGGCTCTGTATGGGCATCAGACTGTTTGAATGGAATGTACAGGGGGGTTATTATATTATGTGTGAATTGTTTGTGGGGGCAATAGACTGTGTGTCGGGGTACGCATTGTGTGGGTCATAAAAAGCTTCACTAGATGGATTTTTCTGTGTCGACACATATAAATCACTAACCGAGGTTAGGGTACTGGCTTAGCACAAAATAACAATTGCTGCATCATTGCACATTGCAATGTATGTTCCTCTTTTTCATAGTTCAAAGTTGGGTGGTACGGAATGCACTGTATATCCACCTTTTACTATCTAGCAAATCTATACCAAGCAAGCTGAGGACTGAAGACTGCCAGTTATCTTTCAACGAATTCTAGCCTGCTAACTATCCTACAGGAGCCTACTGTCTGCTCTGCAGATTGTAGATGTATCAGAATATTACATTTTAGCTATAAGAAACAACGAAACCTTGAGAAATTGATGTTCAGACAATGCTTGAATAGAAGCTGAGACATCTTCATTCCATAACAATCTAAGGACTCATGTACATACGGTTGTGCTCAAAAGTTTACATACCTCGGTAGAATGTTTTGCTTTCTTGGCCTTTTTTTCAAATAATATAAATGATAACACCAAAACATTTTCTCCACTCATTGTTAGTGGTTGGATGAAACCATTTATTGTCAAACTACCCTGATCATAAGTTTACATATCCTGGTGATTTTGGCCTGATAACATGCACAGAAGTTTACACAAATGGGTTTGAATGGCTACTAAAGGTAACATCTTCATCTGTGACCTGTTTGCTTGTAATCAATGTATGTGCATAAAAGCCGAGTCAGTTTCTGGTATCCAGACAGACTCTTGCATCTTTCATCCAGCCACTGACGTTTCTGGATTGTGAGTCATGGAGAAAGCAAAAGAATGGTCAACGAATCTACGGTAAAAGGTAGTTGAACTGTATAAAACAGGAAAATTATACAAAAAGATATCCAAGGAATTGATAATGCCAGTCAACAGCGTTCAAACTGTGATTAACAAATGGAAAATCAGGGGCTCTGTAAAAACAAAACAACGGTCAGGTAGACCAACAAAAATTTCATCCACAACTGCCAGGAAAATTGTTTGGGATGCAAAGAAAAACCCACAAATAACATCAGCTGAAATACTGGGCTCTCTGAAAACTAGCAGTGTGGCTGTTTCAAGATGCACAATAAGGAGGCACTTGAAGAAAAATGGGCTGCATTGTCGAGTCGCCAAGAGAAAGCTATTACTGCGCAAATGCCACAAACTATCTCGCCTACAATACGCAAATCAGCACAGAGACAAAAAACTTCTGGAACAAGGTAATTTGGAGTGATGAAACCAAAATTGAACTTTTTGGCAAGAACCATAAAAGTTACATTTGGAGAGAGGTCAACAAAACCTATGGTGAAAAGAACACCATTCCAACTGTTAAGCACTGAGGTGGATCGCTGATGTTTTGGGGATGTATGAGCTACAAAGGCACAGGAAGCTTGGTCAAAGTTGAAGGAAAGATGAATGCAGCACGTTATCAGCAAATACTAGCGGCAAATTTGCAATCAGCAGCCAGGAAGCTGCGCATGGGACGTACTTGGATGTTCCAACATGACAATGATCCAAAACACAAGGCCACGTCGACCTGTTATTGGCTACAGAAGAACAAAGTGAAGGTTCTGGAGTGGCCATCTCAGTCTCCTGACCTCAATAGCATTGAGCCACTCTGGTAAGATCTCAAGCACGCAGTTATGCTAGATAGCCAAGGAATTTACAGGAACTGGAGGCTTTTTTCCAAGAAGAATGGTCAGTAGTGTTGAGCGATACGATACTGCAAATATCGGGTATCGGCCGATATTAGCTGTATCGGGCTTTCGATTCCGAGTACCGATATTTTCGTCATATCGGATACCGGAAGCGGATTTGTCACTGTCACTGTGAGTGTCCGTCGGTCGGGTCTGTCAGGAGTCAGCGGCACTTACCTGGCAGAAGATCTCCGGCGGTCACGTCCTGGACTGCTTGATGGCCGCCATTATCTTCCCTGGCGGTCACATGCAGTTTTTCGCGATAACTGCAGTGACTGCAGGGTAATCCCGGCCGTAAACCAGTCCGATGACGTCACCGCCGGGGAAGCAGGTAATCAACTGTGCTGCGCCGGGATGACAGGCTCTGCCTGTCATTCTGATGTAGCAGAGCTGGATCGTCGTGGGACACTCGTTACTATGGACTGCGTCGGACAGGTGGTATACTGCTGTTTGTTTTTTTCATTTTTTTACAGGAGATCGATGGCGTCGCAGGATGAGACTGTAATAAAAGTAATGAAAACTGTTTTTTTTTTTTTTATTAAATTAAAAAACTTTTTTATGAACATTCACCCGTCCGGGTACATCAACAATTTAACTATTTACATACAGGGACCCTGTCCGGGTTATTTATAATTCTTTGGCAGGGGTGTTCCAGGTACCAGCTGGTACTCTTCTGATGCTTGCCAAACATCCGAGACACCAAGGACCACCAGGACCTGATGACGTCGTGTGGCCTGTACAGTCAAGTCGTGACCCGCTATTTGTGTCTGTGTGGCCACCTCTTTCATCTCCCTCCGGGTCTGGAGCCCTATGTCCCGGACTGAACGAACCCCAGGGGGCCTAACAGGCGCCGGGTACGGGCCAGCTATAGTTATCATGTCCATAGCTGGGGCTGCTGAGGAGACCACTGAGGGAGGCTGGGGAGATTTACGGCGTGGGGTGGGCACTTGTGCAGAGGCCTGGATGTGGGAGGCTGAAGGCTCCGAGGGTCTCACAGGTTCCTGACACTCTGGGGAGTAGGGGTCGCACCTGGTAACATTTAGGGCGTACCATCCATTGTAACCCCAGTGTCGGGTGTAAGTCACCAAGTCTCCTGGCAACAGGTCCCTCCCCAGGTGTCCTTCTGGGAGGTGAGTCTCCACGTCCCGCCGGGTCACAAAAACTTCTAAAGTCCAGGCTCCTGGATGAAGCCCCAACCACCTTTCAATTTAAAGTTCCGTACTGCACCCTTACGCCGCGGCTCCCTCAGGGTTCCTTTATCTTTTCTCATCCGGTCCTTATCTGCCCGGTCCTTCTCCAGGTTACGTTGCCGAAGCTTTTGGGATTCTCGCTGCTCCCTTTGTCGCTCTGCTTCCCGCTCCCAACGTCTCCACTCTTCCTCCTGACGCCGGTTGTAATTCTCCTCCACCAGCAGCTCCATGTCTCCAAAATCAAACTGCAGCTTAGGATGTCCGGTTTGTGGCAGCTCTCCTGGCGCCCCCCAGTCCTGGCGGCGCTCACCTGCGGAGGAAGCAGCCGGCTCTGGAACAGATGACAGTCGGGGCTCCGGTACAGACAGGTAGACCTCTGGTGCCTGCGCGGCCTCCTCCATGAGGACGGGTGTCGCTTCTTCTGTCTCAGCGACGGGGGCAGACAGCGGGATCTGGGGTGCTGCCGGTGCAGAGTTTTTTGCAGGAACGGGTGCCTCCACTGCGACAACGTCAACCGGATCACATTGCAAGGGCTGGGATGCCCGCACGGACTCCTCTACTAGAACGGGTGCCTCACCTTCCGGTACAGACACTTCAGGTAAGAGGGATTGGCGCCGCTCCAAGTTTAGTTTTAGGGCACGCCAGCTGGCTTCCATCCTGGCGACCTCCTCCCGGTGCCGGGCCAGGCCTCTTAGGGTATCCTCCGCTTCTTGCAGCGTAGGAGGGTTTCCAGGCCGGGTGCCCAACGGTGGTTCCGTGGCGATCGGGTCGCTTCCGTGGGGGGAGAGCTCTGACTGCTCCATCCCTTCACACTTCTGCTCGTGTCCATTAGCCATCTCTGCCAAGTCACATGTGTCATTAGCATCTGGAGAGGGCCCCTCTTTCGTAGGGAGGCGGGACCTTCGTGTTAGTTTCTGCACACTGAGGAGGATGAGGAGGCGGAACTGAAGAGCTGTGGGGCACGATCTTACATTGCAGTACCATTTAGAGTGGTCGGCCATCGTTTTCGCGCCACTGAGTGAGTGTACACCCACGAAGAGCACGCCCTTCTTCTTCACCAGTGCCTTGTCGTGACGCAGATATGACGGAAAAATGGCAAATACATTCTCTGATGATTTTAGCAATTCTCAAGCACAAAACCAGTTCAATTCAGGCACACAGGACTCGCTTATAGCGAGCTACAGAATCCTGTTCGTGACGCCCAAGTTGAGTCGCACAGAGCCAGAGGTTTTGGGGGTACTCGGCAGAGTCTATTTTACTATGTAGAAGTGTATAAACTATAAATATATGTATATATATATGTCACAATGACATGTATGTATATATATATGTATTCTATGTGTGTATATTTTGTGTTTACAACGAAAGAAAGGGTTTTTTTTTGTTGCAATATTTTGTTCCCATAGACTTACATGGGACTTCCGGAATCGGAATCGGATATCGACGATATTTAGTGATATCGGCGATACCATTCCGATACGATATTTTTAGATATCGAGCAGTATCGCTCAACACTAATGGTCAGCTTTACCATCTGAGAAAATAAAGAACCTCATCCACAACTACCACAAAAGACTTCAAGCTGTCATTGATTTTAGAGGGGGCAATAAAAGGTATTAAGAAATGGGGTATGTGAACTTTTGATCAGGGTCATTTGGATGTTTTGGGTTGTTATTATGATTTAAAAATAGAGAACACAGTAGTTTGACAATAAATGTCTTCACCCAACCACTAACCATGAGTGGAGAAAAAGTTTTGTTGTTATCATTCATATTCTCTGAAAAAAGGCCAAGAAAGCAAAAATTCTGCTGGGGTATGTAAACTTTTGAGTACAACTCTAAGTTATATGCCTTCTTAGAAGCTAAGTCTTAAGGAAAGAATACTTCGTCACTATAGCATGCAATAGATCATTTTCATATTTTTTTTCTGATGGATTGCATATGAAGTCATGAAAAATTATATGCTTCAATATAAAATTTAAAACATAAAAGTATAGCATAAGAGCCCATAGATGTATATAGCTGTTGTATGACACAGTTATGACTGTAAAAGTGACGGAGTATAAAAAATTCACATCCTAGCAAATGTTTGTCATGTTGAAAGTTCACCCAAAACCATGTACAAAAAGTATTAGTAATTCTTACTAAATGATGCTCAACAATGAAAAGTAGAACACACATAAATGAGCAACCAGTTTAGATTTTGACACAGCTCCTCTAATAAGAGGCAGGGTTTATTTTTCTGTACAGTGCTCCATCTTTATTTTCTTGCTTGTAGAATATACTCCATGACTTGCAAGTGTCCAACAGTTGAAGAGAAGAACACCATCTAATTCTCTTGGCTTTATTATATGATTTCAGCATGGCTGTAGTTTTGAAACCCATGTAGTTAATCTGGATACAAAATATAAATGTATTCATCGTGATCATGAACACACGGTGGTACTGTCATTTTTTTCATCAGAAATCAGCAAAATACAGAGCACTGAAAAAAAATGAATTTCTTGTCATTTTGTGTGTATACATTTATTTTTCCCTTTTAATAAATTAGCCTTTGCTTAATATGTATAAATATAGTCATAAAATTAGAATATGTATATATTCACATATTTTGCACTGTAATTACAAATGTACATAGATTTGTTATTGCGGTTTCAAATCCAAGTCAGCTTAAGGATTGTTTTAAACTGTCATTTATTGTTAAACTGGACATTGGAACAAGGTGGTTATTTGCTTTTTTGCCATTTTAAATGACATTTTTTGAACATGACCTTTCAATGTTTGTCGTATTTGCTCTTTTAAGTTCTCGCCCGCTTTTGCAGCAGAAATATTTCTTCCAAATATACAAAAATGTAGATCGGAATTTTTCAATACGGAATGCGTAGACGATGGGGTTCATGGCTGAATTTCCATGGGTCAGGAAGATGGCGATATAAGTGATGATCATAGGCGTGTTACAAGTCTGGCAGAACAACGTAATGCAATTCAGGGTATGAAGAGGAAGCCAGCTTAAAGCAAATAAAAACAGGATTAAAGCTAATGACTTTGCAATTTTCAGTTCTTTTCCATAGTATTTTTGAGGATCTTTAGAGCTAGAAGATACTTTTTTACTAAGTTGTCTTTGAATTAAATTGAACACTTCCAAATAAATTATCAACATGAGAAAGAGCGGAGGAAGGACCCAGACAAAGAAGTTAAAGTAAACCATATATTCCATACTGATCACGGTTTCAAATCTACAAGTTATAACAATTTCACCATAGCTGGAGTTATTTTGTCTTCTCAAATTGTTTATGTTGTTCCAGCCAAACATGGGAACTAAACCAATGATGAATGAGAGGATCCAGCATCCTGTGATCGCAATCACAGCTCTTCTAGACGTCACGACACTTTTGTAACTGGAAAACAAAATGGGAGACAAATTACATGAGGACCAATAATTTGTCATCCAAAACTCACAAATTATTTGAATTAGGGCAGTAAAATGGCTTTAAAAAATGTAACATGTTGTCGAAGGAGAGCATGCTTTGATCTATAAATAGTTTCCATATATGAAGTAATGGTGAGCTAGACATATAGCACTTATCTAGAGATTAGTAAAAATGTTCACGCCAATCAGTTGTGACCTTTTGTCCAGTCCTCTATTACAGCCAAACTTTACTTCTGCACCCAGCATTCTCATCCTAGAATTTCTGTGTGTCTGTCACTTGTAGGTCTTACTACTTCTAGGCAGCGATAGAGGCCCTCAGGAGATACCAGGCCAAGAATGCTGGTCACATAAGTGAAGTCTGACTTCAACAGGGGTAAGTAGAGTCATTTATTTTTTTTATATGGGCACCATGATGGGGGTCATGCATACCAGGATTGGGATGGTGACCATGTATACCAGGATGGGGCTGGAGTCCATGTATACCAGGATGGGGGGCCATGGAAATCAGGATGGGGGGCCGTGGATACCAGGATGAGGATGGTGGCCATGGATACCAGGTTGGGGATGGAGATGGGGGCCATGTATACCTGGATTGAGGGCCATATATACCTGGATTGGGGGCCATATATACCTTGGTGGGGGCATGGATATACCAGGATGGGGGAAATTAGTACAGGATGGGGGACATTACCCCTATAACAGTGTCAGCAGTAGACCCCTCCCTCCATAGTGTGTCATGACCACATTTTTGCTCCAATTTTTTATTTTCCTTCTCTAAAACCTAGGTGCGTCTTATTTGGTGAACTTTTTGGCCACCAAGGAACATGCTATGTCTGGCACCAAACCAAAACACTTCATCACCCCAAAACACCATTCCCACAGTGAAACACGGTGGTGGCAGCATCAAGCTATGGAGATGTTTTTCGGCAGCAGGCACAGGAAAAATAGTCTGAGTCTAAGTGAAGATAGATGGTGTGAAATACAGGGATATTCTTGTCCAAACCTGTTCCAGTCTGTCAGTGATTTGAGACTGGGATGGATGTTTACTTTTCAACAAGACAATGACCAAAGCATATTGCTAAAGCAACACTCAAGTGGTTTAAAAGGAAACATGCAAATGTTTTGGAGTGGCCTAGTCAAAGCCCAGACCTTAAATCAATTGAAAATCTGTGGTCAGACTTGAAGATTTCTGTACACCAGTAAAAACCATCTTACTTTAAGGAGCTGGAGCAGTTTTGCCTTGAAGAATGGGCAAAAATCCCAGAGTCAAGATGTGGAAAGCTCAGAGACTTATCCAAAGTGACTTGCAGCTACAATTGCCACAAAAGGAGGCTCTACAAACTGCTGACTTTAGGGGGATGAATAGTTATGAATAGTTACAGTTTACATACCCAGGCAAATTTTTGCTTTCTTGGCCTTTTTTCAGAGAATATGAATTATAACACCAAAACTTTTTCTCCACCCATGGTTAGTGGTTGGATGAAGCCATTTGTTTGAAAAACACTATATTTTCTCTTTTTAAATCATAATGACAACCCAAAACATCAAAATGACCCTGATAAAAAGTTTTACATACTCTGGAGATTTTGGCCTGATAACATGCACAGAAGTTGACACAAATGGGTTTGAATTGCAACTAAAGGTAACATCCTCACCTGTGACAAATGCCAGGAAAATTGTTCGGGATGCAAAGAAAAACCCACAAATAACATCGGCTGAAACACTGGACTCTCTGAAAACTAGCGGTGTGACTGTTTCAAGATGCACAATAAGGAGGCACTTGAAGAAAAATGGGCTGCATGGTCGAGTAGCCAGAAGAAAGCCATTACTGCACAAATGCCACAAAGTATCTCGGCTACAATATGCAAAACAGCACAGAGACAAGCCTCTAAATTTCTGCAACAAGGTAATTTAGAGTGATGAGACCAAAATGGAACTTTTTGGCCACAAACATAAACATTACATTTGGAGAGAGGTCAACAAGGCATATGATGAAAGGAACACCATTCCTATTGTAAAGCACAAAGGTGGATCACTGATGTTTTGGGGATGTGTGAGCTACAAAGGCAAGGAAACTTGGTCAAAGTTGAAGGAAAGATGAATGCAGCACATTATCGTTTTCAGCAAATGCTGGAGGCAAATTTGCAATCATCAGCTTGGAAGCTGCAAATGAGACGTACTTGGATGTTCCAACATGACAACGATCCAAAACACACGGCCAAGTCGACCTGTCATTGGCTACAGCAGAACAAAGTAAAGGTTCTAGATTGGCCATCTCAGTCTCCTGACCACAATATCATTTAGTCACTCTGGGGAGATCTCAATTGTGCAGTTCATGCTAGACAGCCCAGGAATTTACTGGAACTGGAGGCTTTCTTCCAAGAAGAATGGTCAGCTTTACCATCTGAGAAAATAAAGAACCTCATCCACAACTACCACTAAAGACTTCAAGCTGTCATTGATGTTAGAGGGGGCAATACATGGTATTAAGAAATGGGGTATGTGAACTTTTGATCAGGGTCATTTGGCTTTCTTCTGGCGACTCGACCATGCAGCCCATTTTTCTTCAAGTACCACCTTATTGTGCATTTTGAAACAGCCACACCGCTAGTTTTCAGAAAGTCCAGTATTTCAGCTGATGTGATTTTTGGGCTTTTCTTTGCATTCCGAACAATTTTCCTGGCATCTGTCACAGATCACAGATGAGGATGTTACCTTTAGTAGCCATTCAAACCCATTTGTGTCAACTTCTGTGCATGTTATCAGGCTAAAATCACCAGGGTATGTAAACTTTTGATCAGGGTCATTTGGATGTTTTGGGTTGTCATTATGATTTAAAAAGCGAAAACACAGTAGTTTGACAATAAAAGGCTTCATCCAACCACTAACCATGAGTGGAGAAAAAGTTTTGATGTCATTCATATTCTCTGAAAAAAGGCCAAGAAAGCAAAAATTCTGCCGGGGTATGTAAACTTTTGAGTACAAATGTAAGTTATATGCCTTCTTAGAAGCTAAGTCTTAAGGAAAGAATACTTTGTCACTATAGCATGCAATAGATCATTTTCATATTTCAATAACACCCACATGGGCTTCACAAAAGTTAACTCATTAGATGAGAAAACATTGATTGCCAATATTTCAGGAACAGAAGGGTGAAATTAAAAAAAATCCCCAAAACATATTATTCTGCTCTGCAGCCACTATTACATCATGTGTCCACTACAACATATGAAAATTTGGTGAAAGGTCCCTTTAAAGGGTATGTACATAGTGTGTGCACGTGGCCTTAACTTTTATGCTCTGAGTATGTGGTCAGTATTTCACATCAGTATTTTTAAGCCAAAACCAGGAGTGGGTGATAAATACAGAAGTGGTGATGTGTTTCTATTATACCTCTGATTGTGCCACTCCTGATTTTGGCTTACAGATACTGATGTGAAATACTGATTAAATACTGAACATGTGAACATTGCCTTATGTTGCAAATCTGGCCTAAAAATAAATTCACGTCTTAAATGCAAATTTTGTTGTGAGTTTAGAAAGGAAACTAATAACAGGTTTAATTGCCTTTCCGATCATTGGCCCTTGTAAACATGCCAGAGATCGTCTCTCAAGCGAGCAAACCCTAGGTTGTTGGGTTTTCAGCGGGAACAAAAATCATCTTTGCATAACGACTATTTATCCCCATTCATTTGACACATGATTGTGAATGTAAATTGAAGTTCCAAATAACAACAGACATGCTATGTAGCCAATCATCGCTCTTCACTGGCAGGTTATCTGCTTGTGTTAAGGGGCCATTTAGATTCTTTGCATTCGCTGTAGACATGAGTTTAGATTAAATAACTACTTCATATTCCGATAAGGGCATTCTAGATTTTTTCATCTAAATTCTTGTCTGCAAAATGAAAAGGTAGAAAGCCTCATACAGAGGATCAAAGTGCTGGCAGTGTTTCTTCGGTGCAGAACGTGCTGTTGGAGTCGTGCAGCGGCAGGGAGCCCTGATGATCTGTGCATCATGGGTTCAGTGAGCTGATCCTTTCAAGTGTGCCTGCTTCATTACAAAGAGAGGGTTTGATAGAAGGATACAATGTACAAGGTCACTTTCTTTCAGATATCAAAACTATTTTGGGCAAGCAATTTCCTTAAAATAACTTCTGATAAATGGATTTATTTGACGACCCCGTCTGCATCAATGTGATAGTAAGCATGACAAGCCTGCACTGACACAAAATATTCAGCGGCAGAAGGGTCGGCTTGGCCTAATAAAACCTATTCAGTGCAGGATGGGTTACTATTATCAGTATAACATAGCAAACTAGCAGCTTCCCTGGAACAAAAGGCCTGTGTTGGAAACCTTCCAGAGTGACATGCAGTCAACTATGGATCCTGGAGGGAAAAAAAAAAAGGAAAAAGCTAACTTTTTATTAACACCTACCTACGGAATAGGTAGAAATCCTGGATCCTTAGGAGTCTCATGGCTGAGACCTCTGTCAATCACCAAAATGGGGGTCTTGGTCAATGTCACCCGTGAAAAGAGCTGAGCAGATCCTTGACCATTACTAACTTTAAATTGAGCAGCAGTGACCATGCCCAACCATCACTTCATTCAAACTCCGCGTAGTTGTCCCTCGATTATCAGGCATAGGAAATCATCTATCTTAAGCCAGGGTCACACTTGTGAGAAACTCGCACAAGTCTCACACCTCAATACCTGGCACTGCCGCCGGCACTCGGACTGGATCGTTCAGCTGCATAGAAATACATGCAGACGCACACTCCGATCCCAAGTGACAGTGGCAGTGCTGGTTATTGAGGTGCGAGACTCGTGCGAGTTTTTGACATGTACAATTTGGTGCAGAATCCATGCCCAAAACGATCATATTGATACACCCCAAATTATAATTTAAAAAAAAATAAAACCACACTTAAGTATATTGGCAAAACCACATCAAAACAGCAGCAAAAATAATGTGACAAAAATCATGTCTTCTAGAAAGTGGACTTTTCAGGTAGAGAAAAACACGTAAAAAATCTCTGCGTGAATATCCTCTTAGTAGTAGATATGGGTTTATTTCAAACAATCTTTTCATTTTCTTAATTTTTACTATCCCTCAGATTTAAAAATAATAAAATCCTTTGTTTTGTCGGATCGCACTCAGAACGAAAATAAGGTCATCTGCACAAGCCTTAAAGGGATGACATCATCAGAAAATGAGCTATTGTTTTAATCTGGTTTTTGTGCTACATGTATTGTTTTTTAAATGTCAATGTATTTTTTCATGTCACAAACTTTATTAAAAAAAAATAGTGATTTTACAGTTTTCACACTGGCCACTGGGAATTTTTAAAATTTATACTTCGTGTGCTTTCTGGAAAAGTTTACAGCAGAATTCACATCACCAGAGGCAGGATTCTAATAATACCTCCAAAAATAGCTGATAACACAGGATCTGTTATGATCTGCTACAAGCACTAAGGAAAGATGGGAATTCTGTCCCTACAATAAAACTGAGCTGGATCCCTACGATGTAACGGGGAACCTGATCCTTCGACCAGACCCGCTAAAGTCCTCAGCTAGTCTGAACGAAGACCTATAGTTGCGAGGAAGGAAGCCCTACAAGATCTAGGGACTGGGAGAAAAGGTGGACACCTCCTAACAGAAATTGTAGCAGGGAAAAATAAAACAGAAAACAAATTACTTAGAGATCCTAAGATCAAGCAAAACTGACTGAGTAAGGCACCTAAGCACCCGGCTAGCTTAAGAGTAGTTAATATAATGAAGTCCAGCAAAGGCAGAAGCGCGGAGCCAAACTAAATGGGGAAAAAAGGTCATGTGACCAGCAAACTGAAACAAAACCTAACAAGAGGGTTCTAACAGTACCCTCCCTTCAAAGAAGATCCTCCAGATCCCCTAGGACTTAGGCTTATCCGGAAACCTCTTGTGAAACGCTCTGACAAGTCTAGACGCAGAAACATCATCCGCCCTCACCCATGAGTTATCCTCGGGTCCATAACCCTTCCAAGCGACGAGGTACTGTAAACTCCCTCTATACCGTCTAGAATTTAGGATGCGGGAAATCTCATATTGCCCGTCCTCCACCACCAGGGGAACAGTAGCCGAGACGTCTCCATCTGAGACCTCAGCTTTTTTCAAGAGAGAAACATGAAACACCGGATTAATCTTCCAGGAGGTGGGAAGCTCCAACTTAACAGCAGATTGGTTAATAACCTGAAGCACCTTAAAGGGCCCTACAAACTTGGGACCCAAATTCTTAGACGGAATCCTCAAGCGCAGATTCTTAGAAGACAACCAAACCATGTCACCAATAGCAAACAAAACCTCTTGTCGTTTTCTATCAAAATACACTTTGGATCTTTTGTTAGCCTCCTGAAGATTACCACGCACATCAGTCCAAACTCTCTCCAAAACACCAGAAAAATTCTCCTCTTCAGGTACAGCCGATCCCAAGTTGGAAAATGACCCAAACGACGGATGTCTCCCAGTACAACAAAAAAAAGGCGAACAACCAGCAGAAGCGGATGTATGGTTGTTAAGAGCAAACTCAGCAAGTGGCAGAAACTCAGACCACCCCTCTTGATTATCAGTCACAAAACAACGGAGGAACTGCTCAACATCCTGGTTTTTCCTTTCTGTCTGGCCATTAGACTCAGGATGATATCCGGATGAAAACGACAAATGAACTCCCAACCTGTCACAAAAGGCGCACCAAAAACGAGCCACAAACTGAGGTCCCCTATCAGAAACAATGTCAGTAGGAACACCATGTAGTCTGACTATTTCCTTGACAAAGGCCTTAGCGAGAGTCTTAGCGCAGGGCAGTTTGATGAAAGGAACCAAGTGACACATCTTGCTAAAACGGTCCACGACCACCCAGATGACAGTGAAACCCTCAGAGGAAGGAAGGTCAGTAATAAAGTCCATAGCCAAATGTGTCCAAGGTGCACTAGGGACCTCCAGAGGGCAAAGCAACCCTGCAGCAGGAGTATGAGAAGACTTAGATCTAGCACACACAGTGCATTGACGCACCCACTTAATGACTTCCTTCTGCCATCCAGGCCACCAAAAGCTGCGACCCACAAGTCTCTTGGTCTCAGAGATTCCAGGATGACCTGCCAACCGAGAGTCATGACATTCAACAAACAAATCTCTCCTCAGGGTACCAGGCACAAACAACCTCCCATGCGGCGTGTTAGATGGGGCATTCTCCTGTGCTTTAAGAATCTCATCTTCCAACACGGAGTCCAAAACAGCAATAACAACCCCCTCTTGCAAGATGTTTTCCTCCTCCTCCTCAGTACCCACCATAGGAGGAAAGCTGCGAGACAAAGCATCAGCTTTAACATTTTTAGTACCTGGATGTAAGTAACGGTAAAATTAAACCGTGAGAAAAACAGTGCCCACCTAGCCTGATGGGCATTCAAGCGTTTGGCAGCATCAAGGTAGATCAGATTTTTATGATCGGTGAAGACTTGAACGGGAAATTCCGCTCCCTCCAAAAAATGACGCCAGTGTTCAAATGCGAGTTTAATTGCCAACAATTCCCGATTACCGATATCATAATTTAGTTCAGACTCAGAAAATTTCTTTGAAAAAAAAGCACAGGGATGTACTCCATCCGTCTTTGCCTGAGACAACACCGCGCCGACCCCCACAGAAGAAGCATCAACCTCAACCAAAAATGGTTTAGTCACATCAGGCTGCGTAAGGATGGGAGCAGAGCTGAACCTCTCCTTTAGCAACACAAAAGCCTCAATGGCCTCCGTAGTCCACTGAACCGCATCAGCACCTTTCCTGGTGAGATCGGTCAGAGGTTTGGCAATCACAGAAATTTTTTTTATGAATTTTCTATAATAATTGGCGAACCCCAAAAACCTCTGTATTGATTTCACACCAATAGGTCTAGGCCAATCCTGCACAGCTTGCACCTTCACTGAGTCCATCTCAAAACCTTCACTGGAGACAATGTAGCCCAAAAAACTAAGTCTCTGTACAGCAAACTCACATTTTTCTAGTTTGGCAAAAAGTGAATTATCACTCAGTAACTGTAATACTTCACGCACACTCCTCCAATGAGACTCCAAATCCAGTGAATAAATCAAAATGTCATCCAAATACACAACCACACTTCTGCCGATCAAAGGTCTAAGGATGTCATTAATAAGATTCTGAAAAAATGCCGGAGCACTGGAAAGCCCAAAAGGCATGACCAGATTCTCAAAATGACCCAGTGGAGTGTTAAACGCAGTCTTCCATTCATCCCCCTCCTTCATGTGCAACAAATTGTATGCCCCTCGAAGATCAATTTTCGAGAACCACTTGGCCCCAACTAACTGGTTAAACAAATCAGGAATCAATGGCAGTGGGTAAGGATTGCGTACAGTAATTTTATTAATCTCACGAAAGTCTAGACAAGGCCGTAAACCGCCGTCCTTTTTTTTAACAAAAAAAAATCCAACCGCCACAGGAGATTTGGAAGGCCTAATGTGACCGGCGGCCAAGCTTGTCTGTATGTATTCCTCCAAAGCCTTTCTCTCAGGAATAGTCAAATTAAATAAACGACTTTTAGGAAGAGTCGCTCCAGGGACAAATTCAATTGCACAATCATAATCTCTATGAGGAGGCAATACCTGCGATTCCTTATCAGAAAAAACTTTCCAAAAATCCTGAATAGGTACAGGTAACTCCCCCTTAACTACAGCAGCAATACGCCCGTTACAACACTTGTCATAACAATTAGGATTCCAGGACTTAATTTCATTGGTAGACCAATCCAGTACCGGATTGTGCAATTTTAACCAGGGTAACCCCAAAATCACCGGTGAGGGCAAATTATTCAAAACTACCAAATCCAAATTCTCTTGATGAACACCATTAATAGTAAGAGGAAATTCACAGATATGGTGAGTAACATTTTTCAAGTGAGAACCATCCACAGACACCACATTAATAGGAGAAGACAGAAGTTTGGGTTTTAATTTTAGTTTTTCCAAAAATTTCCCATCAATCACATTGAGAGTTGAACCACAATCCACAAATACCCGAAACTCCATTAATTCCTCCTCAACAGCAGTGGTAGCAGAAAGAAAGACACCTTTATTGTTTAAACAAGCTATGCGGGCGAAACTGACCTAATTTTTTTTTCTCTCTTTATTCATTCGAAGCGCACAGTTCTTAATGAAATGGTCAGATTTACCACAATAGAAACACACGCTCTCCGCAAATCTACGGTCTTTTTCCCGAGAGTGAGGTGTCATTGCTCCAATTTCCATCGGCTCTGCAATGTCAGTACAGTCCCTCTGCAAACTTGGAGATGACAAGGCAGATTTACTCTCATTAACCCTTGCATGCAGTCTCCTATCCACCCGTATGGCTAATTGCATAGCCTCTTGCAAGTTACCAGGTATAGGATAAGCAATCAGCAAATCTTTAACCCTTTCACTTAACCCTGCAAGAAATAAACTTTTCAAAACTGAATCGTTCCACCCCACCTGAGTGGACCACCTTCGGAAGTGAGTACAATATTTTTCCACATTACCTGATCCCTGTCTCAAACGTCTCAATTCTGTCTCAGCTGATGAAACACGATCCGGATCGTCATACAATAACCCCAAAGCAGAAAAAAAACTATCCACTGATCTAAAGCATGGATCACCAGGCTGCAGAGAAAAGGCCCAGTCCTGAGGTTCTTTGCGCAAAAGTGACATTATGAACCCTATGCGCTGTGATTCATCACCAGAGGATCCGGGTCTCAAACGGAAATACAACAAGCAAGCATTTTTAAAAGAAAAAAAATCTTGTTCACCAAAAAATAAATCAGGCAAACGTACCTTTGGCTCCACAAAATGTGCTCCAGAACAACTACTCACGTGTTGATGGATCTCAGCCACTTCCAGAGAGAGTCGCTGCAGGCGTTGAGCCAAATCCTGAACCGACACCATGATGGAAACAGAAAATCTTCCTTAGTGATTTTTTTTTTTTTTTTTCTTGGCTGGACTTACTGTTATGATCTGCTACAAGCACTAAGGAAAGATGGGAATTCTGTCCCTACAATAAAACTGAGCTGGATCCCTACGATGTAACGGGGAACCTGATCCTTCGACCAGACCCGCTAAAGTCCTCAGCTAGTCTGAACGAAGACCTATAGTTGCGAGGAAGGAATCCCTACAAGATCTAGGGACTGGGAGAAAAGGTGGACACCTCCTAACAGAAATTGTAGCAGGGAAAAATAAAACAGAAAACAAATTACTTAGAGATCCTAAGATCAAGCAAAACTGACTGAGTAAGGCACCTAAGCACCTGGCTAGCTTAAGAGTAGGTAATACAATGAAGTCCAGCAAAGGCAGAAGAGCGGAGTCAGACTAAATAGGGAAAAAAGGTCATGTGACCAGCAAACTGAAACAAAACCTAACAAGAGGGTTCTAACAGGATCCATCAATCATAAAAGGCGATATTACAACTGACAATGCTCCCCTTCACAATGACTTTTGCACAGGCTCATTAAACACTTCAATACAAAAGATAGAGCCAAGGTTTGAACATTGTGCCTATGTACATGTGTTTGTGTCTATGTACATATGTTAATTCCTGAAACAACAGGAAGTTATTCTAAAAAAGCTCCAATGGCCAATGTGAAAATTACAAGATTTCTAGTTTTTATTTTAGTAGAATTATAACCATGGTGGTTTATGTGAGGAAGGCAGGAGGATTTATATTACTTAACTCACCAAATTATGCAATTTCTTATTTTTTAAAAAAGAAAACAAACAAACATATAATAATAACACAACCATAAATACAAAACATATGAGACAAAGACACATTGTTGTGAAATGTACCCCTTTGCAAACTTAAGATGTTCTCAAGATTTGGCTGGAAACAACAGCCATCTGTGGCTCATGGATGACAATAAGTAGTATTGAGCCAGTTTAGAAACATCATTACAATTGTGATTGTTGTAGCACAAACTCTTATTATCTTACCCACAACTATCATTATGTGCTAGGCTGTGCTTTCAGTGAGATCTTCAGACATTGTTGGAGTGGTGCCTTGACAGCAATTGTTAGGGATCTTTAATATGGGCAGATTTGTGCCCATAACGCTTATATATATATGGGCATACAGGCATATAAAAAATATGTTACCCACAGTATACCAAGTAGATCACTTGTAAGTTGAAATAAAGCTTAAAGATATATAAAGTCTTCATACACTTCTCAACTTTAAAATTGCAAAACCAAGAAGGAAATGTCATGGGAGTATGGAAATCACAAGATCGATATACAAGTTATTGATATGCAAATAATGAAAAAATAGAAACAAATTTTTCAAACATCTTGATTTATCTATAACGCTAGGAGTGTCACTCTGTCTGAAGCCTTTATAGACTGCGCAAGCGCAACGCGCCTGTGAAGTCTAGCTTCAGACAGAAGACAGCATCCAGCGGTGAGGATTGTGTATGGTGCCGGAGATCGCGGTACGCATAGACGCTGAATGCATACCGCGATCTCCAGCGCCATACCTACATACTTACCTGACTGGGAGGAGCGTTGCCGCGGCGCTTATCGCCGGAGACCGGGGCCAGAGTGCGCGTTAGAATCGCGCACAGCGCATAGCGCTATCCGGTGCCACTTTACTGAAGACACGTTTGCAGTGTGTCTTCAGCAATATATGCATGGACCCCTCACCCCTTATCCTCGTATGCATGCTACCTCTCACCCCCTATCCTGATATATATGGTCCCCCTCACCCCTATTAAACTGCACACATACAAAAAGAAAAAAACATTTATACTCGCCTTTCTTCCCTGTGCTCCAGCTCTGTCCCGTTCTGCCGGAGGCTGGAGGAGCAGTGTGGCGCCGGAGTACGCGCATGCCCATACCGTGCTGTCCGGCGCCACACTGCTCCTCCAGCCTCCGGCAGAACGGGACAGAGCTGGAGCACAGGGAAGAAAGGCGAGTATAAATGTTTTTTTCTTTTGTATGTGTGCAGTTTAATAGGGGTGAGGGGGACCATATATATCAGGATAGGGGGGTGAGAGGTAGCATGCATACGAGGATAAGGGGTGAGGGGTCCATGCATATCAGATTGGGGGGTGAGAGGACCATGCATATCAGGATTGGGGGGTGAGGAGACCATGCATATCAGGATAGGGGGTGAGGGGACCATGCATATCAGGATAGGGGGTGAGGGGACCATGCATATCAGGATAGGGGGGTGAGGGGACCATGCATATCAGGATAGGGGGTGAGAGGACCATGCATACCAAGATTGGGGGTGAGGGGACCATGTATACCAGGATTGGGGGTGAGGGGTAGCATGCATATCAGGATTGGGGGGTGAGTGGACCATGCAAATCAGGATTGGGGGTGAGGGGTAGCATGCATATCAGGATTGGGGGGTGAGTGGACCATGCAAATCAGGATTGGGGGTGAGGGGTAGCATGCATAGCAGGATATGGGGGTGAGGGGTAGCATGCATATCAGGATTGGGGGGGTGAGAGGACCATGCAAATCAGGATTGGGGGTGAGGGGTAGCATGCATAGCAGGATAGGGGGGGTTGAGGGGTAGCATGCATATCAGGATTGGGGGTGAAAGGACCATGCAAATCAGGATTGGGGGTGAGGGGTAGCATGCATAGCAGGATAGGGGGGTGAAAAAGTCAAATGGCTCTTCTTCCCTTACGAGCTCTGCCGTGCGCCAAAACAGTGGTTTTCCCCAGATATGGGCTATTGGTGTACTCAGGAGAAATTGCACAACAACTTTATCTTTCCATTTTCTCCTTTTACCCTTGTGAAAATAAAAAAATGTTTGTAAAGGATCATTTTTGTGACTGAAAATTTAAATGTTCATTTTTTCCTTCCACGTTGCTTCAGCTCCTGTGAAGCACTTGAAGGGTTAATTAACTTCTTGAATGTGGTTTTGAGTACCTTGAGGGGTGCAGTTTTAAGAATGGTGTCACTTTTGGATATTTTCTGCCATATAGACCCCTCAAAGTGACTTCAAATATGAGGTGATCCCTAAAAAAATGGCTTTGTAAATTTTGTTGTAAAAATGAGAAATCGCTGGTCAACTTTTAAACCTTATAATTTCCTAAAAAAAAAAAATGCTCATGTAAAGTAGACATGTGGGAAATGTTATTCACTATTTTGTGACATATTTCTCTGTTTTAAGGGAATAAAAATTCTAAGTTTGAAAATTGCTAATTTTTCTAAATTTTCCCCATATTTGCGCTTTTTTCAAAAATAAACGCAAGTTATATTGAAGAAATTTTACCACTAACGTGAAGTACAATATGTCACGAGAAAACATTCTCAAAATTGCGAAGATCCGTTGAAGCATTTCAGAGTTATAACCTCATAAAGAGACAGTGGTCAGAATTGTAAAAATTGGCCCGGTCATTAACGTGCAAACCACCCTTGGGGTAAACGGGTTAATGGCGCTATATAAATGAGTAAAATAAATAAAGTACCATATGCAGAAATAAATGCACTTAGACACTGGGACAGTGAAGAAATGGCTGTACCTGTGATTCTATCAACAAAGTAACTGCTATTGATGATAGGGGTCTGGTTACTGTATGCTATGCCATCTCACACCATATTCCCAGCAAGTAGGATCAGTGTGTGACATCGCCTCATGAAGATCTCTTCATGTGTTGCCCACATGGTCTCCAGACCAATCTTCGGCTATCATTGCATCCAAGACAAAAGCAAGCCTCATCAATGAATAGGTGTCACGGGTGTGTCGCGGCGAAGATCGTCGCGATTGCACACCCTGACTTCGCACAGCTGAGTTTCTGGTGCTGGGTGTTTTTCGGCACTGAGGGAGTTAATTCTTTCTCTCTCGGTGCTGGACTGACCAGCCTCGCCCAGCTGCGATTGATGTTTTGTTAATTAGCTTCCTTCTTATACCTGCTGGTCTGCTGGGGAAGTTGTCGGTGAAAGCATTCATTCAGACCAGCAGAGCGGATCGTTTCTGAGAAGACTTAAGCTAAGAGTGCCTGTTGTGGTTTATCCTCTCCTCGCTTATTGTTTATCTCCTTAACCTTTTGTGTTCCTCTGTAGTGGAAGTTTTGTATGCATGGCAGTGTTTTCTTTACCCCTTGTCTGTCTCGTTTATCTTAGACTGTGTGTAAGCTGTGACCTGCCCATTCCCTGTGGTGGTAATCAGGGTCCTTCTCAGGACTAGATTACAGTTGTCAGGGATCTACAGGAGACAGGGTTACGCTGGCGGCCTGGACCTCTGTACCATTAACAGTACCTCCAGGTAGAGGGACTAGTCAGGACCCCAGTTCAGGGTCAGCATAGACCCCGGTCCACCTCTATCCTGAGTCAGCGTGACACGTACACAGTATAGACCCACAATACATAGGATATTATGTCAGGTAAGACATTGCTGGCAGATACTATGTATACATGTTGATATTTTCTATTATAGGAAATATAGTATGTTGTCACATTAGATATATGTTACTATCATAGAATATATCTGTTATACGTCGTGACCTCACTAAAAGATTCTCCCCAGCTACCATGGATCCAGTAGCCCAGTTAGCTCAGCAGTTGCAGAGTTTGTCCATGGAGCTGACGGACGTTAAGTCCAAGGTTTTGTACCCCCGGAGCAAACCAGATCTGAACCTAAAGTAGCTCTCCCGGACAAGGTTCACTGGTGGGCGGGATAAATTTTTTACCTTCCGGGAGGCATGTAAATTATATTTTCGGCTACGGCCTCGGTCTTCGGGGAGTGAAGATCAGAGGGTGGGAATTGTCATCTCGCTCTTACAAGGGGACCCTCAATCCTGGGCGTTCTCTCTTCCTCCGGACTCCCCGGCTCTCCAGTCAGTAGATCGATTTTTTACAGCCCTGGGTCTGGTATATGATGACCCGGATCGGGTCTCCCTTGCTGAAATGAAGTTACGTAAGATACAGCAGGGAGATCGTCCGGCGGAGGAATTTTCTTCTGAGTTCCGTAGATGGGCCACAGATACTCAGTGGAATGACCCAGCTCTTAGGAGCCAGTTTTGTCAAGGATTATCTGACAAATTAAAAGATGTGTTGGCTCAGTATGATTCCCCGTCACTGGAGGCCGCTATGGCCCTTGCTATTCGCATTGATAGACGGCTTCGGGAGAGGTGCGAGGTAACTCCGCCCCCTGTGATGACTCCACCTTCTACTATAGTCCCTTATATTGAGGTTCCCCTGGTTTGTTCTGAGGAGCCTATGCAGTTAGGAGGGACATCGTTTCGAGGGAGGGGATCGGCGGTGCGCCGCAAGACAGGAAAGTGTTACTTCTGCGGGAGAAAGGGACATTTTGTTGGGGGGTGTCCATCCCGTACTTTGCTGAGCAAGAAGTCGCCGGAAAACTGTTGATCCCAGGTTGTGTGGTGGACGACAATCTGGGAGTATGTATTTCGTCCCCAAGTCCGTCTCAGTTTCTCGTACCAGCGGAGGTGGTGGTAGGTACGAGAGCTGAAAGGATTTCTGTTCTTCTGGATAGTGGGGCCGCGGCTAATCTGGTGGACGCTCGGTTTGCCCAGGTGCAAGGTATGCAACTGAGTGTATTGGCCAAACCTATCCCTATATTCTCTATTGACGCCAGGCCTCTCGGTCAAGGTAGCTTTGTGCAAGCCGTGCATAACATAGACCTTCGGGTGGGGCAATACATAAAGAACTATTGTCTTGTTATGTGTTGGAGGGCCTTCCCACTCCTATTGTGTTGGAACTTCCTTGGTTAACTAAACATAACCCAGTTATTAATTGGCAATCCAGAGAGATAAGCCAGTGGGGTGAATTTTGCAATAGTAACTGCATGAACACAGTCATCGGTGCGGTCGTGCCTAGAACCTTACCTCCTTTTCTGGAGGACTTTGAGGATGTGTTTTCAGAGGAAGGGTGTCAAGAATTACCTCCTCATCGCGCGTATGACTGTGCTATAAAATTGCTTCCTGATGCTAAGTTACCAAAATCTAGGTTATATAACCTTTCTGGTCCTGAGAGGCAAGCTATGAAGGATTATATTTCGGAAAGTCTGGCCAAGGGCATATTAGACCTTCATCTTCCCCGGTGGCCGCGGGGTTCTTCTTTGTGAAGAAAAAAGATGGAGGCCTACGCCCTTGCCTGGATTTCCGTGAGCTTAATCGGATTACGGTCCGAGATCCGTATCCGCTCCCACTTATTCCTGATCTCTTCAATCAGATTGTGGGCGCCAAATGGTTCTCTAAGTTGGATCTCAGGGGGCGTATAATCTGATTAGGATAAAGGAGGGGGATGAGTGGAAGACGGCGTTTAACACTCCGGAGGGACATTATGAGAACCTTGTCCTGCCTTTCGGTCTGACTACTGCCCCGGCGGTGTTTCAACATTTGTTAATGACATCTTTCGCCACCTAGTGGGACAGTTTGTTGTCATTTATCTAGATGACATCTTAATTTACTCGCCGGATCTTGTGTCTCATCAGGAGCATGTGAGACAGGTGTTGCAGATCTTGCGAGACAATAAACTGTACGCCAAATGGGAGAAGTGTGTATTCGCCGTACAAGAACTTCAGTTTTTAGGATTCCTGGTGTCAGCTTCCGGTTTCCGTATGGACCCTGGAAAGTGAAGGCTGTGCTTGAATGGGATCGGCCAGAGGATCTTAAAGCACTGCAGCGTTTCCTGGGGTTTGCTAACTACTACCGGAAATTATATTCGTAATTTCTCATCCGTTGTCAAACCTCTCACTGACATGACAAAAAAAGGGACGGATTTTTCTAGGTGGTCTGACAAAGCTTGTCAAGCATTTTCCTCCTTGAAAAAATGTTTTGCTTCAGCACCCATACTCATCCAACCTGATGCATCACAACCGTTCATTGTGGAGGTAGACGCATCTGACGTAGGAGTGGGTGCGGTATTATCTCAAGGTCCGTCCCCTGGTAAATGGCATCCGTGCGCTTTCTTCTCTAAAAAATTGTCGTCCGCCGAGAGGAATTATGATGTCGGCAATAGGGAACTCTTGGCCATTAAGTTGGCTTTTGAAGAGTGGCGTCACTTTTTGGAGGGGGCAGTCCACCCGGTCACCGTCATTACTGATCACAAGAACCTGCTGTATTTAGAGTCTGCAAAACGTCTGAATTCCAGACAAGCTAGATGGTCGTTGTTTTTTACCAGGTTTAATTTTGTCGTCACATATCGTCCTGGGTCAAAAAATGTAAAGGCTGATGCCTTATCTCGTAGTTTCCCGGGGGCCGGGAAGACGGATGACCCGGTTCCTATTCTTCAGGAGGGAGTTGTGGTGTCAGCTGTATGCTCTGAGCTTGAGGAGGAGGTATTGGAGGCTCAGGGGGACGCCCCTGTAGGACCTCCAGGGAAACTGTTTGTTCCAGATCAGTTAAGACAAAAGGTTATCGAGGCACATCATAATTCTGCTTTGGCAGGACACCCAGGGAGTAAAGCAACTGTAGATCTCCTTTCTCGCCGGTTTTGGTGGCCTAACTTAAATAAAGAGGTGGTAACTTTTGTCGCGTCCTGTGGGGTATGTGCGCGCTCTAAGACCCCACATACCCGTCCGTCTGGGGCCCTTTTACCGTTGAAAATCCCGGAGCGTCCATGGACCCATCTGTCTATGGACTTCATTACGGACCTCCCTCCGTCTTCAGGTAAAACTGTCATACTAGTTGTAGTTGACAGGTTCAGCAAAATGGCACATTTTATTGCTCTTCCTGCTCTTCCTAATGCTAAAACTCTGGCGCAGGTGTTCATTGGGGAGATTGTGAGACTTCACGGGTTGCCTTCCGATGTGGTGTCAGATCGGGGTCTCAGTTTGTGTCCAAATTCTGGAAGGCATTTTGTTCTCGTCGGGGGATGCAGTTGTCATTTTCTTCGGCTTTTCATCCGCAGACTAATGGTCAGACAGAGCGTCTGAATCAGAGCTTAGAGACATATCTTCGGTGTTTTGTCTCAGAGAACCAAGAGGACTGGTCTTCTTTCTTGCCTCTGGCAGAGTTTGCTCTTAACAATAGGCGGAGCGAGTCCACTGGTAAGTCCCCGTTTTTTGGGCATATGGTTTTCACCCCCAGTTTTGTACTTTCAATGGGGGGGGCTCTTTTGGGGTTCCTGAGGAGGAACGATTTTCGTCGTCACTTGCTTCAGTGTGGAGAGTGCTTAATAATCTGAGCACTATGGGGAACCGATACAAACGTATGGCTGATAGGAGGAGAGTGTCTGGTCCGGACCTAAGTGTGAACGATCTGGTATGGTTGTCTACCAAGAATATAAAACTTAAGGTTCCCTCCTGGAAACTCGGTCCCAGATTCATCGGGCCATACAGGATCAGTTCAATAATTAATCCGGTGGCTTTCCGTCTTGACCTCCCTCCTACGATTAAAATCCACAATGTGTTCCACAAATCGTTGCTTAAGAGGTACGTGGCACCAGTTATACCGTCACCTCTACCTCCTCCTCCTGTGGTGGTCAATGGTAATTTGGAGTTTCAGGTATCGAAGATCATTGACTCACGTCTGAATCGCCGGTCCCTTCAGTACCTTGTTCATTGGAGGGGGTATGGTCCTGAGGAGAGGATGTGGGTTTCTGCGTCGGATATTAACGCAGACCGATTGGTTCGGGCCTTCCACACTACTCACCCAGATAGACCAGCCCTGAGGGTCCAGAGGCCCCTCGAAGAAGGGGGGGTACTGTCACGGGTGTGTCGCGGCGAAGATCGTCGCGATTGCACACCCTGACTTCGCACAGCTGAGTTTCTGGTGCTGGGTGTTTTTCGGCACTGAGGGAGTTAATTCTTTCTCTCTCGGTGCTGGACTGACCAGCCTCGCCCAGCTGCGATTGATGTTTTGTTAATTAGCTTCCTTCTTATACCTGCTGGTCTGCTGGGGAAGTTGTCGGTGAAAGCATTCATTCAGACCAGCAGAGCGGATCGTTTCTGAGAAGACTTAAGCTAAGAGTGCCTGTTGTGGTTTATCCTCTCCTCGCTTATTGTTTATCTCCTTAACCTTTTGTGTTCCTCTGTAGTGGAAGTTTTGTATGCATGGCAGTGTTTTCTTTACCCCTTGTCTGTCTCGTTTATCTTAGACTGTGTGTAAGCTGTGACCTGCCCATTCCCTGTGGTGGTAATCAGGGTCCTTCTCAGGACTAGATTACAGTTGTCAGGGATCTACAGGAGACAGGGTTACGCTGGCGGCCTGGACCTCTGTACCATTAACAGTACCTCCAGGTAGAGGGACTAGTCAGGACCCCAGTTCAGGGTCAGCATAGACCCCGGTCCACCTCTATCCTGAGTCAGCGTGACACGTACACAGTATAGACCCACAATACATAGGATATTATGTCAGGTAAGACATTGCTGGCAGATACTATGTATACATTGTGAGACAGTGAGGATATGTGGTGAATGGGGTGTACATTTCACCTAGGTTCTTTGCTAACTATAAGGGAAATATGTGGCTTTGTAGACCTGGTGGTAGAGAGAGGTCACTACACCTTGCATTCATTGCACACTTGCAGCTTAAACCTGAAGCCAATCAGCTGTTAATTAGGAAGCCAGAAATAGGTGTCTGCGGACACAGTCAGGGAGCTAGTTTACCCTGGACACAGGGAGGTGTCCTGGCACAAGAAACAGTCTCCAAGAGTGTTAGAGCTGTCTTTAGCCTGGACACAGAGAGGTGTCCTGGCACAAGGAAGCAGTCTCTGTGAGAATGCATGCGGATAAGCTACTGAAGAGGAGGAGAGCCGTCTCAGTCTGGGTTAGATGTACCCGGACACAGGAGTGTCTCTGTGAACCTCCATGCTGATGATTACTGAAGAGGAGGGGAGCCGTCTCAGTCTGGGTTAGAGGTACCCTGGACACAGGAGTGTCTCTGTGAACCTCCAGGATAATGACTACTGAATAGGAGTGGATCTCTCTCAAGTCTGGACGTCGGGTGGACCTTCAGACATAAGGAGGAGTATCTGGGAAACTCCATACTGGTAACATATATCATATGTGTTGTTTTGGGCACAGACTATCAGTCTGGGTTCCTGATAGAAAGGGACATTACATAAGTGTAATTAGTGGCTAGACAAGCCTAGGTCTTTTGTTTATTGCTTTGTTTTTATCTGTTTGCTGTGGACTTTAATAAAACTGGTTGCGGCCAGTTTTTACCATAATTGCTGTCTGAATGAACTGTTTCCATGCCATTCTGTCTACCCAGACAGCGATCTCAGAGCTAAAACCCCCTGAAAGGCTACAACATGTTGATATTTTCTATTATAGGAAATATAGTATGTTGTCACATTAGATATATGTTATTATCATAGAATATATCTGTTATACGTCGTGACAATAGGATAGACCTCATTTCCAGTCTCCACTTCTACCTTTCAACCTCGGGTTTTCATCTGCAAACTACAGTGATAACGCCATAAAAAGGCCTTTATGCGGGAATGGCACACTGGTCATAATTCCAGGATTATGGTGTGCTGTGTAGTGCCGGCGTCCCTACATGCTTTCCTCCTCCCCTGGCAGTGGCGCTGACTCACTCAGCATCGCGACCCCTGTCCTGCACTTCCTCCTTCTACCAGCCTGCACCTGCCAGTGCCTGCCTGTACACCAGCCATACCAGCTTGCACCTGCCAGTGCCTGCCTCTATACCAGCTGTACCTGTCTGCACCTGCCAGTGCCTTTCTATATAACAGCTGTTCTGTCAGTACCTGTCATTCCTGTCTTCCTGCCGTGCCTGCCTGTGCCAGCTGAACTTTCCTCCTGGACTTTTCAAGCTTCCTGCCTTTTGTGGGGGTCAGCTGCAGTGCGTCCACGGTCTGTACCGGTGTAGCACCTGATGTCCATCTTGAGCCAAGTCTAACCCCACCATCACATCAGGGGCTCTAGTGAAGAGTCATATGTTCGCATAGTTATTCCCCTCCAGGCTGTCCTCGGACCACGGCACAGTGGTTCCACCACTCTCGTTACATAGTGGCATAATGTACAATTCCAAGACCCCTCTACTCTTTATTCGAGGTACACTAATAGCTTAGTGTAACATTGATTTTGTCCTGTAACCAGCTATTTCTCTAAAGTGTTCCAGGAGTTGTTTTCAACACGACAATGTCAAGATGCATGTTGCTTGTGTTACTGTGAGCGGCTTGTGTGAACTAAATTTGCTAACCTTGCTTGCAGCATCCACAGGCTTTTTTTCCATCTAACACATCATGGACATCATTGGTCGGTAATTGCAAAGGCAACTGCCAGCAGCGGCACTTGATGATTTGTGGGCCCAAGTGTATTAAGCGTGGCAGAAGATTCCCCAGAAAAGTATTAAAAACCTCTTTAATAAACTCATTGATACCATTTCAAGGCATGAATGTGCTTGTATCTCTGCCCGTGGCACTCATACTCAATATTGAATAAATCAAGATGTTTTGAAAATGTTATTTCCATTTTTTCATCATTCATATGTCATTAACAGGTCTATTGATCCTGTGATTTCCAGAATTTCACTGATTTTCCTTTTTAGTGTTGCCCTCGAATTAACTTCAATATGACTTAACATGGGTTATACAGGACGCAAGTGCCACCACAGTGCTACCCATGTCTACGAGTTGTATGTGGATTTCCAGGTAGTCGCCATTCACTTAAATGCATACGTGCTGCAATCCCGACACACCTTACATACAGGGGTGATGCTATTATTGAAAGAAGACAACCTCTTTCTTCCTGACATTCACTTTACATGTACAGTACATGTCAGATGTGGGTGTATGGAACAGACTCAAAAACTGAGCATGCACCATTCATGATGAGAGCCAGTTGATTTAGGCTGGTTTCACATTAGCAGCTGACCGACCTGCATCGGTCTGCGCATGGCTAACCTCCACCCCCGGCCGCGCCTCCTCCCGATCGCTCCGCCTATGGGCGCATGATGCTGTATGCGACCTGCTCACCCTATCTTTAGCATTGGGTTCGCAGGCCATACGCAGGTCGTGAGCAGGTATGCGTTTGCTGGCGCAATCGTCCTTTAGACGGTGCGCCGACCTGCGCCCAGCTCACCGTATTGCATTTTGGTGCGCTCGGCGCAACGTCAAAAGGACGCATGCGCCGGCAAACACATATCTGCTTACGGCCTGCGAACCCAATGCTAAAGATAGTGTGCGCAGGTCGCATGCAGCGTCATGCGCCCATAAGCGGAGCAATCGGGAGGAGGCGTGGCCGGGGATGGAGCTTAGCGGCGGCTGTGAGTTGACCGACGCAGGTCAGCGCAACACTAGTGTGAAACTAGCCTTATACTGCCAGCACCTGCCTCTAATAGCAGCATGCTGTAGCAAGATATTTAAGAGATTGCAAAAAATGTAAGGGTAAATTTTTCCCTTAAAACCATAGCATGCTTTATTACTATCATATTTTCATACTGAAAAATGGCATACAAACTGTAGTTTCTCTATAGAACCAGGCAGCGCATTACATCAATAACACACAAGCAGCTAGTCCTAAGTTACTAAAAAAACAATTCAAAATTAGCAGACTTTTACAACAGACAGACTTCAAGCGTGACAATATTCTCTGCTATACTTAACAAATATATGTGAATGGAAGTGAATTTGAATAAAATTTTATAAAAATCCAGTTTCTCCAAAATAAGATTTTTTTGTAATTTGCTCCCTGCAAAATTAAGAAAAATGGTGACCAGTGGCTGCCATTTTAATGTGTATTGGAGATTGTTAAGGGGTCTGGTTAAACTATAATAATACAGAGTGATATTATCTTACAGGCACATGAAAAGAATATTTTCACCATTTTATTATTTGTGCACCAGTATAAAGCACGGCACTCACATGCAGAGAGATGGAATCAATTTAAAAAAAAAAAAAGATTATGACCTTGACGGTAATGAAAGGTCTCCAAGAGTACCAGCTGCCATGGCCTACTGAAAGGGCTGAGGCTTTTTTAATCTTCACATGCACAATGTAATGAATTTTGTAAAACGCAAAATAAAGGCTGAAGCTCCATCTTGTAGCAATAAAATAACAGACAGCTGTGCATCACGGGACACAGACAACTCAACGTAGAATTAACGATAACACTGCTCCTTGCATAGTTTTACAGAGTGGATGGTCATTTTTAATCTTAGGGAAACACCGTATAATCAAACTTGGGGACTGCTTAAAAAGGCAATTTTCTACTTCAAATAGAAAATTTGTTAAATATGTTGTCCACTTTATTTGATCAAAAATCATGATTTTGTACCATTTACTAATATATAAAAATTACAGGTTCTCCTCCTGCACTTGTTAGTCCAGCCTTCACGACAGACTGCACTGCTCTCCTTTCCTCAAAATGGCTGCTAATGGGGGAACATGTGACCAGACCTGTCCAAGGTCTCCTCCAAATCAGAAACACTGAATATAGAAAAGCTGTTTTCAGCTGGAGAGTCTGATGAACAGTTGTGCCTCACATTCTCCTTTATTATCAGCCATTCTGAGAACAGGAACGCTGTGCAGTCTGTGGTGGAGGCCGTACTAACAAGTGCAGGAGGAGAACCTGTAATACTTCTGTATTAGTTAGTGTCATTATATTAAGTAACACTGATTCACCTCCTGTACTTGTTAGCGCACTCTTCCTCACAGACTACACACATCACTGCTGATAGCAGAGCATGTACAGTGGAAACAGAAAGTATTCAGATCCATTTCAATTTTTCAAATATTTCAGTTTTTCTATTTTAATAAATTTGCAAAAATTTCTACATTTCTGTTTTTTTTCAGTCAAGATGGGTTGCAGAGTGTACATTAATGAGAAAAAAAATGAACTTTTTTGAATTTACCAAATGGCTGCAATCAGGGCCGGCGTCAGCACCCGGCACACCCGAGCAAGTGCCGGGGCCCTGAGCAGGCGGGGGGGCCCACTCGCAGTCTGGCACCCCCGCGCCCGTTAGCGGAGGAGAGCGGTGTCAGTGCCGCCACTGGGCCCCCCCCCCGCTTGCTCAGGGCCCCGGCTTCAGCTGGCACAATACTTACCTCTCCCGTGCCTCCGCTGCCGCAGCTCCGGGCTCCAGGGGGCGCCGGCGCTTCCTCTCACAGCCGGCCGCTGAATGACGTCATCATTCAGCGGCCGGCTGTGGCACAGAGCGCGGGGACGCCGGACAGGTAAGACGTGTGTTTGTGTCTCTGTGTGTATGTAGTGCGGTGCTTTGTGTGTGTATGTATGTGTGTGTGTGTATGTGTGTGTGTATGTATGTGAGAGAGTGCTTGTGTGCTGTCTGTGTGTGATGATGGGCAGGCAGTGCTGATAATGGGGAGGCATTGATGATGATGATGGGGAGAAGATGATGATAATGGGCAGGCATTGATGATAATGGGCAGGCATTGATGAGGGGAGAAGATGATGATGGGCAGGCATTGCTGATAATGGGAAGGCATTGATGATGATGGGGAGAAGATGATGATAATGGGCAGGCATTGATGATGGGGAGAAGATGATGATGGGCAGGCATTGATGATGATGGGGAGGAGATGATGATGGGCAGGCATTGCTGATAATGGGGAGGCATTGATGATGATGGGGAGAAGATGATGATAATGGGCAGGCATTGATGATAATGGGCAGGCATTGATGATGGGGAGATGATGATGGGGAGGAGATGATGATGATGGGCAGGCATTGATGATAATGGGGAGGCCATGATGATGATAAGGAGGCAATGATGATGATGGGGAGACAATCATGATGATAATGGGGAGTCTTTCCACAGCGCCCTTTCCTGAGCCGTAACAGTGCAGAACGCAGTACAGCGCAGAGGAGAGCTCCATATTTTGTATGGAGCATTATATGGGGACCAGTATCCTGTATGGAGCATTATATGGGGACCAGTATCCTGTATGGAGCATTATATTGGGTCCAGTATTCTGTATGGAGCATTATTTTGGGTCCAGTATTCTGTATGGAGCATTATATGGGGGGGTGACATCCTGCATGGGGTATTATATGGGTGATGAGGGGGAGACTGTGGTGCCCATAATATTGTATGGAGGACTGTACTGTCCAGTCTGTTCTGTGCGCTGTGAGGATTTGGCGTTTTTTGAGCTATTGTACAATTTACAATAGATATCACTCATGTAATGGAAGAAGTGAAGTATTTGGCATTGTACTGTACCTATATTTCTCTGCTGTATCTGTGCATCATGAATCGTGGTCTGTGTTAAAGGGGCCCACTGAGGCTCTTTCGCCCGGGGCCCATAAAAACCTGGAGCCGGCCCTGGCTGCAATGAAACAAAGAGTAAAAAATTTGAAGGGGTCTGAATACTTTCCGCATCCACTGTATGCCGGTGTAACAGGTCAAATTAACCCCTGTCCAGATTAAACCTGGGTATAATTTGGCCCAGGCCAGAGTATACCCTGGGGATGAACTGTTCTAGTCCAAACTATACCCGCAGATGTAATACAGTACAGACCAAAAGTTTGGACACACCTTCTCATTCAATGATTTTTCTGTATTTTCATGACTATGAAAATTGTAGAATCACACTGAAGGCATCAAAACTATGAAGTAACACATGTGGAATTTATACATTACACTTTACAAAAAAGTGTGAAACAACTGAAAATATGTCTTATATTCTAGGTTTTTCAAAGTAGCCACCTTTTGCTTTAATTACTGCTTTGCACGCAGAAAAGGTGAACGGATGGACTCTACATGCCTGGTTCCCACCGTGAAGCATGGAGGAGGTGGTGTGATGGTGTGGGGGTGCTTTGCTGGTGGCACTGTGGATTTATTCAAAATTGAAGACATACTGTACCAGCATGGCTACCACAGCATATTGCAGCAGCATGCTATTCCATCCGGTTTGCGTTTAGTTGGACCATCATTTATTTTTCAACAGGACAATGATCCCAAACACACCTCCAGGCTGTGTAAGGGCTATTTGACCAAGAAGGAGAGTGTTGGGGTGCTACGCCAGATGACCTGGCCTCCACAGTCTCCAGACCTGAACCCAATCGAGATGGTTTGGGTTGAGCTGGACCGCTCACCGCTTCAATTTTGAATAAATCCCCAACAGTGTCACCAGCAAAGCACCCCCACACCATCACACCACCTCCTCCATGCTTCATGGTGGGAACTAGGCATGTAGAGTCCAGCCGTTCACCTTTTCTGCGTGCAAAGCAGTAATCAAAGCAAAAGGTGGCTACTTTGAAGAACCTAGAATATGAGACATATTTTCAGTTGTTTCACACTTTTTTGTAAAGTGTAATGTATAATTCCACATGTGTTAATTCATAGTTTTGATGCCTTCAGTGTGATTCTACAATTTTCATAGTCATGAAAATACAGAAAAATCTTTGAATGAGAAGGTGTGTCCAAACTTTTGGTCTGTACTGTATAACCTAGGCAAACTATACCCCTCCAGGCTACAATATTCACTCCTTTTATTTTATGAGCCCTTGTAAATGAGATGATATTTTTTAATGACTTAAAATGGACTTGCATGTAGTGGGAAGTTATTTGTGTTGTTAATCATATGATGAAGATTGAACTTACAATACTGGTAACGAACAAAAGTCATTACATCCCACCAAGGACAACATATGCAAGGAGTTTGTATGTTCTCCCCGTGTTTGTGTGGGTTTCTTCCACGTACTCCAGTTTCCTCCCACATTCCAAAGACATACTGATAGGGAATTTAGATTGTGATATCCATCGGGGACAGCGATGATAATGTGTGCAAACTGTAAAGTGCTGCGGAATACAGTACAGACCAAAAGTTTGGACACACCTTCTCATTTAAAGATTTTTCTGTATTTTCATGACTATGAAAATTGTACATTCACACTGAAGGCATTCAAACTATGAATTAACACATGTGGAATTATATACTTAACAAAAAAGTGTGAAACAACTGAAAATTTGTCTTATATTCTAGGTTCTTCAAAGTAGCCGCCTTTTGCTTTGATGACTGCTTTGCACACTCTTGATATAGGAAAGATGTGTATCTTCGTACCGTGTTAGCCAGTAGATAGAAAAATATTTAGACTTGAGAGTCCTCAGTGGACTAAATATCCTCAAGTCTAAATATTTTTCTTGCACACTCTTGGCATTCTCTTGATGATCTTCAAGAGGTAGTCACCGGAAATGGTCTTCCAACAATCTTGAAGGAGTTCCCAGAGATGCTTAGCACTTGTTGGCCCTTTTGCCTTCACTCTGTGGTCCAGCTCACACCAAACCATCTCGATTGGGTTCAGGTCTGGTGATTGTGGAGGCCAGGTCATCTGGCGTAGCACCCCATCACTCTCCTTCTTGGTCAAATAGCCCTTACACAGCCTGGAGGTGTGTTTGGGGTCATTGTCCTGTTGAAAAATAAATGATGGTCCAACTAAACGCAAACCGGATGGAATAGCATGCCCTGCAAGATGCTGTGGTAGCCATGCTGGTTCAGTATGCCTTCAATTTTGAATAAATCCTCAACAGTGTCACCAGCAAAGCCCCTCCACACCATCACACCTCCTCCTCCATGCTTCACCGTGGGAACCAGGCATGAAGAGTCCATCCGTTCACCTTTTCTGCGTCGCACAAAGACACGGTGGTTGGAACCAAAGATCTCAAATTTGGACTCATCAGACCAAAGCACAGATTTCTACTGGTCTAATGTCCATTCCTTGTGTTCTTTAGCCCAAAAAAGTCTCTTCTGCTTGTTGCCTGTCCTTAGCAGTGGTTTCCTAGCAGCTATTTTACCATGAAGGCCTGCTGCACAAAGTCTCCTCTTAACAGTTGTTGTAGAGATGAGTCTGCTGCTAGAACTCTGTGTGGCATTGACCTGGTCTCTAATCTGAGCTGCTGTAAACCTGAGATTTCTGAGGCTGGTGACTCGGATAAACTTATCCTCAGAAGCAGAGGTGACTCTTGGTCTTCCTTTCCTGGGGCGGTCCTCATGTGAACCAGTTTCTTTGTAGCGCTTGATGGTTTTTTGCAACTGCACTTGGGGACACTTTCAAAGTTTTCCCAATTTTTCGGACTGACTGACCTTCATTTCTTAAACTAATGATGGCCACTCGTTTTTCTTTACTGCTTTTTTCTTGCCATAATACAAATTCTAAAAGTCTATTCAGTAGGACTATCAGCTGTGTATCCACCAGACTTCTGCGCAACACAATTGATGGTCCCATCCCCATTTATAAGGCCAGAAATCCCACTTATTAAACCTGACAAGGTGCACCTGTGAAGTGAAAACCATTTCCGGTGACTACCTCTTGAAGCTCATCAAGAGAATGCCAAGAGTGTGCAAAGCAGTCATCAAAGCAAAAGGCGGCTACTTTGAAGAACCTAGAATATAAGACATATTTTCAGTTGTTTCACACTTTTTTGTTAAGTATATAATTCCACATGTGTTAATTCATAGTTTTGATGCCTTCAGTGTGAATTTACAATTTTCATAGTCATGAAAATGCAGAAAAATCTTTAAATGAGAAGGTGTGTACAAACTTTTGGTCTGTACTGTATGTTAGCGCTATATGAATAAAGAGATTATTATTATACTACATCTGAGATTACACTGTTGTCCAGTAACATAAGAGCTTTTACCTTAGAATGCAATTCCCAGATGTGCTCAATCGGATTCAGGTCTGGGGAACTGGCAGGCTAGTCCATAGCTTCAATGCTTTCATCTTGCAGGAACTGCTGACACACTCCAGCCACATGAGGTCTGGCATTGTCCTGCATTAGGAGGAACCCAGGGTCAACCACACCATCATATGGTCTCACAAGGGGTCTGATGATCTCATCTCGGTACCTAATGGCAGTCAGGCTACCTCTGGTGAGCACATGGAGGGCTGTGTGGCTCTCCAAAGAAATAACACCCTACACCATTACCAAACCGGTCATGATGAAGGATGTTGCAGGCAGCAGGTTCACACTCAGCACATGTGACAGACGTGACAGAGTCTGGAGACGCCATGGAGAGTGATCTGCTGCCTGCAACATCCTTCAGAATTACCGGTTTGGCAGTGGGTCAGTGATGGTGTGGGGTGGCATTTCTTTGAAGGGCCACACAGCCCTCCATGTGCTCGCCAGAGGTAGCCTGACTGCCATTAGGTACCGAGATGAGATCCTCAGACCCCTTGTGAGACCATATGCTGGTGCGGTTGGCCCTGGATTCCTCCTAATGCAGGACAATGCCAGACCTCATGTGGCTGGAGTGTGTCAGCAGTTCCTGCAAGATGACGGCATTGAAGCTATGGACTGACCTGCCCGTTCCCCAGGCCTGAATCCGATTGAGCACATCTGGCATTGTAGGGAGGCCATACAGGCACGTGGAGGCCACACACAATACTGAGCATTATTTTGACTTGTTTCCACTTTAATTTTGTCTTCATTTGATTTTCATTTTGACTTGTTTTCACTTTCATTTTGGGGGTCTCTCCAAATCCAAGCCTCCATTGGTTCAAAATTTGATTTCCATTGATGATTTTTGGTGATTATGTTGACAGCACAATCAACTTTGTACACAACAAAGCATTCAATGAGAATATTTCATTCATTTAGATCTAGGATGTGTTATTTGAGTGTTCCCTTTATTTTTTGAGCAGTGTATATCTCACATTGGAAAAGGGATTAAGCTTTGACTTTCACAGTGGAACAAACAACTAGACTTTTCATGCTGTAAAATAAATAATCTGTGAAATGTGATTTAATATCCTCTCCAAATGGCACTGGGTCCCCTCCAGGCCTCATAATCTCAAGTATCTCCTAACTGCTGGAGATGTGGAGTGCATGCAGGTACTTAAAGAAAACCTTTTTTTGAGACTGTCCTAAACACAATACACAGTGTGTCAGAAAAAAATAAAGCTACGCTCATCCTCATTTCCAGAGAAGCAGCCGATTTGGGCATAAATAAAGGGCAATACACAGCATTCAATACTGTACTGTACTACAGAGAAGTGCTATGAAGGGGTTTTACCAGTTAAATGGCAATTACAGATTACACGTGTAGCAGATTGACATTGTCCATGGCATTGTATGTTAAATGTGGTTTCAAAATAAGCTTAAGAGAAACAATTGAATGTTAAAGATATTGTAACCTCAGGCCATTGTCACTTGAAGGACTACTTGTACTCTTATAGGCAATCACTGCATCCATAATGCTCTGCCGCTTTTCAAACATTAATAACAGCTATTAATAGTATGTTCTTTTCTTCACTGACTTCAAACACTGATGCATTCATGCACTATGGCATTAATTCAGAAAGTCACGACAGTTAAAGCCAGTTATTCCACATAAACCAAGATATTGTATTTCCCAAGATTTTATTTTGAGAGTTATATGGACATATATGCAAAGAGATATACAAGGGTACAGGGCCAGGAGAAACTCTCATGACGTTCTATGAAAGGTTACATGCGCACTGCCCCATCAAAATTTTACAGAAATTCACCTGACACCTATGTCCCTTTAACAAAGTTAGTCTGGCTTTTTGGGGACGATCCAAATACTTTCCATATCTAATCTGAGATGGATGCTTGAGGAACAAATTTAAAGGCTTTGCCATAAATATTAGTTATGGTATATCGTGATTAAAGGAAACCTGTCATCAGGATTTTGCTAAGTAAACTACAGGCATTGTCAGGTTGGCATGGTTAAGGCTCATACTCACTTGCAAGGAAAACGGATGAGTGCAATCCGATAAAAAAATTGGATTGCGATCGGACCAATGTTATGCAATGAATGACATCTCATCTGAGATTTTTTTCTCAGGTAAAATCGGACAGAGATAAAAATCGCAGCATGCTGCGAATCTCGGACGAGACTCGCCAATGCACGTCAATGGGTGTGAGAAAAAAAAAAAAATCGCACAGCACTCGCACGGGGCAAGTGCTGTCCGATTTTTACGCACAAGTGTCCTTTGAAAAGCCGGCAATTCATATGCGGCTACAGTAAAATCACACTGACATGTTATAATAGAAAAGATAGAATAGAAATATGCACATAGAATACATATATGTCCACATGCCAGTGACACACACATACAGTGCCGGGCGAACGTATTTGGCCCCCTTGAACTTTTTCAACCTTTTCCCACATATTATGCTTCAAACATAAAGATACCAAATGTTAATTTTTGGTGAAGAATCAACAACAAGTGGGACACAATTGTGAAGTTGAACAAAATTTATTGTTTTTTTAAATTTTTGTGGAAATACAAAAACTGAGAAAAATGGGGCATGCAAAATTATTCAGCCCCTCTAACTTAATACTTTGTTGCTCCACCTTTTGCTGCGATTACAGCTGCAAGTCGCTTGTGTTATGTCTCTATCAGTTTTGTACATCGAGAGACTTAAATTCTTGTCCATTCTTCCTTGGCAAACAGCTCGAGCTCAGTGAGGTTGGATGGAGATCGTTTGTGAACAGCAGTTTTCAGCTCTTTCTGCAGATTCTTGATTGGATTCAGGTCTGCACTTTGACTTGGCCATTCTAACACCTGGATACGTTTATTTGTGAACCATTTCATTGTAGATTTTGCTTTATGTTTGGGATCATTGTCTTGTTGGAAGACAAATCTCCGTCCGAGTCTCAGGTCTTTTGCAGACTCCAACAGGTTTTCTTCAAGAATGGTCCTGTATTTGGCTCCATCCATCTTCCCATCAATTTGAACCAGCTTCCCTGTCCCAGCTGAAGAAAAAACCATGATGCTGCCACCACCATGTTTGACAATGGGGATGGTGTGTTCAGGATGATGAGCTGTGTTGCCTTTACGCCAAACATATCGTTTGGCATTGTTGCCACCAAGTTTGATTTTGGTTTCATCTGACCAGAGCAGCTTCGTCCACATTTGGTGTGTCTCCCAGGAGGCTTGTTGCAAACTTTAAACAACACTTTTTATGGATATCTTTGAGAAATGGCTTTCTTCTTGCCACTCTTCCATAAAGGCCAGATTTGTGCAGTGTATGCCTGATTGTTGTCCTATGGACAGACTGTCCCACCTCAGCTGTAGATCTTTGCAGTTCATCCAGAGTGATCATGGGCCTCTTGGCTGCATCTCTGATCAGTCTTCTCCTTGTTTGAGATGAATGTTTAGAAAGACTGCCGGGTCTTGGTAGATTTGCAGTGGTATGATACTGTTTCCATTTCAATATGATCGCTTGCACAGTGCTCCTTGGGATGTTTCAAGTTTTGGAAATCATTTTTTATCCAAATCCGGCTTTAAACTTCTCCACAACAGTATCATAGACCTGCCTGTTGTGTTCCTTGGTCTTCATGATGCTCTCTGTGCTTCAAACAGAATCCTGAGACTATCACAAAGCAGGTGCATTTATTCGGAGACTTGATTACACACAGGTGGATTATATTTATCATGATTAGTCATTTAGGACAACATTGGATCATTCAGAGATCCACAATGAACTTCTGGAGTGAGTTAGCTGCACTGAAAGTAAAGGGGCCGAATAATATTGCACACCCCACCTTTCAGTTTTTGTAGTTGCACAAAAATTTAAAATAACCAATAAATTTCATTCAACTTCACAATTGTGTCCCACTTGTTGATTCTTCACCAAAAATTAACATTTGGTATCTTTATGTTTGAAGCATGACATGTGGGAAAAGGTTGAAAAGTTCCAGGGGGCCGAATACTTTCGCAAGGCACTGTATATATGTATTTATATCACATAGATAGATAGAAGAATAGCATCTATGCCAGTTCATTTTCCCACGCTCCAGAATTCAGTGCAGGTCAGGCTGTGAGGGAGCACAGCATCAGTGACGGCCGCGCTAGTCCCTGAAACTCCGCTCCCTGCATCTCCTCATTCACCAGTTGTTTACACCCGGGATAGTCGCATCTTGGCACCGTCCTGGATGTAAACTGTATAGCCCACAGATATGGATTACAGCGCGGGACAGAACGATGGACAGGTATGGTATATTGTTGGTTTATTATTTTATGTTTATTACAGGAGATCGAAGGCATCTGGGAATTAGGTGAATGTGTAAGTGTGGTTTAATTTAGAATAATAAAAGGAGACGGTCTTTGTTTCAATAAAATACATTTTTTCAGGGTGTCTTTATTTTATTTACAATTTGACTATGGGATTAGTAATAGGGACATCTTATTGACGCCTCCCATTAATAACCCTCCCAAATATTACCCCATATGCAGCCGCTACAGGGCAGTGAGAAGAGCAAGGCTATGTGCCAGAATTGGCACATCTTATAGATGCGCCTTTTCTGGGGCGGCTGCGGGCTGATGTTTTTAGCCAGGGGGGGGCATTATTCATGGCCCCTTCCTAGGCTAATAATATCAGCCCGCAGCTGTCTGCATAGCTATTGCTGGCTATAAATTATAGGGGTACCCAATGCCATTTTTTTCACCTAAATAATCTTTTACTATTTACATATACAGTACAGACCAAAAGTTTGGACACACCTTCTAATTCAATGATTTTTCTGTATTTTCATTACTATGAAAATTGTAGAATCACACTGAAGGCATCAAAACTATGAATTAACACATGTGGAATTATACATTACACTTTACAAAAAAGTGTGAAACAGCTGAAAATATGTCTTATATTCTAGATTCTTCAAAGTAGCCACCTTTTGCTTTGATTACTGCTTTGCATGCAGAAAAGGTGAACGGATGGACTCTACATGCCTGGTTCCCACCGTGAAGCATGGAGGAGGAGGTGTGATGGTTTGGGGGTGCTTTGCTGGTGACACTGTTGGGGATTTATTCAAAATTGAAGGCATACTGAACCAGCATGGCTACCACAGCATCTTGCAGCAGCATGCTATTCCACCCGGTTTGCGTTTAGTTGGACCATCATTTATTTTTCAACAGGACAATGACCCCAAACATACCTCCAGGCTGTGTAAGGGCTATTTGACCAAGAAGAAGAGTATTGAGGTGCTACGCCAGTTGACCTGGCCTCCACAGTCACCAGACCTAAATCCAATCGAGATGGTTTGGGGTGAGCTGGACCGCTCACCGCTTCAATTTTGAATAAATCCCCAACAGTGTCAGCAGCAAAGCACCCCCACACCATCACACCACCTCCTCCATGCTTCACGGTGGGAACCAGGCATGTAGAGTCCATCCGTTCACCTTTTCTGCGTGCAAAGCAGTAATCAAAGCAAAAGGTGGGTACTTTGAAGTACCTAGAATATAAGACATATTTTCAGTTGTTTCACACTTTTTTGTAAAGTGTAATGTATAATTCCACATGTGTTAAGTCATAGTTTTGATGCCTTCAGTGTGATTCTACAATTTTCAAAGTCATGAAAATACAGAAAAATCTTTGAATGAGAAGGTGTGTCCAAACTTTTGGTCTGTACTGTATGTCCCCTAATTTGCACACACACTATACTAATTGTATTGGTCACTAAAATCTATATATCTGCCTATTCTGCATCTATTTTCTGTATGTATGCCATGTCTTCTATCCTGTCCGCTCCTGCACTGATTTTATATATATATATATATATATATATATATATATATATATATATACACACAGTACAGACCAAAAGTTTGGACACACCTTCTCATTCAAAGATTTTTCTGTATTTTCATTACTATGAAAATTGTAGAATCACACTGAAGGCATCAAAACTATGAATTAACACATGTGGAATTATACATTACACTTTACAAAAAAGTGTGAAACAACTGAAAATATGTCTTATATTCTAGGTTCTTCAAAGTAGCCACCGGGTGCTTTGATTACTGCTTTGCACGCAGAAAAGGTGAACGGATGGACTCTACATGCCTAGTTCCCACCATGAAGCATGGAGGAGGTGGTGTGATGGTGTGGGGGTGCTTTGCTGGTGACACTGTAGGGGATTTATTCAAAATTGAAGCGGTGAGCGGTCCAGCTCACCCCAAACCATCTCGATTGGGTTCAGGTCTGATGACTGTGTAGGCCAGGTCATCTGGCGTAGCACCCAAACACTCTTCTTCTTGGTCAAATAGCCCTAACACAGCCTGGAGGTGTGTTTGGGGTCATTGTCCTGTTGAAAAATAAATGATGGTCCAACTAAACGCAAACCGGATGGAATAGCATGCTGCTGCAAGATGCTGTAGTAGCCATTCTGGATCACTATGCCTTCAATTTTGAATAAATCCACAACAGTGTCACGAGCAAAGCACCCCCCACACCATCACACCACCTCCTCCATGCTTCACGGTGGGAACCTGGCATGTAGAGTCCATCAGTTCACCTTTTCTGCGTGCAAAGCAGTAATCAAAGCAAAAGGTGGGTACTTTGAAGAACCTAGAATATAAGACATATTTTCAGTTGTTTCACACTTTTTTTTTAAGTGTAATGTATTATTCCACATGTGTTAATTCATAGTTTTGATGCCTTCAGTGTGATTCTACAATTTTCATAGTCATGAAAATACAAAAAATTCATTGAATGAGAAGGTGTGTCCAAACTTTTGGTCTGTACTGTATATATATTCTATGTGTATATAGGTATGTATTCTATCTATTCTAGCCTAACCTATCAAAGTAATTTTGCTGAATGTCAATCTCCGAAACGAGAAACACTACTTCTTGGATATTGGTCGACGCCTCTCACACAGCCAAACCAGATCTCATGCTTTGCACTGACGAGGTACAGTACCCCGAAACACAGTGTCTGCAAATTAAGATTCTGGTTTGGCTTTTATCCTAAGTCATGTAACAAGGCTAGTTAAAGGGTCGACATTGACTTTTAGAATTGCTACTTCCAATAGGTGGCACTAGAGTTCTAGTCCTCTTCCTCTCTGAAGAGACAATTTGCATTTTCCCAGAGGAGCATTGCGGCTTTAACCCCTTTACCCCAAAGGGTGGTTTGCACGTTAATGACCGGGACAATTTTTACAATTCTGACCACTGTCTCTTTATGAGGTTATAACTCTGGAAAGCTTCAACGGATCTTCTAGACTGAGAATGTTTTCTCGTGACATATTTCTTCTTTTTATTTTTGAAAAAAACGCAAATATGGTGAAAATTTTGAAAATTTTGCAATTTTCAAACTTTGAATTTTTATTCCCTTAAAACAGAGAAATATGTCACACAAAATAGTTAATAAATAACATTTCCCACATGTCTACTTTACATCAGCACAATTTTGGAACCAAAATTTTTTTTTGTTACGAAATTATAAGGGTTAAAAGTTGACCAGCGATTTCTCATTTTTACAACAAAATTTACAAAGCCATTTTTTTTTTGGGACCACCTCACATTTGAAGTCACTTTGAGGGGTCTATATGGCAGAAAATACCCAAAAGTGACACCATTCTTAAAACTGCACCCCTCAAGGTACTCAAAACCACATTCAAGAAGTTTATTAACCCTTCAGGTGCGTCACATATGTGGGGGGAACCACTGTTTGGGCGCACGGCAGAGCTCGTAAGGGAAGGAGCGCCGTTTGACTTTTTCAAACCAAAATAATTTTTTAGTCCCCAATTTTTGATTTTTCCCAAAGAAATTGGACCCCAAAAGTTGTTGTCCAATTTGTCCTGAGTACGCTGATACCCCATATGTGGGAGGGAAAAACTAGGCACATGGCAGGGCTTGGAAAGGAAGTAATAACGTTTTGGAATGCAGACGTTGATGGGTGTTATGTTCCGTTTGCAGACCCCCAGATGTGCCTAAACAGTGAAAACCCCCACAAGTGACCCCATTTTGGAAACTAGACCCCCTAAGGAACTTATCTAGATCTGTGGTGAGCACATTGAACCCCCAAGTGCTTCACACAAGTTTACAATGCCCGGGCATGGAAATAAAAATCCTATTTTTTCCCACAAAAATTATCTTTTAGTCACCAATTTTTTATTTTCCCAAGGGTAGCAGGAGAAATTGGACCACAAAAGTTGTTCAATTTGTCCCGAGTACGCTGATATCCCATATGTGGGGGGGAACCACTGCTTGGGCGCATGGCAGAGCTCGGAATGGAAGGAGCGCCATTTGACTTTTTCCAACCAAAATTGGAAGGAATTGAAATTGGACGCCATGTTGCATTTGGAAAGTCCCTGATGTGCCTAAACAGTGGAAACCCCCACAAGTGACCCCATTTTGGAAACTAGACCCCCTAAGGAACTTATCTAGATCTGTGGTGAGCAATTTGAACCCCCAAGTGCTTCACACAAGTTTATAACGTAGAGCTGTAAAATTAAAAAAATCATATTTTTCCACAAAAATGATCTTTTCACCCCAATTTTTATTTTCCCAAGGGTAACATGACCCCAAAACTTATTGTGCAAATTGTCCTGAGTACGCTCATGCCCCATATGTGGGGGTAAACCACTGTTTGGGTGCATGGCAGAGCTCAGAAGGGAAGGAGCGCCGTTTGACTTTTTCAACGCAGAATTGACTGGACGCCATGTCGCGTTTGGAGAGCCCCTGATGTGCCTAAACAGTGGAAACCCCCCACAAATGACACCATTTTGGAAACTAGACCCCTCAAGGAACTTATCTAGATGTGTGGTGAGAACTTTGAACCCCCAAGTATTTTACTAAACTTTATAACGCCCGAGCATGAAAATAAAAAATATTTTTTCCACAAACATGATCTTTTAGTCCACAACTTTTTATTTTCCAAGGGTAACAGGACAAAATTGGACAGCAAATGTTGTTGTCAAATTTGTCCTGAGTACGCCGATACTCTATATGTGGGGCAAAACTACTGTATGGGCACACTTCGGGGCTCGGAAGGGAAGAAGTGACGTTTTGGATTGCAGACTTTGATGGAATGGTCTGTGGGTGTCATGTCGCGTTTGGAAATCCCCTGATGTGCCTAAACATTGGAAACCCCCACAAGTGACCCCATTTTGGAAACTAGACCACCCAAGGAACTTATCTAGATGTATGGGGAGAACTTTGAACCCCCAAGAGCTTCACAGAAATTTATAACGTAGAGCCATAAAAATAAAAAATCATAATTTTTTTCCACAAAAATTATATTTTCGCCCCCAATTTTTTATTTTCCCAAGGGTAACAGAAGAAATTAGACCCCAAGAGTTATTGTGAAATTTGTCCTGAGTACGCTGATACCCCATATGTGAGGGTAAACTACTGTTTGGGCGCATGGCAGAGCTCAGAAGGGAAGGAGCACTGTTTGACTTTTTCAGTGCAGAATTGGCTGGAATTGAGATCAGATGCCATGTCAGATTTGGAGAGCCCCTGATGTGCCTAAACAGTGGAAACCCCCCAATTCTAACTTCAATCCTAACCCCCACACACCCCTAACCCTAGTCGCAACCCTAACCATAACCCTAACCACAAGCCTAACCCTTACACACCCCTAACCCTAATCCCAACCCTAACTTTAGCCCAAACCCTAACACTAATGGGAAGATGGAAATAAATACATTTTTTCAATTTTATTATTTTCCCTAACTAAGGGGGTGATAAAGGGGGTTTGATTTACTATTTATAGTGGGTTTTTATGTTTGGCAGCTGTCACACGCTAAAAGACGCTTTTTATTGCAAAAAAATAGTTTTTGCATCACCACATTTTGAGAGCTATAATTTTTGCATATTTTGGCCCACAGATTCATGTGAGGTCTTATTTTTTGTGGAATGAGTTGCCATTTTTATTGGTACCATTTTTGTGCATGTGACATTTTTTGATCGCTTTTTATTACGATTTTTGGGAGGTTAGAATGAACAAAAATCAGCAATTCATGAATTTCTTTTGGGGGGGGCGTTTATACCATTCCGCGTGTGGTAAAATTGATAAAGCAGTTTTATTCTTCGGGTCAGTCCGATTACAGCGATACCTCATTTATATAATTTTTTATGTTTGGCGCTTTTATACAATAAAAACAATTTTATATAAAAAATAATTATTTTTTCATCGCTTTATTCTGCGAGCTATAACTTTATTTTTTCACTGATGATGCTGAATGGTGGCTTGTTTTTTGCGGGATAAGATGATGTTTTCAGCGGTACCATGATTATTTATATCGGTCTTTTTTATCGCGTGTTATTCCACTTTTTGTTCGGCGGTATGATGATAAAGCATTGTTTTTTGCTTTTTTTTTTAAGGGGTTCACTAAAGGGGTTAACTAGTGGGACGGTTTTATAGGGCGGGTCGTTACGGATGCTACGATACCAAATATGTGTACTTTTATTGTTTTTTTTATTTACATGAAGAAATAAATTTATTGAGGAATATTTTTTTTTTTCTTTATTTAGGAATTTTTTTTTTTAGACATGTGATTTTTATTTTTTTACTTTTTTACTTTGTCCCAGGGTGGGACATCACTGTATAAGGTCAGATCGCCGATCTGACACTGCGCGCACAGCACTGTGTCAGATCGGCGATCTCACAGGCAGTGCTGCAGGCTTTCTCAGCTCCTGCTCTCAGCAGGCACTGAGGAAGCCGCTTCCCTGCAAGACCCCGAAGGACCCCGCGGCCATATTGGATCCGGGGTCCTGCAGGGAAGAAGCCCTCAGAACAGCGCGATCACGTCCTGAGGGTCTCAGGGAAGCACGCAGGAAGCCCCCTCCTTGAGCTTGATGCTTCCCTGTGCCCCCGGTACACTGCGATCATGTTTGATCGCAGTGTGCCAGGGGTTAATATGCCGGGAGTGGTCCGTGACCGCTCCTGGCACATAGTGCCGGGTGTCTGCTGTGATAATCAGCTGACACCCGGCCGCGATCAGCCGCGCTCCCCCCGGGAGCGCATCCGATCACATGTGACCTACTATCCCGTCCATGGTCATACGGGCCCAGGTACCATGGAAGGGATAATATGTCCGATGGCAGAAAGGGGTTAAGTCTCCTCATCTCAGGATGCTTAGCATGTGAATCTCCGCAAGGAGAAACAATACTTCTTGGATATCGGTCGGACGCCTCACACAGCCAAACCAGATCTCACACTTTGCACTGACAAGGGCAGTACCGCGAAACACAGTGTCTGCAAATTGAGATTCTGGTTTGGCTTTTATCCTAAGTCATGTGACAAGGCTCGTTAAAGGGTTGACATTGACTTTTAGGATTGCTACTTCCAATAGATGGTACTAGAGTTCTAGTCCTCTTCCTCTCTGAAGAGACAATTTACTGTATGCGCACACAAATTGCCAGCTTTTTTTCTATGTACAGTATTCTATCTATCTATATATATGTGTGTGTGTTTTGAAGAATATTTCATTTTATAACGATGTGTAAATGACAGAGAACTTCTGTATGTAAATGCTCATGTTAAAATCGTATTGCATACTGAATGCATATACATGCCATACGGATGTTGCATTTAAAAATCACACAGAAATTGCATGATACTTGCATTGCACTCACATAGCACTCATCCGTTTTTCGGTCTGGAAATCGCTTCTCGCTTCTGGGTATGAGCCCTTACACTGATTAAAAGGATACCTGGGTTGAAGAAATCCATCTTGTGGTCCTTGTTTAATCTGTGTTTGCAGTTTTCAGTTAATGAGATGCTCAGGGAGGCCTGTGGGTGGGTCTTCTTTTTGGTGCTCTGGCCTCATCATCATCATTCTGGGCTTAAATGATGGGTCACTGAACCTTCAGTGACCTGCCTCCTAATTAAAATACTGCACTTTTTGTTTTTGTTTCCTTATAAGAGTGAATTTAAGTCAGGACATTATGCTGATCATAGGAATGCAAAAGGTGAAAAATATGCTCCACTAAGTAGACACTTAGTAAAACCTAAAATCTCAAGCTTTTTGTTGTGGGTAAAAATGGTTATGCCCAACTTGTGAATCAGAAGACATTTTGAGAAAATTAATTCCAATTACATTTTTTTAATGTAAATACTTTGGGTACAATCAGAGAAGGCGGTGACAATGCAGGCGAAACTCCACCCTCCCATGGTGGTTAATGGCCTCTCAATTGTGAAACAAAATTGGAAGTTTTGGCCACTCTAACTGGTCCTACCCGATATTATTTTCATTAAAAGTTACAGCCAGATATTACTTTACATTGTATAGTAAAGTAATACTTTGTGCATACAACACTTTGGTTTACAGGATTTTTTATTGACTTTTTGTGGTCCCCAAAATTTTTTATTCATTAAAGGGAATCTGTCACCCATTTTTTGTGATATCAGGTAAAGATGTCACTCAATTGTGCGTCCCATAAGTATTCTAGTAGTATCTTTCATAGCCCCTGACCCCCCACCTTTGATGCAAAAATACCTTTTTAATCTGTCTTTCGATGTATGCAAATCGCCACGGTCCGGTCCAATGGGTGGGGCTTATTCACCTTCCCCCCTCCTGTCTTGCCCTACGCACTTGTTTCTGCTTATTACTGAGATCACGTAGCGTTTCCGCACGTGCAGATTGAAAAGGGCCTTCGCGCGTGCAGTATGCTTTTCCCAACTGTGGGCAAAGCATAAAATTAGTATTGCGCATGCGCCGGTATTTTGCATCACTTTCTATGCCCCAGAAGTCTTCCAAGGCAAGCTGGCTGTTCAGGGGCATAGAAAGTGATGGGCAAAGCATACTGCGCACGAGCGAGGGCCCTTTTCAATGCACACACGCAGAAACACTACGGGATCTGTGATATTCACTGATCTAGATACATACAGCAAGCTGAGGGGGGTGGGGGAGAATAAGTCCCGCTCATCGGACCGGAACGCGGCGATTTGCATACATCGAAAGACAGATTAAAAAGGTATTTTTGCATCAAAGGTGGGGGGTCAAGGGCTATGAAAGTTACTACTAGAATACTTATGGGACGCACATTTGAGTGATATCTTTACCTGATATCACAAAAAATGGGAGACAGATTCCTTTTAAGCTCTTTATATTTCCAGAATGACATGAAAAACACACCCAAAAAAGTAAAATAAATAAATAGAAGATACAGCAGAAAAAAAGTGGAAAGAGAATGTGAAGGAGCCTGCTACTATACATACAGCATATTTTTGGGTTCGACAGAGGATTCAACATGACAAAAAAGTGGCAACAAAGATGACCAATTTTTCATCGCTGGAGAACTTTCCTCTATTTTTTTCTTCATTGAATGAGTCTGAGACTGGGACTGCTCCACGCGGATGATACTCATGAAAAAGGTGCAAGGCATTTCGGTGAGCTGACTTTCCTTATTTCCCCTTTCCGTTTTTTAGTGTGGAAGGATGTTTTTTCTCACTAGATAGCTGTATTTAAAATATTCTATTCTCAGTTTTCTCCAGAAACACATTGCACCTGACAATGCTGGCCTCAGTAAAGGCGCATGCTGGAGTCAGAGTCTCCTTAGTGAATCAGGAGCACCGGACAAGTGGCGTACACCTCTATGTGCGCTTTACCACAAATCCTACTCTAGTTCATGCTGAATTAAGATTTGTGGTGTAGCTAATGCCTCTGCCGCTCATCATGAACTTGACAGGCGGTGGTCACCGGACCCCCATCCCGCCCTAGCTCATTTTAGTGGAGCAGGGAAAAACTGTTGTGAAGATGATAGAAGTCGCAAAATTTAGGCACATCTCTGAATTGTATCCACATTTTACAACTTTTCAAAGCTTTTGCACCAAAATTCTGGCTTGAAAGCTTTTATGAATCTGATTCATAGTATTGGCCATGCATACATTCTTTAATTTATTTCCACAGCAAGAAAGAAATAAACCCTACTAGAAACTTTCAAATCCACTTTGGCAAATTGCAGCTACTGAGGGATAGTCGAGCTTCCCCCATACACAAAAGGCTGCTGGCAAGATCTGCTAGCCTTTATCTAATATTTATGGCGAACTTTACAACCCAAGTATTGTTTCCATAATGTTTGATGGACAATAAGATTAGCAGTTTCCCATTTACATGAAGATAAAATATAATTCTTTTGTTTCTCTTACAATATCTTAGGACTTCTCTGTGATGCTATTTTAACATCTTTTAATCAACAGCCGCCAGCAATTTTGCAGCCCGGTTGATCCACCTTTCTTTTCTCCTTGTTTCTCTTGTCCTAGAGATACCCTTGTATGCATTTTTAACATATGAGAAAAATCTCTCTCCAGATACAGTATCTACCCACATGCAATCTCCAATCCTCAGAAATCCTCCTTCGCCTATTCATGCAACTACCCACAAAACGTTTCCCAGGGTTCAATATATGATGGAACTTGCTACCTAAACCGATCAGACTTTGGGTTTTAATATGTTTTTGAAGGCTTCACTTTTCCAAAAGTCCTACAACCTACAATAGCCCTGCTACCACTAAACTACTGCATGAGAAGTTTGGACATTCACCTATGAACTGCTTACCATGCACATTGTAAGCCTCTGCTGGCAGGGTCTTCTCTCTCTCTCTGTTCTGCTCTGTCACTCATTTAGTTCATGCCCATTGTAGCTTGTCATGTACTTGAACCCTATTTTCCACGTACCGAACCTTGGAGTCAATGGCACTTTAGATAATATTACTAATACTAAAAGGCAAAGGACAAAACCCTTGAACATTATTTTTTTACTTTAATAACTACTAAAATCTTGCCTACGATTTTTCTATCTGTAGAATAAAAACTATTAGCAAGGACCCTCAACAATTGTAATTCAAGTAACGAAGACAGATTATGTTTTTAGCTGTATTTGCTGCCACACCAGCAGCATTTTGTGAACCGATGGGACTACAACTACTAAAATCAAATAGATTAATCCACCTGTTAAAGATTACAATGGTAATCACATCCCTGGACCATAACCTTAACCCACTGGAGGAACTTGAGAACAAAAGTTGAAAAGCTGGAATAACAGCTGCCCAGTCCAAGTTACAGGGATTTTCCGGAACTATTTATTTATTTTTTTACTATGGACCTAAGAGCAAACAGGCAGATAGTTAACTACTAGCCTGTTCTAACCAATGCCGGCTGAGAGACAGCTCCTTCTAGCAATTCTGCTGCTTCACATCGACAGAGCAGCTCTTCCTCTTCTGGGCTATTCTTGTCGACAGGGCGTTACTACCGGCATGTCGCTGATTGACAAATGGCTTCCCTCAGTTAGGCAGTAGGGAGTCAGCTGTAAGTCAGCATGAAATCGGCAGTCACGTCCCACAACAGAGCAGAAGGGAAGAAGCTGCTCTGTCGACGTGACATTGGCGCAAAACAATAGAATCACTGGAAGGAACCATCTGTGACTGCTCTGAGCCAGCAGAGGTTAGCAACTACCTGCCTGTTATCTCTTAGGCCCATAGTAAAAAAATATATAACAATACCTTTAAGTTAGCAGTCAATTCCTTATTTTGTGTTCTGATTCCACCTTGGATATGTTAAGGGAAAATAACTTATACCCCTAAATTACTATACCTTTAATTAATTCCTATCTTTTTTCAATACCTTCTGAAAAAAAATAGAAAAATTAAGATACCACTAGTATCTAGGGTGAAAGCGAAACCCTGAAAATTTGCAATTTTACACAAAATCCAATTTCAGTTTTATTTACCGGATTTAAGTCATATTTAAGATGCATTTCTATTTTAACTTCCATTGTCTTAAACTGAAAATATAGGGTTTCTTGATAGGAAACAGGCAAATGAGTGAACAGCTTTTCTCGATGTGTGAATCTTGCTTATTGGGCAAATTGCTTTTCTCCTATTGCACACCACAGCCCATTTTAGCAGCGTCGATGGAATCATGTCTATTTAAAGACATTCTTCCCCCAATGTTACAGCGGCTAGTGTTGAGCGATACGATACTGCAAATATCGGGTATCGGCCGATATTGGCTGTATCGGGCTTTCGATTCCGAGTACCGATATTTTTGTCATATCGGATACCGGAATCGGGATTGTCACTGTCAGTGTCCGTCGGTCGGGTCTGTCAGGAGTCAGCGGCACTTACCTGGCAGAAGATCTCCGGCGGTCACGGGCTGGACTGCTTCATGGCCGCCATCATCTTTCCCCGGCGGTCACATGCAGTTTCTCGCGATAACTGCAGTGACTGCTGGGTAATCCCGGCCATAAAGCAGTCAGTCCGATGACGTCACCGCCGGGGAAGCAGGTAATCAGCTGTGCTGCACCGGGATGTCAGGCTCTGCCTGTCATTGCGATGTAGCAGAGCTGGATCGTCGTGGGACTGTCGTTACTATGGACTGCGTCGGACAGGTGGTATACTGTTGGTTTGTTTTTTTTCTTTTTTTACAGGAGATCGATGGCGTCGCAGGAATGAGAGTATAATAAAATTAATGAAAACTGTGTTGTCTCTTTTATTTCATTAAAAGACTTTTTTCTTGCTTTGTCTTTTTTTTATACATTTAATAACTTTGGGATTAATAATGGATCGGTGTCTTATTGACACCTCTCCATTATTAACCGGTCTTATTGTCACCGTGCAATCAACGGTGACATTAACCCCTTATTACCCCACTTGCCACCGCTACAGGGCAAGTGGGAAGAGCCGGGTAAAGTGCCACAATTGGCACATCTTTTGATGCGCCAAATGTGGGGCTGCTGTAGCCTGGTATTATCAGGCTGTTGAGGGCCAAAATCCATGGGCCTTGACAGTCTTTTAATACCAGGCCGCAGCAGTCTGCATTTTACTTGGCTGGTTAACAAAAATAGGGGGACCCCTACGCCGTTTTTTTTTCGAGGGGATCCCCTATTTTTGTTAACCAGCCAAGCTAAGCAGACTGCTGTGGCCTGGTATTATCAGGCTTGCAAGGTCCATGGATATTGGTTCCTTACCAGCCTGAAAAACCAGGCCTCAGCGGTCTGCTTCATCTGGCTGGTTAACAAAAATAGGGGGGACCCCACGCCAATTTTTTTCGAGGGGATCCCCTATTTTTGTTAATCAGCCAAGATATGCAGACTGCTGTGGCCTGGTATTATCAGGCTGGCAAGGTCCATGGATCTTGGCTCCTTAACAGCCTGAAAATCCAGGCCTCAGCGGTCTGCTTCATCTGGCTGGTTAACAAAAATAGGGGGGACCCCACGCCAATTTTTTTCGAGGGGATCCCCTATTTTTGTTAATCAGTTCCCTCTGACGTCACTGATTGTGTCCCTGGCTGACCTGAAGTGAAAGTGGAAAGCAATCAATTAAGCTTTCCACTTCCTCTCCTGTCAGCCAGGAGAGGAACTCATTCATTTGGGGGTTTACTGTGAGGCTGCAGCATTAGCTGCGGTCCCTGCAGTAAACATTAACCCTTTCTGAAGGATTACACCGTGGGACCTGACTGTGCATGGGATAGGTAAGAATAATTTTGCTTTTTTATTTTATTTTTATTACAGGAAATGGTTTTTGCAGTCAAATAAAAGATGGTCAAAAACATGTGTCTTTATTTCATTAAAATGATTTTTAATTAAAGTGTGTGTGTTTTATTTTTATTTCATGCAATAGGATTAATAATTGATAGTTGTCTAATTGACAGCTCTCAATTATTAACCTGGCTTAAGGTCACCTTTCAATTGCAATGTGGCTTTAACCCCATATTAACCCATTCGCCACCGCTACAGGGCAATGGGAATAGACGGGCAAAGTGCCAGAAAGGGCGAATCTAATTATAGATTTGTCTTTTCTGGGGTGTCTGGGGGCAGATGTTAGTAGCCAGGGGGGGGCCAAAAATAATGGTCCCTCTCTGGGCTATTATTATCTGCTCCCATTCGCTGGCTTTGTCTGTCTGGTTGCAAAAATAGGGCGGGAGCCCACGCATTTTTTTTAAACAATTTTACACCTCATATATATATATATATATATATATATATATATATACATGTCATTGAATTTGTGACACATATATATATATATTTATAGTTCATACACTTCTACATAGTATAATAGCCGCTAAGTCAATTGACGGCTTTTGTGAAAATGCAGAACCCGACATGAAATGACACTTGGTGTACATAGGGTTAACCATGTCTTTTCATGTCCTTTGCTATCTGATTTGCACAAACAATTACATCAGTCTATGTGTGCAAAATTTCACACCTGTAGGGGTTAATTAAAGGTGTAAATTCGTAGCAAAAAAGTCCGTTTTTTTTACAACGAATTTACACCTTTAATTAACCCCTACAGGTGTGAAATTTTGCACACATAGACTGATGTAATTGTTTGTGCAAATCAGATAGCAAACGACATGAAAAGACATGGTTAACCCTATGTACACCAAGTGTCATTTCATGTCGGGTGCTTCTGTCTTTTCACAGAAGCCGGCTTTACCCGGCAATTGAATCAGAGGATATTTTACTATGTAGAAGTGTATAAACTATACATATATGTATATATATATGTCACAATGACATGTATATATATATATATATATATATATATATATGTATTCTATGTGTGTATATTTAGTGTTTACAAGGAAATAAAGGTTTTTTTTAGTTGCGATATTTTGTTCCCATAGACTTACATGGGACTTCCGGTCTCGGAATCGGATATCGCCGATATTTAGTGATATCGGCGATACCATTCCGATCCGATATTTTTAGATATCGAGCAGTATCGCTCAACACTAACAGCGGCGGTTCCAAGATTGAATGTAAATGCAGTCTATAATTTCAGACATAGGACTAGTCCACCATTATTGACCTCGAGGTTATGGTACATGCAGCCACATGAAATCACCATGTTATAGAGAGATCTTTATTCTTTTTCCAAGTATTTCTTCTCAGCAGCGTTACACATTGTATGAATCTAGCTTTAACACCTCAGCTGTGGGTCCACTGGGATTAACTGGACAGAAGACTTGGGCTTTGTGTTGATATTCTTCAACTCAGGTTATTTTTGTATGAACAAACTGAATGTTCATAGTAATAGATGATTGCTGGTTAAAAATAATACCTCAAAGCAAAACGCCTACGGTTGTCTGGAGAGTTAGAGCCGACACTAAATATTTCCTCAGAGACCTGATCCAGAACTGAACAATTATCAGTTGATAAATCTCCTACGTTTAGCTCGGGGTTCGTTTTACCTTTTCATTTTGCTTCACCTTTATTCACAGTGCCATACTATGGCTGTGTGAGGGCCATATATTTAGAGAAGATTGAAGGCTTCCTTGCTTCTCATTAATAGCTCATGGTTTACAGCACACTGAGCTGTCATATTAATGTGTAAATAAGACTAGGACCACATAGAAACTGCGGGAATGTCACTGGGGGAAACGGTGAAGGCTTCTTGCTGTGATTGTAAAAATCCTAACTGTACAGGAATTCTTACTTTACTTTTTTCCACCACAAGGAAACATTAGGGCCAGTGGCTAACACAGACAGAAAAGGGCCCTTATGTAAGAACAGTAGATGGGTCCTTTGCAGACCAATAGTTCTGTCTATGAGAGAAGCTGTGTGCTGATTTGGAGGTGGTAGTCAGGGTCGGCTCCAGGTTTTCGTGGGCCCCGGGTGAAAGAGTCTCAGTGGGCCCCTTTAACACATACCATAATTCATGATGCACAGAGACGGCAGAGAAATATAGGTATACACTGTGTTCCAAATTATTATGCAAATAATATTTTCTCAGATTTTCCCAAATTACCTATATGAATTTCAGTCATTGTAATTTTCCAGTCAAATAACTATTAGAGTACAATTGAAAGGTTTTTGTACAAACTGCCTATGATAACAGTATATTTAAAAAAAAAATAAAACACTCAAACTGCACTCAAATTGCATGTTCCAAATTATTATGCACAGCAGAGTTTTCAACCTTTTCATTTTAATAAAGAACAAAAAAATGGTCATTTTTGAAATTATAAGCATTAGCAGGTTCTTACAAACTGAAATCAAACAGTTTTCAACTCAAAACTTTATTCTAGGTGATGTTACATTTGCACATAGGACCCCTTGTTCGAAAGGAGCTTCTGAACTCTCTCGTCCATTGAATTTGTCAGGTTTTGGATGGTTTCTGCTTCAATTGTTTTGCATGAGGACAGAATACCCTCCCAGAGCTGTTGCTTAGATGTGAACTGCCTCTCGCCATCATAGACACTCCTTTTGATGATGCTCCAGAGGTTCTCAATGGGGTTGACGTCAGGGGAGCATGGGGGCCACACCATAAGTTTGTCCCCTTTTATGCCCATAGCAGCCAGAGATGCAGCTGTGTTATGTGCAGCATGAGACGGTGCATTATCATGCATGAAAATGATCTTGCTGTGGAATGCACGGTTTTTCTTCTTGAACCATGGCAGGAAGTGATGTTTGAGAAACTCAACATACACTATGGAGTTCATCTTTACCCCTTCAGGATCCTAAAGGGGCCGACAATCTTTCTCCCCATGATTCCAGCCCAAAACATTACTCCACCTCCTCCTTGTTGGCGCCGTAGCCGTGTTTGCATGGGGTGTCCATCAACCAGCCATCCTCCACTCCATCCATCTGGACCATCGAGCGTTGCACAGCACTCATCGGTGAACAAAACAGTTTTGAAGTCAGTCTTCATGTATTGTTTGGCCCACTGGAGCCATTTCTGCTTGTGTGCAGTGGATAGAGGAGGTCGACAGGATGGCTTACGCACAGCTGCAAACCTCTGAAGGATTGGGTGAGATCGTTCTGTATTTTACGATTCTCCATAAGATGATTATCTGCAACAGCGCTTATTTATTGTATGCACATATGGAATGCTCATTACACACGATGGGAGCTTTATTCCATTAGATGGTTAATAATAGCGCTGACTAGTACTGGTTGCCAAAAGTCTGCTTTTCATTTAACCCCTACTATGCACATATACTGATATAAGGTTTGGGATTTATTAAGAGATCGGACAAAAAGATCTATATGGTTTATCACATATAACTGTCAAACAGTTTTTTTTTTTTTTTGAGTTTTGGTATGGTTCTAAGGTTCATTTTGTGTAGTATGTGGAGACTGCAATAACACAGTTCGGTTACCTTAACCATATTCATATCATATAGTATGTGGCATTTATAGGTGGGACCATTAATTGGTTATAAAAGACAGCTGCGCTTTCAGTATTTGCATTATATCCATAGCCGCATTGTCTGATTCCAATTAATTTATCAAGTCATAAGGGGTGCATTTACCCTTAGAGGATTGTATATACCTCCGGGTAATTTTATTATCTGTGTCTGTCGTTATTTGTGTGTTTATTATTATTTTCACCTGGCACTTGTTTTTTTTTTTCACATTTTTTTGTTGGTTAGTCCTTTTTAAAGTTTCATTAAAAGTTATATTTTATCCATTGCTTTTTCACAAACCTCTGAAGGACCCTGCATCTTGTTGTTCGGGGGACGTTGGAGGCACCAGCAGCTTCAAAAACTTGTCTGCTGCTATGACAAGGCTTTTTTGCCGCTGCTCTTTTAACCTGACGTAATTGCCTGTAGGAAAGAGTCCTCAATTTTCCCTTATCAGCACGCACACGTGTGTACTGTGAATCAGCTACATACTTCTTGATTGTGCGATGATCACGATGAAGTGTCTTGGCAATGTTGATTGTAGTCATGTCTTGACCTAAACACTCCACAATTTGTTGCTTCTCAGCAGCCGACACATCCTTTTTCTTCCCATTTTGGCAGAAAATGTAGGTTGCTTAATAATGTGGGACAGCCTTCTTAAGTAGTCTTGCCTTTCATTGGACACACCTGCCAAACTAATTAGCACAGGTGTCTGCAATTGCTTACAGTGATATAAAGAGCCCTAACACACATCACCATCAATGAGTTTAACAGACAAACAAAAAAATTCTTACCTTATCACTCCTAAACAATTTTTGCATAATAATTTGGAACACAGTGTAGTACAATGCAAAAGATTTCACTTACTTCATACATTGCATGAGTGATATCTATTGTAAATTCTACAATAGCTCAAAAGACAAACAGTATAGTCATCCATACAGTATTATGGGCACCACATAGTGCTCCATACAGAATAATGAGCTCCATATATTGCTCCATACTGTATTATGGGCATCCCATAGTGCTCCATGCATAATAATGAGCCCATATATTTCGCCATACAGTATAATAAGCTCCATATATTGCTTCATACACAATTATGGGCACCACATAGAGCTCCATACAGAATAATGAGTCCCATATAATGCTCCATATATAATGGGCCCCATATGATGTTCCATATATAATGGGCCCCATATGATGCTTCAGTATATGATGGGCCCCATATATGATGCTTCAGTGCATGATGGGCCCCATATAATGCTTCATATATAATGGACCTATATATGATGCTGCAGTATATTATGGGCCCCATATAATGCTCCATATATAATGGGCCCCACATATGATTCTCCAGTGTATGATGGGCCCCATATAATGCTCCATATATGGTGCTCCAGTGTATTATGGGCCCCATATATGATACTCCAGTGTATGATGGGCCCTATACATTGCGCCAAACATAAAAAAAATAAAAAATGAAATACTCACCTCTCCTCGCTGGCCGCTGCTCTGCTCGAGTCACCGGCCCCCGGTACGGGTTCAGGCACCTGGCCCCCATACCGACTGTGAGTTGGCCCCCCGCCTGCTCATGGCCCCGGCACTTGCCCGGGTGCGCCGGGTGCTGACGCCAGCCCTGGTGGTAGTGGTGCATCTTACCTCCAGGGCGCCGCACAGGCCGCACCAATATGTCCGCACCTGATTAGGGTCAGCGCAGTGGTAGCCACAAGTGGACAGTGCGCAAAAGTCACTATGGATTCCTAGTAGTGATGAGCGAGTATACTCGTTGCTCGGGTTTTCCCGAACGTGCTCGGGTGTCCTCCGAGTATTTTGGCTTGCTCGGAGATTTAGTTTTTATCGACGCAGGTGCTTGATTTATGACTGCTGGACAGCCTGAATACATGTGGGGGATTCCCTATCAAACAGGCAATCCCCGCATGTATTCAGGTTGTGCAGCAGCCATAAATCATGCAGCTGCGTCGACATAAACTAAATCTCCGTGCAAGCCAAAATACTCGGAGGACACCCGAGCACGTTCGGGAAAACCCGAGCAACGAGTATACTCGCTCATCACTAATTCCTAGCCTAAAATGTTTCCTGTGTTCTGTTTTTAACTGAAAAAAAGTTTTCTTAAAATCAGAATTAAATTCTCTCACATCTCTCACATGTAGTGTATTTGTTGTCGATTGTCAATTAAGGTTGATTCCACAGCACTGTACAAAACAACATACAGTATGTGCATGGAGTTGGGCAAAAAAACATTCAAGTGATTAAAAAAAATAAATTCTACATGCTGTACATTTTCAGATCTTCACCATGCCATGTAAGTGCTTGGTCTGTGTGCTGTTCGTATGCAAAATGGTTAGCATACGGACAGCACAGTGACTAATGCAAGTCAACATAGAAGTTCACGTGAAAGTTGTCTTTTATTTACACATGAATCAAGACAAAAAAATATGAAGCTCAGTATCCTTATGGGACATCAAAAATCTTAAAACAGTAGATTATATTCTCTATTAGTTTTTTCTACCCAGTTTAGTTTGAAGTATTGTAATTTCATGATATCGTTTGCAAATACTTACCTTGTTTATATGCTGATAAAACATAAAAATCTATACTGGATTTAGGAGTAAAATATGTCACACAAAAACTCCCAACTATTGGACAAACAGTATCATAAACCATCATCATACTCATTAATTGTAGCACGTCCAGACAACACGCAATCCATAAACTTCCAGCAGTGACGTCTTAGGTCCACAATGGTGGAAACGCAATTCCTGATTATATAAAGTAAAAAATGGAATTGCAACCTTATAAATTACCATATAGCAAACACATAGCACAAGACCACACAATACTATTAGTGGTTGACTTTATATCCCAATGTTTCATAGATTTAATATGAAAATTTCAGGTATGAATATTGTGCATGCATAGTTAGATTAAAAGAAAACCTCAAAGGTACAGTACACATAAAATAAATGTCCACAAATATTGTAAATGGAAATATTATACCATATCATTATGCTGTATGTGTTACTGATGGACAAAAAATATCGGACATATCGGTAAAATGAACAGAAAAACAGAGGAAAAACACTGAAATACAAGTCAAAGAAATAATGTGAAAAAATAAATTTTATTATGTTGATTAGATAAACAAGTTAAAGATGGGTGGGGAACACCAGGAAGAAAAACGACACACCACAAGACACAAAGAATATGCAAACTATATATATATGTATAGTTGATGTCTAGATGCTGCAGAGATAAAGCAATACAGGGTAATAGGTATGTGCAGGTATATGGAGGAAAGTAGGAGCGAAAGGATAAAGTGCCTGTGCTGGAAGTGGCAGAGTGATCAGCTGTAGTTACTATCCTCACTTATAAGAGAAGCATGATTCAAAAAGTTGAAACAATAAGGGCTGAATATATAATAAATCCTGAATATATAATAAATCCTCACATACAGTCAGGGCCAGAAATATTTGGACAGTGACACAATTTTCGCGAGTTGGGCTCTGCATGCCACCACATTGGATTTGAAATGAAACCTCTACAACAGAATTCAAGTGCAGATTGTAACGTTTAATTTGAAGGGTTGAACAAAAATATGTGTTAGAAAATGTAGGAATTGTACACATTTCTTTACAAACACTCCACATTTTAGGAGGTCAAAAGTAATTGGACAAATAAACATAACCCAAACAAAATATTTTTATTTTCAAAATTTTGTGGCGAATCCTTTGGAGGCAATCACTGCCTTAAGTCAGGAACCCATGGACATCACCAAACGCTGGGTTTCCTCCTTCTTAATGCTTTGCCAGGCCTTTACAGCCGCAGCCTTCAGGTCTTGCTTGTTTGTGGGTCTTTCCCTCTTAAGTCTGGATTTGAGCAAGTGAAATGCATGCTCAATTGGGTTAAGATCTGGTGATTGACTTGGCCATTGAAGAATGTTCCACTTTTTTGCACTCATGAACTCCTGTGTAGCTTTGGCTGTATGCTTGGGGTCATTATCCATCTGTACTATGAAGCGCCGTCCAATCAAGTTTGCAGCATTTGGCTGAATCTGGGCTGAAAGTATATCCCGGTACACTTCAGAATTCATCCGGCTACTCTTGTCTGCTGTTATGTCATCAATAAACACAAGTGACCCAGTGCCATTGAAAGCCATGCATGGCCATGCCATCACGTTGCCTCCACCATGTTTTACAGAGGATGTGGTGTGCCTTGGATCATGTGCCGTTCCCTTTCTTCTCCAAACTTTTGGCTTCCCATCATTCTGGTACAGGTTGATCTTTGTCTCATCTGTCCATAGAATACTTTTCCAGAACTGAGCTGGCTTCTGGAGGTGTTTTTCAGCAAATTTAACTCTGGCCTGTCTATTTTGGAATTGATGAATGGTTTGCATCTAGATGTGAACCCTTTGTATTTACTTTCATGGAGTCTTCTCTTTACTGTTGACTTAGAGACAGATACACCTACTTCACTGAGAGTGTTCTGGACTTCAGTTGATGTTGTGAACGGGTTCTTCTTCACCAAAGAAAGTATGCGGCGATCATCCACCACTGTTGTCTTCCGTGGGCTCCCAGGTCTTTTGGATTGATGAGTTCACCAGTGCTTTCTTTCTTTCTCAGGATGTACCAAATTGTAGATTTTGCCACTTCTAATGTTGTAGCAATTTCTTGGATGGGTTTTTTTCTGTTCTTGCAGCTTAAGGATGGCTTGTTTCACCTGCATGGAGAGCTCCTGTGACCACATGTTTCCTTCACAGCAAAACCTTCCAAATGCAAACACCACACCTCAAATCAACTCCGGCCTTTCATCTGCTTAATTGAGAATGACATAACAAAGGGATTGCCCACACCTGTCCATGAAATAGCCTTGGAGTCATTTGTCCAATTACTTTTGGTCCCTTTAAAAACAGGGTGGCACATGTTAAGGAGCTGAAACTCCTAAACCCTTCATCCAATTTTAATGTGGATACCCTCAAATGAAAGCTGAAAGTCTGAACTTCAACTGCATCTGATTTGTTTTGTTTCAAATTCATTGTGGTAATGTCTAGAACCAAAATTAGATATGGACCTAACTGTAGGTACCTTTTGCATGTGCATATTGTACCTTAGATGTTTCGGCGTCTGACTTCGTCAGGGGGTGGTCTCGCTCTATATTGTGCATGCAGAATAATACTAGCTGAAGGACTCCAAGCTATATAAAGATGCCTGGCATAGCTGAATTTAGAAATAGGATTGCATTGATTACTATCTTATGAAACCAATCTGAAGACAAAAAAACCCCTCTAGCAGCAGATCTCAAGTACAAGTAAGGCTATACAATATTACTTACTTGTTTCTATTGAAAAAGGAACTGCATTACATCAATCTCCGTATGTATAAAATTACCATTTACAGTAGGGTAATATATGGCAAGGGAGCAACAAAACTTATTTAGATTGTAAGCATTGTTGCACAAGTGACAATTTACCTCTGCTTTAGGTTGTCTCTCACGACACAAGGGTAAGGATCTTATTTAGAACTTATGCTTTACTAATATTCCAGCCTAAGGGCTCCTTCACAGGTCAATGATTTTCTTGTACGAGTTATTCATCATAGTTTATCCTCAGTTTGGTTAGTGTCAATTTTATGATCAGAGATTGCTTTCTCCACCTTCTCCTTTCAAAAAGTACGTGAAAAATAGACAGCACAAGGATGGCAATAGACTACTGTCATGGAACTATAGACTTGCATTGGCGCGTTTAATCTGAGACCCTGATGAAAATAACACGTCTCCAGGCTTTTGTGTGGACCACGAACTATTCATGAAAATCATGGCTACAACTCGAATAAAAAAACTGTGGTCTGAATGAGCCCCTACTCTCAGGAGGCATTGTTTAGGTTTGCTAAAACTTGCATACCAGGGGATAAACTCTTCAAGCCCAACAGTACTGAAGCATTCACCAATTAATGTCATAATAATGTCATAGTAAAGCCAGATGACACACAGGTATTCTTTTACTAGTCTCTAGATTAGTGTTGAGTAGTGTTGAGCGATACTTTCCGATATCCTAAAGTATCGGAATCGGAATGGTATCGCCGATATCACTAAAATATCGGCGATACCCGATACCGATACCGGAAGTCCCATGTAAGTCTATGGGAACAAAATATCGCAACTAAAAAAAAACCCATTCTTTCCTTGTAAACACTAAATATACACACATAGAATACATATATATATATATATATACATGTCATTGTGACATATATATATACATATATGTATAGTTTATACACTTCTACATAGTAAAATATCCTCTCATTCAATTGCCGGGTAAAGCCGGCTTCAGTGAAAAGACAGAAGCACCCGACATGAAATGACACTTGGTGTACATAGGGTTAACCATGTCGTTTCATGTCGTTTGCTATCTGATTTGCACAAACAATTAAATCAGACTATGTGTGCAAAATTTCACACTGTAGGGGTTAATTAAAGGTGTAAATTCGTTGTAAAAAAAACGGACTTTTTTGCTACGAATTTACACCTTTAATTAACCCCTACAGGTGTGAAAATTTTGCACACATAGTCTGATTTAATTGTTTGTGCAAATTAGATAGCAAAGGACATGAAAAGACATGGTTAACCCTATGTACACCAAGTGTCATTTCATGTCGGGTTCTGCATTTTCACAAAAGACGGCAATTGAATTAGCGGCTATTATACTATGTAGAAGTGTATGAACTACAAATATAAATATATATATATGTGTCACAAATTCAATGACATGTATATATATATATGAGGTGTAAAATTGCTGAAAAAAAATGCGTGGGCTCCCGCCCTATTTTCGCAACCAGACAGACAAAGCCAGTGAGTGGGGCAGATAATAATAGCCCAGAGAGGGACCATTATTTTTGCCCCCCCCGGCTACTAACATCTGCCCCCAGACACCCCAGGAAAGACAAATCTATAATTAGATTTGCCCTTTCTGGCACTTTGCCCGTCTATTCCCATTGCCCTGTAGCGGTGGCGAATGGGTTAATATGGGGTTAAAGCCACCTTGCTATTGAAAGGTGACCTTAAGCCAGGTTAATAATTGAGAGCTGTCAATTAGACAACTATCAATTATTAATCCTATTGCATGAAATAAAAATAAAACACACACACTTTAATTAAAAATCATTTTAATGAAATAAAGACACATGTTTTTGACCATCTTTTATTTTACTGCAAAAACCATTTCCTGTAATAAAAATAAAATAAAAAAGCAAAATTATTCTTACCTATCCCATGCACAGTCAGGTCCCACGGTGTAATCCTTCAGAAAGGGTTAATGTTTACTGCAGGGACCGCAGCTAATGCTGCAGCCTCACAGTAAACCCCAAATGAATGAGTTCCTCTCCTGCCTGACAGGAGAGTAAAGGCTGGGTGTCACATAACGATACACCAGCGATCCCGACAACGATATGCACTTGTCAGGATCGCTGGTGTATCGCTACATGATCGCTGCTGAGCTGCCAAACAGGCAGCTCAGGCAGCGATCTGGGACAGCGACACTGCGGGTAACATCGCTTAAGGGCCCGTCTCACATAGCGATATCGCTACCGAGATCGCTGCTGAGTCACTAGTTTTGTGACGCAGCAGCGAGCTCACCAGCGATATCGCTGTGTGTGACATTCAGCGACGATCAGCCCCCCTGCCGGGTATCGCTGATCGTCGCAGAAATGTCAGGACCTTTTTTTGATCGCTGGTTTCCCTCTGACAGGCACGCATCGCTGCGTGTGACAGGCGGGAGACCAGCGATCCGCTGGTAACCAAGGTACACAGCGGGTTTCCAGGCACCGCACAGCGCTTGGAAACCCGCTGTGTACCTTGGATACCAGCTCCCTGCATCAGGGCGCTGGTATCCAAGGTACACAGCGGGTTTCTAGGCACAGCCCTGCGCCTGGAAACCCGCTGTGTACCTTGGTTACCAGCGGATCGCTGGTCTCCCGCCTGTCACACGCAGCGATGTGTGCCTGTCAGCGGGAAACCAGCGATCAAAAAAAGGTCCTGACATTTCAGCGACGATCAGCGATACCCGGCAGGGGGGCTGATCGTCGCTGAATGTCACACACAGCGATATCGCTGGTGAGCTCGCTGCTGCGTCACAAAACTAGTGACTCAGCAGCGATCTCGGTAGCGATATCGCTATGTGAGACGGGCCCTTAAGTGGAAAGCTTAATTGATTGCTTTCCACTTTCACTTCAGGTCAGCCAGGGACACAATCAGTGACGTCAGAGGAACTGATTAACAAAAATAGGGGTTCCCTTCGAAAAAAAAAATGGCGTGGGGTCCCCCCTATTTTTGTTAACCAGCCAGATGAAGCAGACCGCTGAGGCCTGGATTTTCAGGCTGTTAAGGAGCCAAGATCCATGGACCTTGCCAGCCTGATAATACTAGGCCACAGCAGTCTGCATATCTTGGCTGATTAACAAAAATAGGGGATCCCCTCGAAAAAAATTGGCGTGGGGTCCCCCCTATTTTTGTTAACCAGCCAGATGAAGCAGACCGCTGAGGCCTGGATTTTCAGGCTGTTAAGGAGCCAAGATCCATGGACCTTGCCAGCCTGATAATACCAGGCCACAGCAGTCTGCATATCTTGGCTGATTAACAAAAATAGGGGATCCCCTCGAAAAAAATTGGCGTGGGGTCCCCCCTATTTTTGTTAACCAGCCAGATGAAGCAGACCGCTGAGGCCTGGTTTTTCAGGCTGGTAAGGATCCAATATCCATGGACCTTGCCAGCCTGATAATACCAGGCCACAGCAGTCTGCTTAGCTTGGCTGGTTAACAAAAATAGGGGATCCCCTCGAAAAAAAAACAGCGTGGGGATCCCCCCTATTTTTGTTAACCAGCCAAGTAAAATGCAGACTGCTGCGGCCTGGTATTAAAAGACTGTCAAGGCCCATGGATTTTGGCCCTCAACAGCCTGATAATACCAGGCTACAGCAGCCCCACATTTGGCGCATCAAAAGATGTGCCAATTGTGGCACTTTACCCGGCTCTTCCCACTTGCCCTGTAGCGGTGGCAAGCGGGGTAATAAGGGGTTAATGTCACCGTTGATTGCACGGTGACAATAAGCCCGGTTAATAATGGAGAGGTGTCAATAAGACACCGATCCATTATTAATCCCAAAGTTATTAAATGTATAAAAAAAAGACAAAGCAAGAAAAAAGTATTTTAATGAAATAAAAGAGACAACACAGTTTTCATTTCTTTTATTATACTCTCATTCCTGCAACGCCATCGATCTCCTGTAAAAAAAAGAAAAAAAACAAACCAACAGTATACCACCTGTCCGACGCAGTCCATAGTAACGACAGTCCCACGACGATCCAACTCTGCTACATCGCAATGACAGGCAGAGCCTGTCATCGCGACGCAGCACAGCTGATTACCTGCTTCCCCGGCGGTGACGTCATCGGACTGACTGCTTTACGGCCGGGATTACCCAGCAGTCACTGCAGTTATCGCGAGAAACTGCATGTGACCGCCGGGGAAAGAAGATTGCGGCCATGAAGCAGTCCAGGACGTGACCGCCGGAGATCTTCTGCCAGGTAAGTGCCGCTGACTCCTGACAGACCCGACCGACGGACACTGACAGTGACAGTGACATCCCGATTCCGGTATCCGATAAGACGAAAATATCGGAAATCGGAATCGGAATTCCGATACAGCCAATATCGGCCGATACCCGATATTTGCAGTATCGGAATGCTCAACCCTAGTGTTGAGCGATACTGCTCGATATCTAAAAATATCGTATCGAAATGGTATCGCCGATATCACTAAATATCGTCGATATCCGATTCCGATACCGGAAGTCCAATATAAGTCTATGGGAACAAAAAATCGCAACAAAAAAAACCCTTTCTTTCGTTGTAAACACAAAATATACACACATAGAATACATATATATATATATATATATACATGTCATTGTGACATATATATATACATATATTTATAGTTTATACACTTCTACATAGTAAAATAGACTCTGATTCAATTGCCGGGTAAAGCCGTGACATACCCCATAGAAGTCGACGGGCTCGGTGCCGAGTACCCCCAAAACCTCTGGCTCTGTGCGACTCAACTTGGGCGTCAAGAACAGGATTCTGTAGCTCGCTATAAGCGAGTCCTGTGTGCCTGAATTGAACTGGTTTTGTGCTTGAGAATTGCTAAAATCATCAGAGAATGTATTTGCCATTTTTCCGCCATATCTGCGTCACGACGAGGCACTGGTGAAGAAGAAGGGCGTGCTCTTCGTGGGTGTACACTCACTCAGTGGCGTGAAAACGATGGCCGACCACTCTAAATGGTACTGCAATGTAAGATCGTGCCCCACAGCTCTTCAGTTCCGCCTCCTCATCCTCCTCAGTGTGCGGAAACTAACACGAAGGTCCCGCCTCACTACAAAAGAGGGGCCCTCTCCAGATGCTAATGACACATGTGACTTGGCAGAGATGGCTAATGGACACGAGCAGAAGTGTGAAGGGATGGAGCAGTCAGAGCTCTCCCCCCACGGAAGAGACCCGATCGCCACGGAACCACCGTTGGGCACCCGGCCTGGAAACCCTCCTACGCTGCAAGAAGCGGAGGATACCCTAAGAGGCCTGGCCCGGCACCGGGAGGAGGTCGCCAGGATGGAAGCCAGCTGGCGTGCCCTAAAACTAAACTTGGAGCGGCGCCAATCCCTCTTACCTGAAGTGTCTGTACTGGAAGGTGAGGCACCCGTTCTAGTAGAGGAGTCCGTGCGGGCATCCCAGCCCTTGCAATGTGATCCGGTTGACGTTGTCGCAGTGGAGGCACCCGTTCCTGCAAAAAACTCTGCACCGGCAGCACCCCAGATCCCGCTGTCTGCCCCCGTCGCTGAGACAGAAGAAGCGACACCCGTCCTCATGGAGGAGGCCGCGCAGGCACCAGAGGTCTACCTGTCTGTACCGGAGCCCCGACTGTCATCTGTTTCAGAGCCGGCTGCTTCCTCCGCAGGTGAGCGCTGCCAGGACTGGGGGGCGCCAGGAGAGCTGCCGCAAACCGGACATCATAAGCTGCAGTTTGATGGTGGAGACATGGAGATGCTGGAGGAGAATTACAACCGGCGTCAGGAGGAAGAGTGGAGACGTTGGGAGCGGGAAGCAGAGCGACAAAGGGAGCAGCGAGAATCCCAAAAACTTCGGCAACGTAACCTGGAGAAGGACCGGGCAGATAAGGACCGGATGAGAAAAGATAAAGGAACCCTGAGGGAGCCGCGGCGTAAGGGTGCAGTACGGAGCTTTAAATTGAAAGGTGGTTGGGGCTTCATCCAGGAGCCTGGACTTTATTTAGAAGTCTTTGTGACCCGGCGGGACGTGGAGACTCACCTCCCAGAAGGACACCCGGGGAGGGACCTGTTGCCAGGAGACTTGGTGACTTACACCCGACACTGGGGTTACAATGGATGGTACGCCCTAAATGTTACCAGGTGCGACCCCTACTCCCCAGAGTGTCAGGAACCTGTGAGACCCTCGGAGCCTTCAGCCTCCCACATCCAGGCCTCTGCACAAGTGCCCACCCCACGCCGTAAATCTCCCCAGCCTCCCTCAGTGGTCTCCTCAGCAGCCCCAGCTATGGACATGATAACTATAGCTGGCCCGTACCCGGCGCCTGTTAGGCCCCCTGGGGTTCGTTCAGTCCGGGACATAGGGCTCCAGACCCGGAGGAGATGAAAGAGGTGGCCACACAGACACAGATAGCGGGTCACAACTTGACTGTACAGGCCACACGACGTCATCAGGTCCTGGTGGTCCTTGGTGTCTCGGATGTTTGGCAAGCATCAGAAGAGTACCAGGTGGTACCTGGAACACCCCTGCCAAAGAATTATAAATAACCCGGACAGGGTCCCTGTATGTAAATAGTTAAATTGTTGATGTACCCGGACGGGTGAATGTTCATATAAAAGTTTTTTAATTTAATAAAAAAAACAACACAGTTTTCATTACTTTTATTACAGTCTCATCCTGCGACGCCATCGATCTCCTGTAAAAAAATGAAAAAAAAAAACAGCAGTATACCACCTGTCCGACGCAGTCCATAGTAACGAGTGTCCCACGACGATCCAGCTCTGCTACATCAGAATGACAGGCAGAGCCTGTCATCCCGGCGCAGCACAGTTGATTACCTGCTTCCCCGGCGGTGACGTCATCGGACTGACTGCTTTTTGGCCGGGATTACCCAGCAGTCACTGCAGTTATCGCGAAAAACTGCATGTGACCGCCAGGGAGAAGATAATGGCGGCCATCAAGCAGTCCAGGACGTGACCGCCGGAGATCTTCTGCCAGGTAAGTGCCGCTGACTCCTGACAGACCCGACCGACGGACACTCACAGTGACAGTGACAAATCTGATTCCGGTATCCGATATGACGAAAATATCGGTATTCGGAATCGAAAGGCCGATACAGCTAATATCGGCCGATATCCGATATTTGCAGTATCGTATCGCTCAACACTACTCTAGATGGCACGCTCATGCTGCTTTGCACATAAGAGAAGAACATTTGTCAACACTTATGAAATAGTATAAGCCCTTTTTAATAAAGACCTGCTTGACACAAAATATTCATTCATTCATCAGGCGTGAAGTGACATGAAGCACATAAGAGAGTCTAACATGCCTAGAGAGTTGCACCAGCCATGCGTTCCTTGAAGAAAGCGAACAATCTCATTGGCATATATTGGGCTGATCGTTCAGGTAAGGAGAAGCCTGAAAAGCTGTTTATTTAAGGACCATGAAATTTGGACAAGTGAAACTGGCTCAATAAAGACTAGGAGGCCACTTATTCACTTTGCTTACAACAAAGAAAATTAGAAAAAAAGAAAATGTGTGTATTGTCGAAATCCCAATTATGTTTTAATTACGTATCCATACAAATCACATACGCAGAGGAAGTGAGAGCTGTTGCCCTCACTTCCTCCAGATGTATGCAATTTGGCCAAAGACGGGGAAAGTGAAACCGCTGATTCCCATGAAACCAGGAAAATGAGATGCGATTCCTGGGAGAGCCAGTGCCGACATCGCTGAAATGCAATCAGCACCAGAGGCTAATATAGGTGATACTATTTTACAAGGGGAGGGGGACACATAGGAATTGAGAATGGGTTGCCAAGTAATGGACAACCCATTGAATATTTAATAGCACAACCTTTTGAGGTGATCATTGCAAACAAACGATTTCTGAAACTCTCAATGAGACTTCTTCACCTGTCCACAGATATTTCGTCCCATTCCTTGTGAGCAAACTGCTCCCGCTGTCTCAGGTGTGATGGTGCCTTTTCCAGATGGCATGTTCTGCTCCTTCCACAGATATTCAATAGGATTTACATCAGTGCTCATATAAGAAAAATCGAGAATAACCCAATACTTTACTCTTAGCCATTCTTGGATATTTTTAGCTGTGTGCTTTGGGTCATTATCCATATGACATGTGATCCAAACCAAACTTTCTGACACCGGGCAGCACATTTTGCCCCTGAATGCCTTTATAGTCTTGACATTTCCTACACAGATTCAAGACACCCTGTGCCAAATGCGGCAAACTAACCCCAAAACAAAACCAAGCCTCCTCCATGTTTCACAGTAGTTACAATATTCTTTTCTTTGCATGTTTCCTTTTTTCATCTATAAACATAGTGCTGATGTGACTTGACAAAAAGCTCCAGTTTTGTCATGGGTCCAAAAGACATTCTCCTAGTTTTGTGGGTTATTAATATGAATGTTGGCAAATTCCAGTCTCCTTTTTTTATGATTTGCTTTCAACAATGATCTCCTCCTCGGTCATCTTTCATGAAGTCCACTTTTGCCAAGACAGCGATGGATGGTGCGTTCTGACACTGATGTACCTGGATCTTGGAGTTTACCATTAATTTCTTTGGCAGTTGTTCTGGGCTCTTTGGTTACTATTCATATTGTCCATCTCTTCTTTCAATTTGTCATCAATTTTCCTCTAGCAGCCACATCCAGGGAGGTTGACTACAGTGTCAGACTTTAAACTTCTGAATAATATGTGCAACTGTAGTAGCAGGAACATCAAGCTGTTTGGAGATGATCATACAACCTTTACTGTTACCATGTCTGTTTATAATTTTCTTTTTAATCTCTTGAGACAACTCTCTCCTTAGCATTCTTTTGTTTCATGTTCAGTGTGGTACAAAACATGATACCAAACAGCACAGTGACTAATTTTCACCCTTTAGATAGCCTGACTGACTGATTACAAGGTTGTTAACACCTATGACGCTATTTACATGATACATCTTAATTTATCATGACTCTATGAACAAATTATTTAACATCTTTTCTAGTGGTACCATCATTTTTGTTCTAGACTAGTGATGAACGAGTATGCTCGTTGTTCAGGTTTTCCCGAACATGCTCGGGTGGTCTCAGATTATTTGGAAGTGCTCGGAGATTTAGTTTCTGTCACCGCAGCTGCATGATTTGTGGCTACTAGACAGCCTGAATATATGTGAGAAATGCCTGTTTGTTAGGGAATCCCCACATGAATTCAGGCTGTCTAGTAGTCGCAAATCATGCAGCTGCGGCGACAAACTAAATCTCCGAGCACTTTCAAATACTCGGAGACCACCCGATCATGCTCTGGAAAACCCGAGCAACGAGCATACTCGCTCATCACTATTCAGGACATTTTAATTTTTTTTTAACCCCTTCCCGACCCATGACGCCACGTAGGCGTCATGAAAACCTGTGCCAATCCGACCCATGACGCCTATGTGGCGTCATGAAAGGATCTTGTCCCTGCGGGCCGGGAGACCGGGGTCACTCAAAGGTCACCCGACCCGCAGTTACAGGACCCTTTTTGCTTCACGACAGGGGGGTTGGCTTAACCCCCCCGTGGCCACGATCGCTCTGATTGGCTGTTAAAAGTGAAACAGCCAATCAGAGCAATGTGTAATATTTCACCAATTTAATTGGTGAAATATTACAATCCAGCCATGGCCGATGCTGCAATAGCATCGGCCATGGCTGGAGACCGAGCCCTGACCCCCCCCACACCGAGTCACGGCGGTGATCGGCCGCCGCCACCGAAAGATGGCAGCAATCGGTCACCGCCGTCACTTACAGCTCCCCTCCTCTTTTGGTCCACTGCCCCCACTTCCTATCCCCCCCCCAGCCTTCCGACCCCCCTACTCACCTCTCCCGATCCACCGATGTCCCACGATAGGGCCCGGCGTCCGCCCGGGCCTCTTCATGGGCGCCGCCATATTAGAAAATGGCGGGCGCATGCGCAGTGCGCCCTCCGGCCGGCGCATGCGCAGTGCGCCCCCCAGTGTTCAAAAGTTTATTTTGATCACTGTGATAAACTGTCACAGTGATCAAAATAAAAAAAAGTAAATGAACCCCCCCTTTATCATAGGTAGGGACAAATAAAAAAAATAAAGAATTTTTTTTTTTTTTTCCTAGCGGATTTTGCTGCTGATCCGCAGCTGATTTTGCTGCGGATCCGCGGCGGATATCGCTGCTGATCCGCGGCGGATTTCGCTGCTGATCCGCGGCGGATTTCGCTGCTGATCCGCGGCGGACTTCGCTGCTGATCCGCGGCGGACTTCGCTGCTGATCCGCGGCGGACATCGCTGCTGATCCGCGGCGGATTTCGCTACGGATCCGCTGGGATTTCGCTGCTGATCCGCGGCGGACTTCGCTGCTGATCCGCGGAGGACATCGCTGCTGATCCGCGGCGGATTTCGCTACGGATCCGCGGCGGATTTCGCTGCTGATCCGCGGCGGACTTCGCTGCTGATCCGCGGCGGACATCGCTGCTGATCCGCGGCGGATTCGCTACGGATCCCTGCGGATTTCGCTGCTGATCGGCGGCGGATTTCGCTGCTGATCCGCGGCGGATTTCGCTGCTGATCGGCGGCGGATTTCGCTGCTGATCGGCGGCGGATTTCGCTGCTGATCGGCGGCGGATTTCGCTGCTGATCCGCGGCGGATTTCGCTGCTGATCCGCGGCGGATTTCGCTGCTGATCGCGGCGGACTTCGCTGCTGATCCGCGGCGGACTTCGCTGCTGATCCGCGGGGATTTCGCTGCTGATCGGCGGCGGATTTCGCTGCTGATCCGCGGCGGATTTCGCTGCTGATCCGCGGCGGACTTCGCTGCTGATCCGCGGGGACATCGCTGCTGATCCGCGGCGGATTTCGCTGCTGATCCGCGGCGGATTTCGCTGCTGATCGGCGGCGGATTTCGCTGCTGATCCGCGGCTGATTTTGCTGCGGATCGGCGGCGGATTTCGCTGCTGATCCGCTGCGGATTTCGCTGCTGAATTCGGCGAGCGGGATTTCGCTGCTGATCGGCGGCGGATTTCGCTGCTGATCGGCGGCGGATTTCGCTGCTGATCGGCGGCGGATTTCGCTGCTGATCCGCAGTGGATTTCGCTGCTGATCGGCGGCGGATTTCGCTGCTGATCGGCGGCGGATTTCGCTGCGGATCCGCGACTGATTTCGCTGCGGATCCGCGACTGATTTCGCTGCGGATCCGCGACTGATTTCGCTGCGGATCCGCGGCGGATTTCGCTGCTGATCCGCGGCGGATTTCGCTGCTGATCCGCGGCGGATTTCGCTGCTGATCCGCGGCGGATTTCGCTGCTGATCCGCGGCGGATTTCGCTGCTGATCCACGGCGGATTTTGCTGCTGATCCGCGACTGATTTTGCTGCTGATCCGCGGCTGATTATCTGCTGATTCATCTGCGCTAGCGGGTATAGCATAACGCGATCGCGTTATGCTATACCGTTACCAGCCGGTCAACGCTACGTGTTGTACGGGCTGGTAAAACGCAATATGAACCCAGCCTTAGGGTTAGAACTAGGGTTAGGGTTAGCATTAGGGCTAAGGTTAGAATTACGGTTAGGGTTGGAATTTGGGTTAGGGTTGGAATTAGGGTTAGGCTTGTAGTTAGGTTTATGGTTAGAGTTGGGATTAGGGGTGTGTTGGGGTTAGGGTTATGATTAGGGTTTGTATTAGGGTTAGGTGTGTGTAGGCGTTAGGGGTGTGTTGGGGTTAGGGTTGGAGTTAGAATTGAGGGGTTTCCACTATTTAGGCACATCAGGGGGTCTCCATACGCGACATGGCGCCACCATTGATTCCTGCAAATTTTGCGTTCAAAAAGTCAAACAGTGCTCCCTTTATTCCAAGCCCCGACGTATGCCCAAACAGTGGTTTATCCCCACATATGAGGTATCAGCGTACTCGGGAAAAATTGCACAACAACTTTGGGGGTTCTAATTTCTCCTGTTAACATTGGGAAAAAAAATTGGGGACTAAAAATTATTTTTGTGGAAAAAAAATGATTTTATATTTTCACGGCTCTGCGTTATAAACTTCTGTGAAGGACTTGGAGATTCAAAGTGCTCACCACACATCTAGAGGAGTTCCTTGGGGGATCTAGTTTCCAAAATGGGGTCACTTGTGGGGAGTTTCTACTGTTTAGGCACATCAGTGACTCTGCAAACGTAACATGACGCCCGAAGACCATTCCATCAAGTGGGCATTTCAAAAGGTCACTACTTCCCATCCGAGCCCCGACGTGTGCCCATACAGTAGTTTTCTCCCACATATGGGATATCAGCATACTCAGGACAAATTGGACAACAACTTTTGGGGTCTAATTTCTCATGTTACCCTTGCAAAAATAAAAAAATTGGGGACTAAAAGATCCTGATTGTGGAAAAAATATGATTTTTTTATTTTCATGCCCGGGCGTTATAAACTTCTGTGTAGCCCTTGGGGGTTCAAAGTGCTCACCACACATCTAGATAAGTTCTTTGCGGTGTCTAGTTTCCAAAATGGGGTCACTTGTGGGGAGTTTCTACTGTTTAGGCGCATCAGGGGCTCTGCAAACGTAACAAGATGCCCGCAGACCATTCCATCAAGTTGGCATTTCAAAGCGTCACTACATCCCTTCCGAGCCCTGACGTGTGCCCAAACAGTGGTTCCCCCCCACATATGGGGTACTAGCGTACTCACGACAAACTGGACAACAACTTTCAGGGTCCAATTTCTCCTGTAACCATTGTGAAAATAAAAAATAGTGGGCTAAAAAATCATTTTTTGAGAAAAAAAAATGATAATTTATTTTCACGGCTCTGCGTTATAAACTTCTGTAAAGCACCTGGGGGTTCAAAGTGCTCACTATGCATCTAGATAAGTTCCTTAGGGCGTCTAGTTTCCAAAATGGGGTCACTTGTGGGGGAGCTCCAATGTTTAGGCACACAGGAACTCTCCAAATGCGACATGGCTACCGCTAAATATTCCAGCATATTTTCTATTCAAAAAGTCAAATGGCGCTCCTTCCCTTCTGAGCCCTGCCGTGCGCCCAAACAGTGGTTTATGATCACAAATGAGGTATCTGTGTACTCAGGAGAAATTGCCCAACAAATTTTAGAATCCAATTTATACTGTTGCCCATGTGAAAATGAAAAAAACTGAGGCTAAAAGAAAATTTTTGTGAAAAAAAAGTACTTTCTTTTTTTTACGGATCAATTTGTGAAGCACCTGGGGGTTCAAAGTGCTCACTATGCATCTAGATAAGTTCCTTAGGGGGTCTAGTTTCCAAAATGGGGTCACTTGTGGGGAGCTCCAATGTTTAGGCACACAGGGACTCTCCAAATGCAACATGGCAACCGCTAAATATTCCAGCATATTTTCCATTCAAAAAGTCAAATGGCGCTCCTTCCCTTCTGAGCCCTGCCGTGCGCCCAAACAGTGGTTTATGACCACATATGAGGTATCTGTGTACTCAGGAGAAATTGCCCAACAAATTTTAGGATCCAATTTATACTGTTGCCCATGTGAAAATGAAAAAAACTGAGGCTAAAAAGAAAATTTTTGTGAAAAAAAAGTACTTTCTTTTTTTTACGGATCAATTTGTGAAGCACCTGGGGGTTCAAAGTGCTCACTATGCATCTAGATAAGTTCCTTAGGGGTCTAGTTTCCAAAATGGGGTCACTTGTGGGGAGCTCCAATGTTTAGGCACACAGGGACTCTCAAAATGCGACATGGCAACCGCTAAATATTCCAGCATATTTTCCATTCAAAAAGTCAAATGGCGCTGCTTCCCTTCTGAGCCCTGCCATGCGCCCAAACAGTGGTTTATGACCACATATGAGGTATCTGTGTACTCAGGAGAAATTGCCCAACAAATTTTAGGATCCAATTTATACTGTTGCCCATGTGAAAATGAAAAAACTGAGGCTAAAAGAAAATTTTTGTGAAAAAAAAGTACTTTCTTTTTTTTACGGATCAATTTGTGAAGCACCTGGGGGTTCAAAGTGCTCACTATGCATCTAGATAAGTTCCTTAGGGGGTCTAGTTTCCAAAATGGGGTCACTTGTGGGGGAGCTCCAATGTTTAGGCACACAGGGACTCTCCAAATGCGACATGGCAACCGCTAAATATTCCAGCATATTTTCCATTCAAAAAGTCAAATGGCGCTCCTTCCCTTCTGAGCCCTGCCGTGCGCCCAAACAGTGGTTTATGACCACATATGAGGTATCTGTGTACTCAGGAGAAATTGCCCAACAAATTTTAGGATCCAATTTATACTGTTGCCCATGTGAAAATGAAAAAAACTGAGGCTAAAAGAAAATTTTTGTGAAAAAAAAGTACTTTCTTTTTTTTACGGATCAATTTGTGAAGCACCTGGGGGTTCAAAGTGCTCACTATGCATCTAGATAAGTTCCTTAGGGGTCTAGTTTCCAAAATGGGGTCACTTGTGGGGGAGCTCCAATGTTTAGGCACACAGGGACTCTCAAAATGCGACATGGCAACCGCTAAATATTCCAGCATATTTTCCATTCAAAAGTCAAATGGCGCTGCTTCCCTTCTGAGCCCTGCCATGCGCCCAAACAGTGGTTTATGACCACATATGAGGTATCTGTGTACTCAGGAGAAATTGCCCAACAAATTTTAGGATCCAATTTAACTGTTGCCCATGTGAAAATGAAAAAACTGAGGCTAAAAGAAAATTTTGTGAAAAAAAAGTACTTTCTTTTTTTACAGATCAATTTGTGAAGCACCTGGGGTTCAAAATGATCACTATGCATCTAGATAAGTTCCTTAGGGGGTCTAGTTTCCAAATGGGGTCACTTGTGGGGGAGCTCCAATGTTTAGGCACACAGGGACTCTCCAAATGCGACATGGCAACCGCTAAATATTCCAGCATATTTCCATTCAAAAAGTCAAATGGCGCTGCTTCCCTTCTGAGCCCTGCCATGCGCCCAAACAGTGGTTTATGACCACATATGAGGTATCTGTGTACTCAGGAGAAATTGCCCAACAAATTTTAGGATCCAATTTATACTGTTGCCCATGTGAAAATGAAAAAACTGAGGCTAAAAGAAAATTTTTGTGAAAAAAAAGTACTTTTTTTTTTTACAGATCAATTTTGAAGCACCTGGGGGTTCAAAATGATCACTATGCATCTAGATAAGTTCCTTAGGGGGTCTAGTTTCCAAAATCGGGTCACTTGTGGGGGAGCTCCAATGTTTAGGCACACAGGGACTCTCCAAATGTGACATGGCAACCGCTAAATATTCCAGCATATTTCCATTCAAAAAGTCAAATGGCGCTCCTTCCCTTCTGAGCCCTGCCGTGCGCCCATACAGTGGTTTATGACCACATATGAGGTATCTGTGTACTCAGGAGAAATTGCCCAACAAATTTTAGGATCCATTTTATCCTGATGCCCATGTAAAAATGAAAAAATTGATGCTAAAAGAAAATTTTTGTTGGAAAAATTAAAATGTCCATTTTTTCCTTACACGTTGCTTTAGTTCCTGTGAAGCACCTGAAGGGTTAATAATCTTCTTGAATGTAGTTTTGAGTAGCTTGAGGGGTGCAGTTTTTATAAAGGTGTCACTTTTGGGTATTTTCTGCCATATAGACCCCTCAAAGTGACTTCAAATGTGAGGTGGTCCCTAAAAAAAATGGTTTTGTAAATTTTGCTGTAAAAATGAGAAATCGCTGGTCAACTTTTAACCCTTATAACTTCCTAACAAAAAAAAAATGTTGTTCCCAAAATTGTGCTGATGTAAAGTAGACATGTGGGAAATGTTATTTATTAACTATTTTGTGTCACATAACTCTCTAGTTTAACAGAATAAAAATTAAAAATTTGAAAATTACAAAATTTTCAAAATTTTCGCCAAATTTCCATTTTTTTCACAAATAAACGCAAAAATTATCGACTTAAATTTACCACTAACATGAAGCCCAATATGTCACGAAAAAACAATCTCAGAATCGCTAGGATCCGTTGAAGCGTTCCTGAGTTATTACCTCATAAAGGGACACTGGTCAGAATTGCAAAAAATGGCAAGGTCTTTAAGGTCAAAATAGGCTGGGTCTTGAAGGGGTTAACAGTAGTTTGTATTTTTTTCTGTTAAACCACAAGTGAAAGCAATGTCTGAATTTCGTTAGTTGATTTTCTGTAAATTTATTTAAAAAATACTTGGCAGTTTCAAAGCTATTTCAGTGACTATTGTGTGTTTAACTTACTTTAATAGAAGGGTACTGATAATTTTGTCTTTGTGTCTATTAATAAACAGCAGCAACCCACGACTGCCCTAACATGTGCAATTCAAGTATATTGTTTCTTTTCATTGCTGTGACAATGGTCTTAATGTGTAGCCCATACCCCTTCCTGGTACATCATTAAACTGAGGAGGTACCCAGGAGGGGGGATGGCTTAGCTTCCTAGCTGAGCTGGATTTGTGGCACTAAAACAAATAAGGTAAGTATTGGGAGTATGTTTTGAATATTAGTTTAACTGTACTTTGTAAAGTAAATGTTAAAAGTGTTAATGCTAAATTATATCAGAAATCATGGACCCTACTCATATTACAAATCAAATAATTAAGGAGACTTTATTGTGAAGTCAGAAAAAGTTATGGAAGACAGCCTATACTGGGCTATGTTGGAATGATGTGTGCTTAAACTAAGGGTTGGAAAGCAGATAAGTAGGAGCTTGATGTACTGATAAAAGGTCACTTTTTTGGTGGAAATAGGTCTAAACTGTTCCTTTTTCGGCTCTTGAGTCAATCAATGATTTACACTGCTGTTTTTAGAGGGTATGTTTAGGGCTTCTTCATGTAAGGTGAATGCTACTTGTAAAATGCTGGTATATGAATCATGGTCAGATGATGGATATATAAATCTGTGTATGCGCATATTCCTTTACATTTTGTATTGGAATATGTTATCTATTGTACTGTATAGTAATCATACAACCCTGGTAGAAATGCATATCATACATTCCAATGTACAATAACTGAAAACAAATGAAGCATGAAAACACTGAGGCTACTGTAAATGATTAGCCTACACTTCATTCCACAGCTGTGCACTTTAGGCCAGGTGCAAATACAAAATACTGGATGTATCTTTGAATCAAAGGGATAAAGAACAAAATGCCAAAACATAGCTTGATCACTACAGAGCATTTAAATGTCGGCTAATGAAAAGTCAGACAGGACAGCTGATACAGTGTGTGCGCAGATGCAATGGTATACATACTCTGGATGCATAACCTTGGGGGTACATGACTGCTGGTTCTCTCTTAGTAAAGTTAAAGAGGTAGTCTCAAGTTTAGAAGTTATACTCTATCCACAGAATAGAACGTCTTATTCACTGGGATCCCCACTGATCCTGACAAGTGGGGCATTGAAAAGTCCCATGTGAATGGAGTGGTGGTCAATAATGTGCACTATCGCTGTATTTACCCTTAACCCCTTAACCCCCGGGGCTTTTTTCGGTTTTGCATTTTCGTTTTTCGCTCCCCTTCTTTCCAGAGCCATAACTTTTTTATTTTTCCATCAATATGGCCATGTGAGGGCTTAATTTTTGGGGGACGAGTTGTACTTTTGAACAAAACCATTGTTTTACCATGTATGTACTCGAAAATGGGAAAAAATTCCAAGTGCGGTGAAATTGTAAAAAAAGGGCAATCCCAATCTTGTTTTTTGTTTGGCTTTTTTGCTAGATTCACTAAATGCTGAAACTGACCTGCCATTCTGATTCTCCATGTTGTTATGAGTTCATAGACACCAAACATGTCTAAGTTCTCTTTTATCTAAGTGGTGAAAGAAAATTCCAAAGTTTGCTAAGAAAAAAAATTTTCCGAGACCCGTATCGTCTCCATTTTCCGTGATCTGGGGCTGGGTGAGAGCTTATTTTTTGTGTGCCGAGCTGAAGTTTTTAATGACACTACTTTTGTGCAGATACATTCTTTTGATCGCCCGTTATTGCATTTTAAACGTAAAAAACGTAATTCTGGCATTTTGATTTTTTTTTCTCGCTAGGCCGTTTAGCGATCGGGTTAACTCTTTTTTTTATTGATAGATCAGGTGATTCTAAACGTGGAGATACCAAATATGTGTAGGTTTTTTTTTTATTGTTTTATTTTGATTGGGGTGAAAGGGGGGTGATTTAAACTAATGCTTTTTTTAATTTTTTAAAATTTTTAAACACTTTTTTCTTTTACTTTTGGCATGCTTCAATAACCTCCATAAGAGGCTAGAAGCTGCCATAGCGCGATCGCCTCTGCTACATATAGGTGATGCATAGATCACCTCTAAGTAGTAAAATTACAGCATTGCTATGAGTGCTGCCGTCCACCGGGTGGCGCTCATAGCAATCTGCCATCAACAACCATAGAGGTCTCAAGGAGACCTCAGGTTGTTATGGCAACGTATCGCTGACCCGCGATCACGTGACAGGTAAGCGATGCACTCATTTCAGGCCGCGCGCCGGAAGCTCTAGTTAAATGCCCGCTGTCAGCGTTTGACAGCAGGATTTAACTAGTTAATAGGTGTGGGCGGATTGCGGATCAATTCAGAAAGACATGAGGCATTAGATCTTTTTGAAATAATTTTACAGCATGTTTAAATTTTATATATGATTTAGTCTCATCTGAAGGCGGTTTTACAAGCAAGTGGACACGGAAAGCGAAGTTTCAAGATTGTTTCCACTGGGGAAATTACAGTCAGACATTGCATATATGTTAAATTGACAAGTGGGAATACTATAAACCACAGTATTATATGGCTGCAGTGTACTTAATAGATACAGTTGAAACCAGAAGTTTACATACACTATATAAAAAGACACATATGCATGTTTTTCTCAATATCTGACATAGAATCAGAATAAACCTTTCCAGTTTTAGGTCAATTAGGATTACTATAATTATTAATATTTGCCAAATGCCAGAATAATGAGAGAGAATGTTTTAAGGCATTTTTATTACTTACTGCAAAGTCAAAAGTTTACATACATTTCATTAGTATTTGGTACCATTGCCCTTAAACTGAATGACTTTGGTCAAACATTTGGGATATCCTTCCACAAGCTTCTCACAATAGTTGGTTGGAATTTGGGCTCATTCTTCCTGACAAAACTGGTATATCTCATCCAGATTTGTAGGTCGCCTTGCTCGCACCTGCCTCTTCAGCTTTACCCATACATTTTCAATAGGACTGAGATCAGGGCTTTGTGATGGCCACTTCAAAACATTGACTTTGTTATCCTTAAGCCTTTTTGTTACAATTTTGGCAGGATGCTTCAGGTCATTGCCCATTTGGAAGACCCATTTCCGCCCAAGCTTTAAGTTCCTGGTTGATGTCTTGAGATGTTGCTTCAGTATTGCCACATAATATTCTTTTCTCATGATGCCATCTATTTTGTGAAGTTTACCAATCTCTCCTGCAGCAAAACGACCCCACAACATGATGCTGCCACCCCCGTGTTTCACAGTTGGGATGGTGTTCTTAGGCTTCCAAGCTTCTCCTTTTTTCCTCCAAACATAAACGATGGTCATTATGCCCAAAAAGTTCAATTTTAGTTTCATCAGACCACAGGACGTGTCTCCAAAAATCAAGGTCTCTGTTTGTGTGTGCATCTGCAAACATTAATTAGGATTTTTTATGTTTCTTTTGTAGTAATGGCTTCTTCCTGGCTGAGTGGCCTTTCATCCCATGTTGATATAGTACTCGTTTTACTGTGGATATTGACACAATCTTACCAGCTTCCGCCATTATCGTCACAAGGTAATTTGCTTTTGTCCTTGGATTGATATGCACATGTTGGACGAAAGCCCGTTCATCTCTGGGACATAGAACTCGTCTCCTTCATGAGCGGTATGATGGCTGGACAATTCCCATCATGTTTGTACTTGCATGTAATTGTTTGTGCAGATGAACGAGGCACCTTCAAGTATCTTGAAATTGTACTGAAGGATGAGCCAGACTTGTGCAAGTCCACAATTCTTTTCCTGATATCTTGGCTAATTTATTTAGATTTCCCCATGATGCTACACAAAGAAGCAGGTGTGCATTAAAATATATCCACAGGTGTGTCTCTAATTAACTCAGATGTTGCAAAAAAACAACAACCAGAAGCTTCCAAACACATGACATCATCATATGGGCAGTCCAGAATTGTTCCAAGGCATAGTCATCTTGTGCATGTAAACTTTTGACTTTGCAGTAATAAAAATGCCTTAAAACATTCTCTATCTCATTATTCTGGCATTTGACAAATATTAATGATTATGGTAATCCTAAAACTGGAAAGGTTTATTCTGATTCCATGCCAGATATTGAGAAAAACGTGCATATGTGTCTTTTTATATAGTGCATGTAAACTTCTGGTTTCAACTGTACATTGTTTATTTAACACCTTGCCATCACAGCAAATTTTCATTTTTTACAATTTCGCTATTTGCTCACTTTTTTCAAGACCAAAAACTTTTTTTTTATTTTCCTGTCAACTTTTGTTTTTTTGCAGTCTAAGTTATACTTTTTATTGACACTATTCATTTGACCATATATTATGCTGAAAATGGAAAACCTTCCTTAGAACTTGGCATCAGTAAGACCTGCACTTTTACAGGAGAAGTAGCAAACAGATATTAAATGTAGCAAAACAGCCAAGACATTGCTAGACAGGAATTATAGAGTGCTTGACCTTTAAAGGGGCTCTCTCACAAACACAGTACATTTTAATCAATAGATTTTGGAATAAAATATTTTCCACAGTTGATGTGTTAAAAAATGTTCCTGTGCTCAGATAATCTTATAAATGTACTGTTGCTATATAATGTGTAATGGCTGTGTCTGACCATGCAGGAACATGGTCTGAAGATACCACAGCTATTGGCCAGGGGAGGAAGCAAAAGAGTATACAGACTGAATAGCAGGGGATTACAGATGGTGTTTTTTTAGGAGGTACAGAACGGGAAATGTTTTACCCCACAGAAACAATCAGCTGCGATCCCATGTTGTCCTCTCTGTATACTCTTTTTTGCTTTCCCCCTTGGCCAGGATCTGTAGTATGTGCAGACCATGTTCCTACATGGTCAAAAACGGCCATTACATTTTTTTTTAACAAATAGAATGTAATCATATCCAATTGTTTACATTATTTTTATTCCAACATCTATATATTAAAATGTACCTTGTTCACGGGAAAATCCCTTTGACCCAATTAGAGAAAGCACATAAACTAGATTTCCGCAGGAGCAGAAAAATGGTGGAAAATTATCCATTATTGTTAAAAGGCTATAAATCACTGCTGTACACAAGTAGAAAACTGGCAGTTATGTGCCAGGAAGATCAAATTGTTGCTGATTTTACTTTCAGATTTTACTATACTATTATATTGTATATTCATTTTTATCTATATCTATTTCACCATCCTCATCATCTCACTATCCAATAATTCAAAAGGACTGACACTTTTCACTACCATTTTAGTCCTAAAGTGCAGGCCCTTATGAGCAATCTCAGTGTTGGCCACTTATTTAAAAAAAAAAAAAAAACCTGAGGCTGTGGTTCCACGGTCCGGAACCACAGATCATTTGACGGAGCGGAAATTCCGCTCCGTCCTAAGCCCCGCCCCCTTTTTGACGCGCGTTCTTTCCGGATGTGTTCCGGACACCTCCGGAACACATCCGGAAAGAACGCAGGGCTACATAGCCCTGTGTTAAATTCCGTTGCGGCGACACAGCCGCAATACGCTAGGACATGCTGCGGTCTGAAAAGATGCGCCGCATGTCCGGATGCGCAGGTCTTCCGCCTGCGTGTTGTTACGCATAGTGGAGACGGGATTTCTTGAAATCCCCTCCACTATGCTGTAACATCTGGATGCTGCGTGTTTGGCGCTGCGCCAACGCACAGCGCCAAACACGCAGCATTTCCTGAAGGAATCCTGATCGTGGAAACTCACCCTCACAATATTTGACAGCAAATTATCTTCCAAAACGCTGATCACTTACATCGGGGTTTCTATCTAAATCTACAAAGTACATGATTCGAGTGAAACTCCCGAGGGACCCATTCACTAATGAGGCAGCAGATACTCTGAACTCTGTGTGGCTTCTGTTCGACAGTGTTCGCCTATTAAGAGGTGTACAAAACTGTGTCCGACGTGCTTTTATGCACACCTAAAAAGACATGCATGGCCCGATCATAGGCCAGGCAGAGTCCACAATGTCTCTATCTGCCTCATTAGGGAATCTTACGCCGGAGGTACCGTATGAATCATGTATTTCAGAGATTTACACAGAAAACCTGGTGTAAGCGCTCAAAGTAGAGCGCAGGATAAATGTGCACCAAGACTTACTTTTTTTGTTTTTGCATTACTGTATTTTTGAAAGCTATGATTTTTCTATATTTATAGTGACAGAGTTAAGTGAGGCCTTATTTTTCGTGGACGAATTGTTGTTTTTATTGGTGTCATTTTTGGGCACATGCTTTTGATCGCTTTCTATTCCAATTTTTAGGAGGTAGAATGAACAAAAACCAGCAATTCAGAGATTGTTTTTAAGGTTTTTTTTTTTGCCTTTCACCTTGTGGTAAAAGTGATAAGACAGCTTTATTCTTTAGGTTAGTTCTATTACAGGGATACCACATTTATATATTTTTTTAATGTTTTGTCACTTCTACACAATAAAAACTATTTGACAAAAAAAATATTGTTTTTCCATTGCTATATTCTGAAAGCTATAACTTTTTTATTTTTCCACGGATGGAGTTGTATGGCAGCTTGTTTTTTGCAAGACAAAATAATGTTTCATCTATACTATTCTTATTTATATTTGTCTTTATATTAATGATCGCGTTTTATTTCACTTTTTTCCAGCGATATGATGCCAAGATTTTTTTTTTTTTAGCCATTCACTGTAGGGTTTAACTAGTGTGCCAGTTTTATAGATCGAGTCATTCTGGACGTGGTGATACTAAATATGTGTACTTTTTTATTTATTTTTGTGTGCACCAATTTTGCTTTTTTTCTGTGTTTTTTTTATAAATTTTTTCGATCTTAACTTTTTTTTTAACTTTTTTACTTTGTTCCTCTATTATTATTATTATTATTACACATTTATATAGCGCCATTTATTCCATGGCGCTTTACATATGAAAAGGGAAAATATAGACAGGTACAATAAACGTGTTCTAGACAAGGGACACACAAGTACAGAAGGAGAGAGGACCCTGCCCGCGAGGGCTCACAGTCTACAGGGATGGGTGAGGATACACTAGGAAAGGGTAGAGCTGGTCGTGCGATGATTCAGTAGACTGAGGATCATTGTAGGCTGTAGGCTTGTCGGAACAGGTGGGTCTTCAGGTTCTTCTTGAAGGTTTCCGTTGTTGGTGAAAGTCTGATGTTTTGCGGCAGGGAGTTCCAGAGTATGGGGGAAGCCCGGGAGAAGTCTTGTATGGGGTTGTGGGAAGAAGAGAAGAGGGGGGGGGGTCGATGGGACTTTAACTTTTATTAGTCTGGTCACTGGTCTCATGCATTGCAATACAGATGTTCTACAATGCAAGAGACCTGTGATATTACATATGGCTGGGTCTCACAGGTGACCATGCATGACACACCAGGAGTTCATTGCTTGACCTTTGGGTGCCATAACAACCATCGTCTCCCAGTGATTTCATTGCTGGGGTGCCGCTGGGGGTGAGAGGGAACCCACTTCATCTCACAACCTTCAAAATGTCACAATCACTATTGATCACGACATCTGGAGGGTTAATCAGCCAGGGGGCGGTGCGGGCAATGGCCCTGGCTGTCAGCTGAGCTCCCGGCGGTGATTGTGCGGGGAAGGGCTGATATTTCAGCACTTCCTGGTGATCACATCAAATATGGACTGACCAGTTGCAGCAATCAGAGTATAGGAACCTCTGAAATGTATCCCTGTATCTCTAGCCATGCTGCTCAGCTCTGTCAGCACAGACCTGTCACTGTGTGTTTTCCCACAGTGATAGCTTATAGACATGATGTGTATAGCACATTGCGAGTTGGGAACTGACACCTGCTCTTCATGTGCTATACTGATCATTTGTAAAAAACCCTTTAACCTTCATGACCTAGCAATTTTCCATTTTTGTGTTTTTCGTTTTTTGCTCCCCTTCTTCCCAGAGTCACATTTTTTTTTCTGTCAATATGGCCGTGTGAGAGCTGTTTTTTGCAGGATAATTTGTACTTTTGAAAAACATCATTGATTTTACCATATAATGTACAGGAAAGCAGACAAAAAATCAAAGTGCTGTGAAATTGCAAAAAAAGTGAAATTGCTTTTTTTTAACCATGTTCACTAAATGCTAAAACTGACTTGCCGTTATGATTCACAAGGTCGTTATGAGTTCACAGATACCAAGCATGTATAAGTGCTTTTTTTATTTAGGTGATGAAAAAAATCAAATCAGCTGTCATGTGTCGGATAAGATACGTGCTCAGCGCTGGAGCCAGCAACAAAGGGTGATACCAACCTATGATGTACCTATACGTCATAGGTCGTGAAGGGGTTAAATTGGGCCCCCTCAGTCTATCTAAACCCAATATTTCCACTTTAATGGGTGATTCAACCATAACTCCGAGTCAGCATGTTCGCTATTTTGGGATTGTATCTGACTTGGATCTTCGCTTAACTCCTTATATGAAATTATCTCACTTGGTCATGTCACCTGCACCTCTAAAACGTCACCAAAATTTGACCTTTTCTAATCTTTGAAAAGGTAAATGACATGGCTTTTTCCCGGATATGGAAATTACATTAAACCTAGATACTAGAAAAATAAATATAAAACACATTACATTTGGTTGGGAAAATGTCCATAGCTTAATTTAAATCGCAAGCTAAAACAATCACAGCAGGAGTCAGGTGAGATGATGAGCCATTGGGATTCACAAATCCTATAATATTGTCAACTTTCGGGCACACAGAGTATGCCAGACGGCCATAAAGACGCAGAACGCATTGGTTTGATATTCAAGCATAGCCAGTAAACTGTAATGGCACCAATGACCCAGGTGACGATACTGACTCCTGTGCATAACCACTGTGCCCAATTCTAAATGACGCTATCATTACATCCCTCAGGCTGGCCAGCAAAGCTGAACCTGTTTACCTTCAAGACGTTTTACATCCTCTATTAGTTAAAATTAGTCCATCGTAACTTTTCTGTAAGTTTCACCTGACTTCTAACCCGCCGTAAAAGTCAATCTGACACTTTATATGAACTTTACAGCCATCAGACCAACCATAATCCTTAGAGATGGAAAAGACATCAGCTTTACATGCTGTGGAAAAACAATAAATGAAAATCATATTTCATGTTTAGACAAAATTCCCAAGCAAATAACAGATTAAATAAAACAGCTGTACTAAACTGTGGCTTCTGCTATAGTAATTAAATAGACGGCAGCAGCTATAATCCTGTAATAGGAAATGTTGAAAAAAAAGCCTTAATAAAGTGGCTAACCACAGTGAATACATGTATGGGGAATTCTGTCAAACCCTATAACAAACAATTGTACAACGTGAATTGTACACAGTTCTGATAACAAGGCAATGAACAATTGCTAACTGTAGAAAACTAGTACTGTCTAGCTAAGGCCACTGGCAAAGATTCACCAATACAGCACCAGGCAGACAAAGATCCTAATCCTACGTACATTAAAGATGTAAAGAGCAGCGATAAAGAGATACATAATAGCTGTGCCTCCATTACTCCAGACTAATACTGCAAACTCCATAGCCCCTTATGGTGTAAACGTCTGGGTTTTTCTGTAGTTCACAGCCACTCTTTGTTGGTAGTTAAGGTCACAATAGATATTTTTATTAACAAATAAGGGTACATACCCACGGTGAGGAATTGCTGCGGGTTGCAGCAGCCAGATATTTCTAGAAATCCCATATCCACTATGAGTGCATAGCCGCCTGCTGATTACCCGCAGACCCTGACATGCGACACCTCTTTCATGCATCAGCATGTCAATTTCCTTTCCGGAGACATTAGAAACAGAAATGTAATCAATAGAATGTATCGAATGCGGTAAATCTGCATGGTTCAGTGAACACATGGGGATTCACCTGCGTTCAATAGAAGGCAGCACTTTGGATGTAGTGAACAGTCGCTGCGTCCAAAATGCTGCTAGTTCCTGATCATGGGAATGTAGCATAACAGTAATAAATGAAGATAATATAAAAGCAATATATGCATAACATCAGCATTGGAAAACAAGTCAATAAATAACATTTATGAATTTGAGCACAATTATTCAATGGGAGTAAGCCCATTACAATATAGTCTATGAAAGCATTATTAACATCCTTGCCACCTGCTTATCAATCATTTTAAAGGCACTTGATGACATTCACTCTTAGCGACTACCGCTGACTCAAATTAGGCATTCTGCACTTCATTTTCATTTATTTGATTATTTTATCGTTAACTGCACACAAGCCACAGCACCAGGTCACTTGCTGACTTCCAGTTCTGAGGCATCACAAATAAATCACTGTAACTAGGATCTCTTCCTTGCCCAGAGCTGTCATCACCTGACCTAAGTAGGACATTAAAAAGAGATTAATGATTTTTTGCTTCCGAAACCCTTGCCTGCAGGAACACGAACATACCAGCTGGGTAATTCCTAGCGCCAGATAGGGTCATCCCTATGATGTACTCATTCCACCTCCCACCAGAAAGAGTAACAGAAATGGTCAAGTTGATTAGGTTGTCAATGCTGAAATTCATTTTCATTGTGCCAGCTTTATCTCTGTGCTGCCGTTTCGTATGAACTTCATATGATGAATAACCCTCTATATTTTTCAGCAAGTTACATTGGGCACTCTATTGCATCTGTTGCTGTATTCTCCAGATGGCAACCTTGAAGGAAGCAGGAGTTGATCAACATATAAAGTCAAAATCTGTACCGCATAATTACAAAATCATGAGAAACGAGAGTCTCTGAAGATTCAGATCATGCTAAAAAACATGCCTTCTTTTTCGCCTTTCCATGAACAGTTTCTGGCTCAAACAATTTAATTTAGGTATAGCAGGAATGCAAAATATAATTGGCGTGACCCCATGGACCTCTAGACCTTGCCCTAACAAGGGCCCACAAAATGTAACTGGATTCCAGAAATCCGGGGGGCCATATCAAGATTATTACCCCACCACACCAGGAGGCCTGACACTTCAGCCATGTTTTCTCCAGTACTTCAGGAAGCGAGTGATAAGACAGGAAGTTACATCTCTTCATAAACTTCCTCCTCATAGTAAAAAAACTAGACACACATTCTCTACTTTTTCCAATTAAAGCAGAACCACCCCTGCTTAACATTTACACAACACAAACAAAACTGCAGGAGATATAGGTCCCCCTCTTCCAAAGTCATCCCTACCCTAAGCTTAGTTCCTAGTGGGTACCTTCATTGTTGAAATGATCATTCTTATCGCAAGTACTGCAACGCACTACTAATTGGTCTTCCTTCCACCAAATTCTCTCCTCTCCAACCTATCCTGAATGCATCAGCCAGGCTCATATTTCTATCCAGTTGCTACACAGGTGTCAGTCATTGCATTGAACTGCAGTCTGCTATAGAATACAGTATAAACTTATCTTACTCACTGACAATGTTCCCCACAGTGCTGCACCATCCTACATCTCCTCTATCATCTTAGTCTAGCACCCTAATTATACCCTCCATTTGGCTAATGATGAAAATGTAACACCATCCATCACTTCTCTTTCTGCACCAGTTCTTTAGAATGTTCTACCCCAGACATTCAGATTGACTTCTGGTATCGAGTTTTAAACACATCTTTTTAGTCTGGTCTATCACAGCACCTCACTAACCTAACTGTTCCCAGTTCTCACTTCCTCCAACTTAACTCACAATCTGATCCATTATACCATTTCTTCCCACACACTCCATGCAGCACTTAGTATTTCGACATAGACTCTCGGTACTGGCTGGTGACTGGCTCATGCAGCTCTTAATAAATGCCCTTAGGGCCCTTTCACACAGCATTGTCTCCTACATTTAGTGGCCTTGTCGAGGCTTACGTCCAAACTCCCCCACAAGACGTGATTACGGCCATTGACTATAATGGTGCAGACGGAGTCACAGTGTGTTTTGTCATGGATAATTTTTTGGCCATATGCACCTATTGGAGGTGGACAGCAAAACATAGTCTACTGTGTATCGCGGTCCACCTCCAATAGGCAATGATGATGATGCACGACAAAGCACACAACGACTCCCTCTGCATCATTATAGGCAATGGTCATGTGCGTGCATACGCCCAAATCCCGTTTTGCGTTGGATCGGACCCAAGTCCCATCTAATCAATTTAACGTAGAAGAAGCTTGTGAAAGGGCCCTTATTTATTTTAAAGATGGCTGGACCATACACTACAAGCACTTTTCTATCTATTGTGTCTCCCCTACTTCCTTATGGAGTGTAATCTTTCGAGCACGGTCCCTCACTCCTGTTTTTTTGAAGTGTTATGCTATGAGTTACTCTATAATGTCGGATATTGTTTGTACAGGTCCCCTCTGAATTCTAATACATATATCAAAAAGCCCCCTCTAAGTTTGTTGGTACTACATTGATAAGACTATTTACTGTTTTATTTATTATTTTGCCGTTTTTCAGCCATACTGCACAAAAATAAAAGGCAGAATGGGATTTTGGTAATGACATATAAAGGTCCTGAGCATGACTGCTGAATTAAGGTCAGTTCACACACTGTGCCTAGGACAATGGAAGCTTCAAATAAAGCCCTCACTATACCCAGTCCTCCTCGGCATCACACGTCCCTGAAGACTCATCTTCAATTGCACAGCATGTAAAATCAGCATTTTTAACTTCACAATATTTCTCATAATAATTGCTTCAATAACCTAGTGTAAGGGTAAACCTTGTCCCTTAATACTGGCAGATTGCACAGATATTTTGGTTTGGCTCATGGAGTGCGAATGACTGTTCCCATGGTAATGGCTGCTGTTTATTTTCATTTTCTTTGCTCAACCAGTCAGCACAGAAACATCAAAGCTGAGCCCAGATTGCGGAGTCTGCTGATCGGCTGCTATTTTAATTTCAAATGTGAAATCAAGATCCTGAATAATTTATACAAATTAAATATTATTATGTAGATGGTGAACTGGGAGCCTACAATAATAAAGTACCGTATATACTTGTGCATAAGCCGACCCGTGTATAAGCCGACACCCCTCATTTTGCCACAAAAAACTGGGAAAAATTATTGACTCGTGTATAAGCCGGTGTATAAACTGCCCTCCTGCTCTGTGCTGCCCCGTCCTGCTCCTTGCTCCCCCATCCAGCTCTGTGCTCCCCCATTCTCCTCTGTACTCCCCCCCTCCTGCTCCGTCCTCCGCTGTGCTCCCCCATTCCTTCTCCGTCCTCCTGTGCCCCCCGTCCTGCTCTGTGCTCCTCTGTGCCCTCCATCCTCTCCCCCCGTCCTGCTCCGTGCTCCTCTGTGCCCTCCATCCTCCCCTGTCCTGCTCCATGCTTCCCCCGTCCTCCTTTCACGCTTCCCCCGTCCACCGATCTCCCCCCGTCCTGCTCCATGCTTCCCCGTCCTCTGTTCTCCCCCCGTCCTCCTCCATGCTTCCCCCGTCCTGCTCCAGCTTCCCCGTCCTCCTCTATGCTTCCCCCGTCCACCGTTCTCCCCCCCGTCCTGTTCCGTGCTCCTTGTCCTCTCCTCCATCATACTCACCCCTCCCCGTGCCATCGCTGAGCGTCCCTGCAATCCTGCGTTCTCCCCGTCTTCCTGCAGCTCTTCAGCACTGAGCGGTGATGTAATACCGCTCATTAAGGCCATGAATATGGAGGCCACGCCTATGGGAGTGGCGTCGCGTCCATATTACATGACCTTAATGAGCGGGTATTACATCACCGCTCAGTGCTGAAGAGCTGCAGGAAGACGGGGAGAACGCAGGATTGCAGGGACGCTCAGCGATGGCACGGGGAGGGGTGAGTATGATCCCAGCCACCGGCTCCTGCCGCGGCATCCCCTCCCCCGCTGGTTTCTGCCCTATGACTCGTGTATAAGCCGAGGGGGCATTTTCAGCACGAAAAAAGGTGCTGAAAATCTCAGCTTATACACGAGTATATACGGTATATTGTTCTAGCCCATGGTTAATGAGATGATGTACAGATAATCACATGGGCATTGTTAACTATATAATTGCCTATTAATGATTTTAATGAAGCCGATTTACCAATCAGATGGAGAAAAAAAAATTTTTTTGGCATATTTTGGCATATATAACAGAATTCATCTGTATGCAAACGAGTCTGAAAAAGTTATCTAAGGGTACGTGCAAACGTTGAGCATTTACAACAAATTTTTCTGCAGCAAAAACCAGATTGCTTAAAATACACATTTTTATTTGTTTTTTTACTTGCCTTTTTTCCATTTCGTTTGAATGAGGGAAAAACATTGCAAAAATGCTGAAATATTTGAATTACTGCAGATTTGAAGGTTCAAATTTGCAAGGAAAAAATAGGCAGAATGTGCATGAGATTTCCAAAATCTCTCTTTGTCCGGATCTGTGTAGTTGTTTAAAGTACGTCAGTCTTGATGAATTGTCCCCTATGTGTAACTACAGGATATCAATAGCTGAATGTGTTATAGCAGATCTTGTACTGGGCTTTATAATTCTACTAATACTACTGTGATGCTATCAATACCATGGATGGCAAGAAGAACAAACAAATCAAATTTGGGCCAAATCAAGCCAGACATGTCACTCCAAGCAAGGATCACTAATCTACAACTTGCTTACTTTTTACACATCATGCAAAGAGAGCAATCACTGGAGATGAACATCATGGTTGTAAGAAAAGAAGGAACAAGGGCAAAAAGGGAGATCCGCAACCCGATGGCTTGATACTATCAAATTAACGGTAAAGAAGACCCTGATGGACCTATCTAGGCTCGCACAAGATCGACCGTCCTACAGATCGTTCATCTATCAAGTCGCTATTGCTCAAGATCAAGCCATAGGCCATTTAATAAAATACTACTCTTCTATTCACCGGAGATGTCACTCAAGGAGGAGAGCCCTCCCTGCTAGAAACCAGGAAGTAAGGGGACTGCATTGCTCTGAACAACTCAAGACACAACTTGAGATTATCTCTGTAAATCACCTTATCCATCATTCCATTTATTACAATACTGTAGATTTGGTTAACCACAGAATTTTGTGAAACAAATCTGCCTTGTGGATGTACCCAAAAAGAGCAATCACAGATTGTACCTAATAAGGCTCACATGAGGGCCAACCCTTCTCCTTGTCAGGGTAAATCAATACAGGATTGATTTGCTGCAGATCTGAATGTTACAGTAATACGTAACTAGATGAGATTTTACAAATCTCATCTACATGTTTGAGATTTTGCCTGACAGAAATATAAGCATACTATATTTTTTTTTCATCTGTAGTGTGCTCATGTTGTTGTGGATTTTACATTCATAACAACAGTGAGATCAGTTGGCCCCACTCACTGTTTCAAGATCACTTTGCCACCTAGTTTCCTCCTGTGACATAGCTGCAGTATTGTAGAGGCTTCCCTTTCTTACAAGTTCTCCGTCATTAGCAGACCCAACATTCCCAGGTTTTCCCAAATAAACAGACAAAACACTAGTTTGTACAAAATTGGCCAAATTTGGCCTTTATTGCAACCAACATAAAAATAATAAATAACCTGGGGTGAGGAGGTTCTTGGAGCTCCAAAAACCAGGAGGAAACCAATACCAATATACACTGCTCAAAAAAAATAAAGGAAACACAAAAATCCCACATCCTAGATATCACTGAATGAAAGATTATGGATGCTAATCTTTATTCATTACATAGTGGAATGCACTGCGAACAATAAAACATAAAAATTATCAATGCAAATTAAAATTAATATCCCATGGAGGTCTGGATTTGGAATGATACTCAAAATCAAAGTGGAAAATCAAATTACAGGCTGATCCAACTACAGTGGAAATGCCTCAAGAAAGGAAATGATGCTCAGTAGCGTGTGTGGCCTCCACACGCCTGTATGACCTCCCTATAACACCTGGGCATGGTCCTGTTGAGGTGGAGGATGTTCTCCTGAGGGATCTCCTCCCAGACCTGGATTAAAGAATCAGTCAACTCTTGAATAGTATGTGGTGCAATGTGGCGTTGTTGGATGGAACGAGACATGATGTCCCAGATGTGCTCGATGGGATTCAGGTCTGGGGAACGGGCAGGCCAGTCAATAGGATCAATGCCTTCGTCATGCAGGAACTGCTGACACACTTCAGCCACATGATGCCTAGCATTGTGATGCATCAGAAGGAACAAGGGCCCAGTGCACCTGCAGATGGTCTCACAATGGGTCTGAGGATCTCATCCCGGTACCAAATGGCAGTCAGGGCACCTCAGGCTAGCACATGGAGGGCTGTGCGGCCCTGCAAAGAAATGCCTCCCTACATGATTACTGACCCACTGTTAAACCAGTCATGCTGGAGGATGTTGCAGGCAGCAGAACGTTCTCCACGGTGTCTCCAGATTGTCATGTCTGTCACATGTGCTCAGTGTGAACCTGCTCTCATCTGTGAAGAGCACAGGGCGATAGTCGAATCTGCCAATGTTGGTGCTCTCTGGAGAATGCCAATCACCCTACACAGCATTGGGCTGTAAAAACAACACCCACTTGTGGACATCAGACCATTATACCACCCTCATGGAGTCTGTTTCTGACAGTTTGAGCAGACACATGGCTGTTAGTGGCCTGCAGGAAGTCATTTTGCAGGACTTTGGCACTGCTCCTCCTGTTCCTCCTTGCACAAAGGAGAAGGCAGCGGTCCTGCTGCTGGGTTATTGCCCTCCTACTGCCCCTCCACGTCTCCTGGTGTACTGGCCTGACTCCTGGTATCTGCCCCATGCTCTGGACACTGTGCTGACAGACACAGCTACCCTTCTTGCCACAGCCCACATTGATGTGCCATGCTGGATGAGCTGCACTATCTGAGCAACTTCTGTGGGTTGTATACACCGCCTCATGCTACTGTACAGTACCTCTAAGGGTAAGAGCAATGACCAAATGCAAAACTGACCAAAACAACAACCAAAAAGGATGAGAACAGAGAAATGGTCTGTGATCACCCCCTGCAGAACCACTCCTTTATAGGGGTTGTCCTGCTAATTGCCAATCATTTCTACCTGTTGTCTGTTCCAGTTGCACAACAGCAGAAGAAGCCGATTCACAATCGGTGTTGCTTCATAACTGGACAGGCTGATTTCACAGAAGTGTGATTGACTTGGAGTTACTTTGTATTGTATTGTTTAAGTGTTCCCTTTATTTTTTTGTGCAGTGTATATATATATATATATATATATATAAATACATATATATATGTATGTATATATATACACACAGTACAGACCAAAAGTTTGGACACACCTTCTCATTCAAAGATTTTTCTGTATTTTCATGACTATGAAAATTGTACATTCACACTGAAGGCATCAAAACTATGAATTAACACATGGGGAATTATACATTACACTTAACAAAAAAAGTGTGAAACAATTGAAATTATGTCTTATATTCTAGGTTCCTCAAAGTAGCCACCTTTTGGTTTGATTACTGCTTTGCACACTCTTGGCATTCTCTTGATGAGCTTCAAGAGGTAATCACAGGAAATGGTTTTCACTTCACAGGTGTCAGGTTTAATAAGTGTGATTTCTTAAATGAGGTATCACTTTAATCGTATTGAACCGAAGAATAAAACTGCCTTATCAATTTTACCACACACAGAACGGTATAAATGACCCCCCCCCAAAAGAATTCATGAATTGCTGGTTTTTGTTCATTCTGCCTCCCAAAAAATGGAATAAAAAGCGATCAAAAAATGTCATGTGCCTGAAAATGGTACCAAGAAAAACATCAACTCGTCCCACAAAAAACAAGACCCCACATGACTCTGTGGGCCAAAATATGGAAAAAATGATAGCTCTCAAAATATGGTGATGCAAAAACTTTTTTGCAATAAAAAGCGTCTGCCATGCGACCAAACAGTGGTTTACCCACACATATAGGGTATCAGCATACTCAGGACAAATTGCACAACAAAATTTGTGGTCACATTTCTCCTGTTACCCTTGGGAAAATAAAAAATTGGAGGCGAGAAGATCATTTTTGTGGAGAAATTATGATTTTTTATTTTTACGGCTCTATATTATAAACTTCTGTGAAGCACTTGGGGGTTTAAAGTGCTCACCACACATCTAGATAAGTTCCTTAGGGGTCTACTTTCAAAAATGGTGTCACATGTGGGGGGCTTCCACTGTTTAGGGGCATAAGGGGCTCTCCAAACGCGACATGGCGTCCGATCTCAATTCCAGCCAATTCTGCGTTGAAAAAGTAAAACGGCGCTCCTTCCCTTCCGAGCTCTGCCGTGCGCCCAAATAGTGGTTCCCCCCACATATGAGGGATCAGCGCACTCAGGGCAAATTGCACAACAACTTTTGGGGTCCTATTTCTCCTGCTACCCTTGGTAAAATAAAAAAATTAGATCTGAAGTAAATATTTTGTGAAAAAAAGTTAAATGTTCATTTTTTTTAAACCAAAAATTCCTTTGAAACACCTGAAGGGTTAATAAACTTCTTGAATGTTTTTAGGATGGTGTTACTTTTGGGTATTTTCTATCATATAGATCCCTCAAAGTGACTTCAAATGTGATGTGGTCCCTAAAAATAAATTCTGTAAAAATGAGAAATCGCTGGTCAACTTTTAACCCTTATAACTTCCTGACAACAAAAAAAATAGTTTCCAAAATTGTGCTGATGCATAGTAGACATGTGGGAAATGTTATTTAGTAATATTTTTTGCGATATAACTGATTTAAGGGCATAAAAATTCAAAGTTTAAAAATTGAAAAAATTTCAACATTTTCGCCATATTTCCATTTTTTTCATAAATAAATGCAAGTTTTATCGAAGAAATTTTACCACTAACATGAAGTATAATATGTCACGAGAAAACATTGTCAGAATCGCCAAGATCCGTTGAAGCGTTCCAGAGTTATAGCCTCATAAAGGGACAGTGGTCAGAATTGTAAAAAATTGGCCTGGTCATTAACATGCAAACAACCCTCGGGAGTAAAGGGGTTAAGATAACACTCAGGTATCCATAGCCTGTTGATATAGAAAATGCAATGTCTGCTTGGAATATACATAATGTCTTTATATTTGTGTGGACTTTTTGTCCTAAGCTCCAGAGACATTTTTGGGTTACAAGACATGCTATGAATCAAGAATGTGCATAGAAGGTGAGAGTTTTCTAGTAGCACCCAGATACACCATCCTAAATATAAAATATATATAATTTTTTTTCTTTGGAGGGCATTATTACTTTTAAAGCAAGCTCTAATTAGGTATTATTATTCTTTTTTTTGGCGGGGGAGCCTCGGGACATTATTACTTTATAAAGGAACAGTTGGGGTAGTATTACCTTTTAAGTGGTCGCTCACAGCATTATTACTTTATTAGTCTGGCAATGTTACTTTTTAGGGTGCATAATTATTTTGAAAAGGGAAGCAACGAACTGACAATAGTGGTTGTCATTACACTGTAGGGCACAAACAAGATCAATAATACTTTATGTGGAAAAGTAAAGGGTAATTTTACTGTGCTGTCCAGTATTACTGTTTGGAGCACAATATATACCACCACTGACATTGCTACAATTAACCCCCCAAAATAGTGCAAAACAGCAATACAATATTTATTGTGCAACACACAACAGATGCAATAATAGGGACAAGAAGGGCAGCACGATACTCAGAAACGAAGACGCGGGGGTATAAGCAGAATGTCAAAGTTTTAATAGCCTGTGAAAAGATGAGGGGGTCTGGAAATGTAACAGATTAAATATGTCTGTGTTTCAAACTGTGTAGATAAGTCATGGCTGGAGAACGTCATCATGGAAAGGACAGGAAAAGTGAGTTACCAATAATGTCCCTATCCTGACCCTTTCCTGTAATAATTTTTTCCCAACCTGACTTCATCATGTAATAGTGTCCCTGATTCCAGACCCATCCTGTAATAATGTCCCCTATCCTGGGCACTTTTGTGTAATAATGCACCCCATCCTGAGCCCCTTCCAGTAATAACGCCCTCTATTCTTCTTCAATACATTTAAAACAAACAATTCTTTCACCTTCCCCTATTCCCACAAAGCACAGCATCCTATTCTATGGCCAGTGCAGAGTCCAGCAGCCAAATTTGATGGTGCATGACATCACTGCTATGCTTCACTCAAGATGCACACGCCAACGCCAGCTTCTGGCATCTGATTGCCCGGTGTATTGTAATGCAGAGAGCTGCCAGGTCTCTGTGCCACAATATATTTCAGCTGAATATGCATCATAGGACCCACATACTGCTGAAATAGGCACTGACTTCAGCGTACCCCCTTCGGTTGTGAAGGACGCGATAGTTATGCTCCTGTTAATTACCGTATTTTTTGGACCATAAGACGCACTTTTTCCCCCCAATATTTTTGGGGAAAATGGGGGTGCGTCTTATGGTCGCAACATACCGGAGAGTCAAGTGGCGGCGGCGCTCCCAATGCAGATTTGCTGCGATGCGGTGGTGGTGTCCGGGCAGCAGCGGACCTCTGAGCTGCGTGGGGGGCTCCGCCGGCATCTCGTCCCAGCCGGACAGTCCCCCCGCAGCTGCGAGGCGGTGCCAGGCTGAAGGCCGCCAGGGGCCTCCGGTGGCGGTCCCGATGCAGAGTGTGGTGCGGTGGTGGTGTCCGGGCAGCAGCGGGCCTCTGGGCTGCGTGGGGGGTTCCGCCGGCATCTCGTTCCAGCCGGAAAGCCCCCCGCAGCTGCGACGCAGTGCCGGCATGAGGAATGGCCGCCTGGGGCCTCCGGCAAGATGGCCGCCGCATACTCTCGTTCAAATCTCGGCAACGAGATCTCGTTGCCGAGATTTGAATGAGAGTATGCGTCTCGTTGCCGAGATTTGAACAAGAGTATGCGGCGGCCATCTTGCCGGAGGCCCCAGGCGGCCATTCCTCATACCGGCACCGCGTAGCAGCTGCGGGGGGCTTTCCGGCTGGGACGAGATGCCGGCGGAGCCCCCCACGCAGCCCAGAGGCCCGCTGCTGCCGGACACCACCACTGCACCACACTCTGCATCGGGACCGCCACCGGAGGCCCCTGGCGGCCTTCAGCCCGGCACCGCGTCGTAGCTGCGGGGGGGCTTTTCGGCTGGGACGAGATGCCGGCGGAGCCCCCGACGCAGCACAGAGCCCCGCTGCTGCCCAACACCACCACCGCACCGCAGGGAAGCAGCATTGGGAGCGCCGCCGTGCCGGATTTGTGAGTATATGGCCACCCTGGCCACCCCACAGTGCCCAACCACCCCACAGAACACAGCCACCCCACATAACACAGCCACCCCACAGAGCACCACTACCGCACCAGCCTGGACCACCAAACGACCCCAGTGACCACTCCTCTACCTGTGCTGATCCGTTTGCTGGTAAGCTAAATTCGGACTGTAAGACGGACCCCCATTTGACACATTATTTTTTTTTCCAAATTTTCCTTCTGAAATTTTGGGGTGCGTCTTATGGTCCGGTGCGTCTTATAGTCCGAAAAATACGGTAACTATACTTGTGTTTGCAAACAAAGAAGTGCCTAAGTGAAGGAGTAACCTGCTCAGGTTCTCAATATTTATTAAAATAGGAGACACTGCCAACCTGGTTTACATACCATCTTCCTAAGAATAATAATAATAAATCCGGCACTCAAAATAGATGAAAGTTATGGGTAATTTATTCGTAGAAACATCCACAATATAACGTTTCGGTCAATAACTCTGACCTTCTTCAGACTAGAGGATACAAATAATGCAGAAATCAGATATAATATAAACTACAAAAAGCATTGTACATAAATGGTCTTTCAAAAAGACAAAATAGATATAATAATATATAAAAAATAATGTATATACACGGAACAAAATATAATGGATAAACAATAGTATAGCGATCTTATAACAAAAAACAGGTCATATAGTGTGGACCATAGCAAAGAAATACAGTTGTCCTTCATCTGAGTACATGCATTTGTATAGTTATGGAATAAATAAATAGACTGGTATCTTACCAGGTGTGGAAATGGTATAATGCAGAACTACAAGAATAAGAAATAAATTGCAATGACAATTTTGTTGAAATAGCGATCCATATCACAATGCCAGACATGACTAACGATCAATACCGTGACGCTAAAATTAGCGACTTAGATGGTAACGCTAACAAATGAAAAATAGCGATCTCCATATCATACGTGAATAGCGATCGAATTTGTAGCGCTAGCGATAAAAATCAAAAAAAAGATAAGTAGAGGCACAGGTCTCCCAAGTGAATAAGGAAAAATGAAAAATAAGTGCTTACCATTAATAAATCAACCCGATGAGTAAGTAGAGCGCTGAAGCAGGAAGGCAATATAGTATACTTGCTCATATGTATGGCGCTGTGTTACTGACCCCACGTGTGGGTTGATATAGATAGCGTTCCGGAAGTGACCTATTAGGTGTGCGTCACGTTTGTGGAACGTAAAAATGGAACGCATGCGAGACCGGCCCCTAAAAATGAGTCATAATGTACGGTGTCATGGCGACCTGATATGGAGCGCTATCCAGATCGCAAGTAAATAATGCACAGTGTTTAACATAGAAAAAGGCGTGGCAACACCGGAGCTGGTGATGGAATCAAGAGAGGATCAATTTAATAATTAGCCTAAAAAAGAGGAGAAATAAAGAACATGTTTAGCATATTAACAGCAAACAAAATAATACATGCTTGATTATATAGCGATTATGAATCAGGACAGAGATGCATAATGGATCATAGAATATGTTGAAGCAAAAAGAAAAAGAGAATGATCATGAATAATTAGATTAACTTAAACAAGAGATGTCATAATCCCTGTTAAGATCCCTGGGTTCCAGGGTCTGGAGGGAGTGTATCCAGTATGCTTCTCTATACCTTAATGCCTTAATAATGTTGCCACCTCTTCGATTCAATGAAACCTGCTCCAAAACCATAATTTTAACTGAGCTATGGTATGCCCAGCTGTATTAAAGTGAAACGGGATTGGGAGATGGTTTTTCCTACATCTAATGTCGGACTTGTGATGAGAAATTCTGTCCTTTATAGCTTGAGTCGTTTCTCCTATATATAGTTTCCCACAGGGACATTTTATGGCGTATATGACTAAACTAGAGTCGCACGTGAAAAAACCTTTAATAGGAATGTTTTGTCCGGTGGATGGATGTGCAAGGTTAGGTCCCTTTAGAATATTTGAACATTGTGCACAATGTAAGCAAGGGAAAGTTCCTCTACGTTGTGTCCTAAGAAAGGACTGTCATGTTGTAGTTATGGAGGAACCTATATCTGCCCTTACTAGTTTATTTTTGAGATTACTCGGTTTTCTAAAACACGGTAAGAATAGGGTTTGAAATTCAGGAATATCTGGGTAACTATCCCGTAATACGTGCCAGTGTTTTCGAATTCTATGATGTAATCCATACATGAGAGGATGATATGTGGGGACCAGCGGGATTTTATTACTTG
>JARQOD010000002.1:536765817-536781013 GCA_033576555.1 Oophaga sylvatica | reverse complement strand
AACAGTTTCAAAACACAAGTCATAAGTAACAACGTTAACAATACAATAATTAAAGCAAAATAAGACGAGATAAGACGACCCTGCTCGTGAGAGCTTACAATCTACAATGTGGTGGGGGAGATACAAAGTACAGGTGTGTATATACAATGGTGCATTTACAATGATGGTCCAGCCATCTTGAGGGAGTGAGGGATGGATGGAGATAGTGAATGGGCTACACACACACACACTTACACAGAGAATGACTTTGATTAGTAAATGTCATAGGCCGCTCTGAACAGATGTGTTTTGAGGGAGCGCCTGAAACCATGCAAATTGTGGATAGTCCTAATTTCTAGGGGTAGAGCATTCCAGGGGATTGGCGCAGCGCGGGAGAAGTCTTGGAGTCGGGAGTGGGATGTACGGATTAGTGCAGAGGTTAGTCGAAAGTCGTTTGCAGAGCGCAGCAGTCGGTTAGGCCGATAGATAGAAATGAGGGAGGAGATGTAGGGGGGTGCTGCACTGTGGAGAGCTTTGTGGGTGAGAACCAGTACTTTGAATTGGATCCTATAATGCATGGGCAGCCAGTGTAAGGACTGGCGAAGAGCGGACGCGTCCGAGTACCGATTAGCCAGATGGATGACCCTGGCTGCTGCATTAAGGATGGACTGGAGAGGGGATAGTCGAGTAATGGGGAGGTCAAGTAATAGAGCGTTGCAGTAGTCCAGGCGGGAGTGGATCAATGCTATAGTGAGGGTTTTTGTTGTTTCCATGGTGAGAAAAGTTCGGATTCTAGAGATGTTCTTTAGGTGTAGGCGGCAAGAGCGGGCAAGAGATTGTATATGGGAGGTGAAGGAGAGATTGGTGTCAAACATAACACCCAGACAGCGAGCCTGCTGCCGGGGTGTTATTATGGTGCCACCCACGGAGAGGGAAATGTCAGATTTAGGGAGGTTAGTAGACGGCGGGAGCAGAAGAAGTTCAGTTTTGGAAAGGTTAAGTTTCAGATAGAGAGCAGACATGATGTTGGAGACTGCGGACAGACAGTCGGTGGTGTTCTGTAGTACAGCGGGGGTAAGGTCGGGGGATGACATGTATAATTGTGTGTCATCAGCATAAAGATGGTACTGAAAGCCAAATCTGCTGATGGTCTGTCCAATTGGGGCTGTGTAGAGAGAGAATAGAAGGGGGCCAAGGACTGAGTCCTGGGGTACACCGACAGTGAGAGGAAGAGGAGATGATGTGGAGCCAGAGAACGAAACACTGAAGGAGTGGTCAGAGAGATAGGAGGAGAACCAGGAGAGAACAGTGTCCTTAATACCTAGTGACTGGAGCCTAGACAGTAGGAGACGGTGGTCAACCGTGTCAAAAGCTGCAGAAAGGTCGAGAAGAATGAGCAGAGAGTGGTCACCATTACGTTTTGCTGTCAGAAGGTCATTGGTCACTTTGATGAGTGCAGTTTCATTCGAATGTAGGGGTCGGAAGCCGGACTGTGAAGGGTTTAGGAGGGAGTGAGTGGAGAGGTAACGGGTGAGGCGGGAGTAGACTAGGCGCTCCAAAAGTTTAGAGATGAAGGGGAGATTGGAGACCGGTCTGTAGTTGTTTGTGCAGGAAGGGTCAAGAGCGGGTTTCTTTAGTAATGGAGTAATGATGGAGTGTTTTAAAGGAGGATGGGAAAATGCCAGAGGAGAGTGAGAGATTGAAGATTGTAGTTAGGTGAGTTGTGACAACTGGAGAGAGAGACTGGAGGAGGTGTGCGGGAATGGGGTCGGTATTGCATGTAGTCGGACGAGAGGAAGAGAGGAGTCTAGAGACTTCTTCTTCTGTGATGGGATCAAATGTGGAAATTGAGCCAGGGGAAGTGCAGGGAGGGATGGGAGTCACAGCACTTGGTGGTTGAGAGCAGATTTCCTGACGAATAGTATCTATTTTTTCTATAAAGTGGGAGGCCAGGTCGTCAGCACAAATGTCTGTGATAGGGGCTTGTGCTTTTGGCCTGAGGAGAGAGTGAAAAGTGTCAAAAAGTTTCTTGGGGTTGTTGGCTAGTGAGGAGATCAGGGTGGTGAAGTAGGTCTGTTTGGCGAGGTGAAGGGCTGCATTATAAGTTCTTAACATGAATTTAAAGTGGATGAAGTCTTCTGGTGTGCGGGTTTTTCTCCAAAGGCGTTCAGCACTCCTAGAGCATCGCTGGAGAAGGTGAGTTTGCGATGTGAGCCAGGGCTGTTTTACTGTGTGTTTAGAAGTTCTGAGGGTGAGCGGTGCTACTTGGTCAAGGGTGCTTCTAAGAGTGTTATTGTAGTGCTGAACAGCCAGATTGGACTAGAAAAAGAGGAGATTGGGGACAGCGATGAGTGTAGGGAGTCTGAAAGTGTCTGAGGGTTAATGGCTTGTAGATTTCTGAATGTGTGGTAGGTAGGAGTGCGCTGGGGTGGTCGAGGATTTGTGAGGGTGAAGGAGAGAATGTTGTGGTCAGAGAGTGGAAGCGGTGAGTTATTTAGGTGGGAGAATGAACAGAGGCGGACAAAGACCAGGTCAAGGGTGTTACCATCCTTGTGTGTCTCAGAGGTTGAAAGCTGTGAGAGGCCTAGAGAAGTGGTTAGTGATAGAAGCTGAGATGCAGATGTGGAAGTAGGACTGTTAATGGGGATGTTGAAGTCTCCAAGGATAAGGGTTGGTAGTTCTGAGGACATGAAGTGCGGCAGCCAGGCTGAGAAGTGGTCAAGGAACCGGGTGGGCGAGCCTGGGGGCCGATATATGACCGCTACTCTGAGGGAGAGGGGATGGAAGAGCCTGATGGTGTGGACCTCAAAAGAAGGGAATGAGAGTGATGGAATTGGGGGGATGACCTGGAAAGTGCATTGTGGGGACAGGAGTATGTCAACTCCACCACTATGTCTGTTTGTGGGTCTCGGGGAATGAGAGAACTGTAAGCCACAATAGGAAATGGCAGCAGGGGAGACCATGTCAGAATCCTGAATCCAGGTTTCAGTGAGGGCCAACAGATGAAGAGAGTTGTTCAGAAAGTAGTTGTGCAGGAAGGATAGTTTGTTGCATGCAGACCGTGGATTCCAGAGGGCACAATTGAAAGAAGGAGATGAGGGAGTGCAAGTAATATTAATAAGATTATTATGGTTTCAATATGAGGTAGGGTAGGGATTGAGGTTGGGGGATGGTGGACCAGGGTTGGGGGAGATGTCCCCTGAAATCAGTAGGAGAAGGAAGATAAAGAGCAGGTAGTTGTTGGAGTTGTAAATAGTTTTTTTCTGTGATGTGTTTGGGCAAGATGGGCTGAGGTTTGTCAGGAAGGTGAGGAGTGCATAGGAACTGTACATGGGAGAGGGAAGTATGGAGGGGCTGATGTGTATGAGTCGTGATGGAGGGGGATGGGGCGATGAATGTGGATGGCAAGGGAACACAGGAGGAGAGAGGTAATGTACATAATTAAAAAGAAAGCAAAGTGTGGGCTACCTGATTCCTGCCCTGATTAACTGCCATGGATAACTGCCGTTTACTCGATGCTTGTCTTCTATGATGCTTTGCTTTCTGTGATGCGTGCGCCCCCTTACTGCGTGCGCCCCTTAGACTACTCCTAAATATATAGCCCACACTACAGGGTCAGGAAAGTGGGATTGTGGGAGCTGATTTGGGATAATTTGGCAGCTGGGGCCAGCACACCAGGGGGTGGTTAGATCATCAAAGGCAACCTGGCAACATCTATATGCTTTAGCACCTTCCACCTGATAAGATCTAGAGAGGCCCAAGTCACAGGATATGAAGCAGTAAGTATTTTAAACACAGTGCAAAAATGAATTATACCAAAGCATTATTACCAGGCACATTAAACTATGTTGCAAGATGGTAAAGCAGTGCTTGGCAGCAAGCCGAAGTATGGAGTGCACACCATTAATATATAGTGCAGCATACAACACAGATAGCAGAGGTGGGGATTCTATCATTCAGCTGTTTGCTTCCAGTGAATGCATTGCATACCATTATATAGCGCTGTGTAGCACAGTCATCCTCAACTCCAGTCCTCAAGACCCACTGACTGATCAATTTTTCAGGATTTTTTTAGTATAGCACAGGTGATGGAATTACTAAGGAAATCCTGAAAACATGATCTATTGGTGAGCCTTGAGGACTGGAGTATAGGGACACTAGATACTTCCCCAGGGGTATCCTTGCATTTATTATAATATGGTAGTAATTAAAGTCATATGGTTACAGTACATTGGTGTCTGGTGGTAATGGTGCCTGGATCATCAGGCATTTGAATGTATTTGGTTAACATGCTAAGTGCCAGATTACATGGCGTCTCTACTGTATGTCTCAGAATCTTCAAATATGGTTTTCATGCAGCATCAGTGTCGGATCACCATACATCAGCTATGTGACCTCTAGTGTGCATATCTAGCTCTTCTTAGTGCTTATGTAGACAACTAAGTACGATGGAGCTGATCTTCCATTTATTGGCATGTGTTCCTGCTAGCTGGCCATATTCACAACATTCTATTGTTTTCTATGTTAAAATATAACTTTTAAACATAATTAATATGCATAAGTAAATACTATCTACCGTATTTTCCAGCGTATAAGACGACTTTTTAACCCCTGAAAATCGTCTTCAAAGTCGGGGGTCATCTTATACGCCTGGTACGGAACATATGGTGGGGGAGTGGGCGTCTCAGAGGCAAGGTGTTTACCTGATCATATTAGCAAGGGTCTAGGCGCTGGGGGGCGGCGTTGGCAGCTCCTTTTTGTGCAGGCTGGGGGGCTCTGTGCTGGGGAATGGCGGCGGCTCCTCTTGTGCAGCCCCCACAGACTCTGTGCTGGGGGATGGCAGCGGTGGTTCTTTCTGCAGAGTCTTGGCTCTGCAGGCATTTTCTCAATCCCCCGGAGGCCCCGGCAGCTCCATTGCTGTGATGCGTTGGCCTCCGGGAAAATGGCCACTGCATGCTCAGTTTCAGAGCTCGTCTCAAGATCTCGGGAGACGAGATCTGAAACTGAGCATGCGCCGCCCTCAGCGGCCATTTTCCTGGAGGCCACCGCATCGCAGCAATGAAGCTGCCGGGGCCTCCGGGGATTGAGGAAATGCCTGCAGAGCTAAGACTCTGCAGAAAGAACCACCGCCGCCGTCCCCCAGCACAGAGCCTGGGGGGCTGCACAAGAGGAACCGCCGCTGTCCCCCAGCACAGAGCCCCCCCAGGCTGCACAAAGAGGAGCCGCCGCCGTCCCAGCACAGAGCCCCCCCAGACTGCACAAAGAGGAGCCGCCGCCGTCCCCCAGCACAGAGCCCCCCCAGGCTGCACAAAAAGTAGCCGCCGACGCCGCCCCCCAGGGCCTAGACCCTTGCTGATATGATCAGGTAAACACCTTGCCTCTGAAACGCCCACTCCCCCACCATATGTTCCGTACCTGGCGTATAAGATGACACCCGGCGTATAAGAAGACCCCCCACACTTTTAAGACGATTTCATATTTTGACTGTAAAAGTTGGGGGGTCGTCTTATACGCCCAGTCGTCTTATACGCCGGAAAATACGGTAGTTATGCTGCCTTTGTAGTCATTTGGGGCAGTTGGTAAGTTTGAAAATCTGCTTCAACCCCTTAACGACCAGAGGTATTTTTGGTTTTTGCATTTTCACTTTTTGTTCCCCTTTTTCCCAGAGCCATAACTTTTATTTATTGGTCAATATGGACATATAACATCTTGTTTTTTGCGGGACGAGTTGTACTTTTGAACGATATAATTGGTTTTACCATGTCGTGTACTCGAAAACGGGAAAAAAAATTCCAAGTGCAGTGAAATTGCAAAAAGAAGTGCAATACCACAGTTTTTTTTACCATGTTCATTAAATGTTAAAACTGACCTGTCATTATGATTCTCCAGGTCATCACGAGTTCATAGACACCAAACATGTCTAGGTTCTTTTTTTATTTAAGTGGTGGAAAAAAATTCCACTGTTTGTCAAAAAAAAACCCAAAACACTAGTTTTGATTAAAATTAAACAATGGAGACGCAGTTGATGTGTAGACTTTCTGATTTAATTAACCTCTTCACCACCTTGGGATTTTCAGTTTTTGAGTTTTCGTTTTTTGCCTCCCTTCCTCCCAGAGCCATAAAATGGTCTTGTGAAGGCTTGGTTTTTTTCAAGATGAGTTGTATCTTTGAACGACAACATCGGTTTTAACAGATAATGAACTGGAAAATGGGAAAAAAATTCCAAGTGCGGTGAAATTGCAAAAATAGTGCAATTCCACAATAGTTTTTTGTTTGTTTTTTACCATGTTCACGAAATGCTAAAACTGACTTGCCATTATGATTCTCCAGGTCATTACAAGTTTGCAGATACCAAGCATGTACAGTTTTTTTTTTATTTAAGTGGTGACAATAAAATTACGCCATTTTTCAGGATCTTGGGCAGAGGGAGGAATAATTTTTAGCACGTGGAGCTGACTTTTTTATCAATACCAACCATTTTGATACAATCTTCTGATCGTCTCTTGTTGCATTTAAGGGCTCATACTCACTTGCTGGAAAAAAAATCGGTCAGTTTTCAGGATGATCCGATTATGTGCAATTGTCATGCGATTTTCATGCGATTTTTTAGAGCACCATCTACTGCATTAGCGATTATCATGCCAAAATCGCATCAAATCGCAGCATGTTGCGATTTTTTTCTCACACCGATTTCGGCTGAGAAAAAAAAATCGCAAATGAGATGTCACCTATTGAATAACATTGGTCCGATTTGAATCAGATTTTTTATCAGCTGAAAATCATCCGTTTTCGGCTCAAGTGAGTATGAGCCCTTATTCCGATGTTACACCGTTTACCAGTCTGAGTAATTATTTTTATATTTTGATAGATCAGGAGTCTCTGAAGCAGTGATACCAAATATGTGTATTTTTTTTTTGTTTGTTTTATTTTGAATGGTGCAAAAGGGGGGGATTTGAACTTTTATATATTTTTAATATTATTAAAAACATTTTTTTTACTCTTCACTTACTTCAATAGTCTCCTTAGGAGACTTTTAGCTGCAATCTTCTGATCGCTTGCGCCACACATAGGCTTCAGCCCTGCTGTGTGCAGCAGAAATGACCATCTGCTATGAACGCCGGCCACGGGGTGGCGCTCATAGCAGATCAGCAATGACAAGCACGGGGGTTTCCTGAAGACCTCCGAGGGTTGTCATGCCAACCCATTAATGCCCGACGATCATGTTACAGGGGCGCCGATGGGCGGGGTTAGTGACGAGCTTCCAGCGTAAGCATTTTAAATGCCACTTTCCGAGATTGACAGTGGCATTTAACATGTTAACAGCTGCAGGTGGATTGTGATTCCACCAGCAGCTGTTAGGGGCACATGACAGTTGATCAACTCAGCCATGATGTGCCTAAAAAGATGTGGGCTCAGTGCCACAGCCCACATCAAAAAGGAAGAGGGGACCTATGACGTAACTATATGTCATAGGTCTTAAAGGGGTTGAACAGAAATATTTTTCTACAAAGCCTCCTCATTTTAGGGGCTCAAAAGTACTTGGACAAATTAACTTTATCATATGCAACAAGTTAATTTTAATACTTTGTACAGAATTATTTGCAGGCAATGACTACCTGAAGTCTGAAAGCCATAGATGTCATCAAACACCGGGTTTCCTCCTTTGTGATGCTTTTCCAGGCCTTTACTGCAGTGTATTTCAGTTGATGTTGATAGTTTGTGTGTCTTTGCCATAAGTGTTTAAGTGTATTTTGAGTCATTGTCTAATCTGGCCTTTCCATTTTTAAGGCTGATTAATTGTTTGCATTTTGTGGTGAACCCTCTGTATTTTCTCTCATGAAGACTTTCTTTTAGTGTAGTTTTAGGGTGCGTGCCAACGATCAGGAACTGCTGCAGGTTTCACGCTGTATATTTATGCAGCATCAAACATGGAGCGGCCCAATGTGACAGCATAGTGGATGGTATTTCTAGAAATCCCATGTCCACTATGGATGCATAGTCGCCTGCAGATCATCCGCAGACACTGACATATGGCGCGTCTTTCAAGCCTTCAGCATGTGAATTTCTCTTGCTGAGACGCTAGTCTTTACAACAGAAATTGCATAAATAGAAATATTTTGAATGCAGTAAATCTGCATGGTTCAGTGAATACATGCAGATTTACATGCATTCAATAGAAGGCTGCGCCCAAAGCGCTGCTAGTTCCAGATCATGGGCACATACCCTTAGATACTGAAGCACCTACTTCCTGAAGAGCGTTCTTCACTTGAATGGTTATTGTGAAAGAGTTTTTCTTCACCATTGAAAGGATTCTGCGATCATCCACCACTGTTGTAATCTGTGGACGTCCAGGTCTTTTGCAGTTCCCCAGCTCATCAGTGCATTCTTTCTTTGCAGAATGTACCAAACAATTACCTTGGCCACCCCTAACATTTTTGTTATTTTTCTGATGTTCATTTTTTCAGCCTAATGATGGTTTATTTCTCTTCCACTGTGAGCACCTTTGACCACATGTTGTGGGTTCACAGCAACAGATTCCAAATACAAATGCCGCACCTTGAATCATCTCCACACCATTTACCTGCTTAATTGCTGATGGATTAACAAGGGAATAGCAAATGCAACCAATTATATTGCTTTTGAGATAATTGTACAATTTGTTTTGCTTCCTATAAAAAGAGACAGCTACATATTAAAGAGCTGTAATTCCTAAACCTTACTCCAATTAGGATGTGAATACCATAAAATTAAAACTGAGAGTCAGCATTTCAAGCCCATATTGATTTTATAACTGTATCTTGAATAAGCTTTAGTAAACAGCTAAAATATCAAAATTTGTGTCACTGACCAAATATTTCTGGATTTAACTGTACGTTCTCATTTTAGCCATGAATGGCTAAGAAGTTGGTAATATTCCATCAAGGTTGGCTTCTTGAGCTATGTTCTTTCCTAGCAACGTCTGCATAATTTCTTAGTAAATATGTAGGTTGTAAGTGTGAATTAATGGAAAAGTTAAACATACTGCCAGAAATTTTTTTTTTGTAATCTTAAAGATGAAGTCTCAATTTTTTTTTCACTAAATCAACACAATTTTGTATGAAATGTAGTGGAATTATTTATGGATTGCCATCTTTCCTGGTTTCCAACATAGCTTTGGTCCTCTTCTGGTCATGTGAGCACTCTTGTCTTTTGCTATCTAACACAGGGACTGCTGTGTGGGGTAGAGCTACTTCTTTCAATGTAAGCCTATTAAGTTTCAGAATGAGGTTCCATAGACTTACTTTGATAAAGCAACTCTCGGTCCACACAAACCCCTGAGTGCTCCAGTGAGTCTGTTTTTAGGTCATGTGACCAAGAAGAGGACCAGAGTGTTACTGTACACCAGAGAAGACAGCGATTGGTAAGTATTTTCATCAACTTGCAATACATCTCATTTAAAATCAGGATGATTTTATTGAGACATGTTTAATTGGCTTGCATTCATTTTGTTTTGTTTTAAGTGTTACACCTATCCTATTAGGTTATCACCTATCACAGGAAGGTTCAACTGCTGGAATCTCCATTGATCCAGAGCTTTCCAGAGAAAGCAGTTGTTGTAGAGAAAAGGGTCTCCTTTTTTATTGTCCATTGACTATTTCTAGTATTTAAGTTCATGTCTAATGTATTAACCCCTTAGTGACAGACAATTTGGTATTTAATCACCAAGCCAATTTTTACAATTCCGACCACTGCTCTAGAACGCTTCAACGTATCCCACCGATTCTGAGATTGTTTATTCGTGACATATTGTACTTCATGTTAGTGGTAAAATTTCTTTGATATGACTTGCGTTTATTTATGGAAAAAAAATGGAAATTTGGCAAAATTTTTAAAATTTGCAATTTTCAAACTTTTAATTTTTATCGCACAAAATAGTTAATAAATAACTTTTCCCATATGTCTACTTTATATCAGCACAATTTTGGAAACATTTTTTTTGTTAAGCTATTACAAGGGTTGAAAGTTGACCAGCAATTTCTCTTTTTTCCCAAAAAATGTACAAAACCATGTTTTTTAGGGACCACCTCACATTTGAAGTGAGTTTGGGGGGTCAATATAATGGAAAATACCCAAAAGTGACACCATTCTAAAACTGCACCCTTCAAGGTGCGCAAAACCACATTCAACAAGTTTACTAACCCTTCAGGTGCTTCACGAGAACTAAAGCAATGTGGAAGGGAAAAGTTAACATTTTACTTTTTCCACAAAAATTTACTTTGGAACCAAACTTATTGGAACAAATTATTTTCACAAGGGTATCAAGAAAAAATGGACCATTAAATTTGTTGTGAAATTTCTCTTGAGTACGCCAATACCCCATATGTGGGGGAAAGCCACTGTTTGGGCGCATGACAGTGCACAGAAGGGAGGGATCACCGTTTGACTTTTTGAACGCAAAATTGGTTGGAATCAATGGCGGGCGTCATGTCACATTTGGAGACCCCTTGATGTACCTAAACAGTGGAAACCAGCCAACTCTAACTCCAACCCTAACACAGCCCTAACCCCAAGTTAACCCTAACACACTCCTAACTCAAATACTAACCATAACCTTAAACACAACACTAACCCCAACACCACCCTAACCCTAACCCTAAACCTAGCCCAACCCAAACCCCAGCCCAACTCTGACCTTAATGCAAACCCTAGCCCCAACCCTAACCCTAGCCTAACTCTAACCCTAGCTCTATCCCCAACCCTAACCCAAACTCTAACCCTAGCCCTAGCTATAACCCCTACTATAACCCTAACCCTATCCCTAACCCCAGTGGAAATAAATACATTTTTTTATTTTATTATTTTTACCTAACTAAGAGGGTGATAAAGGAGGGTTTGATTTACTATTTTTTTATTCTGATTACTGTGATAGGGTCTATCACAGTGCTAAAAATGAGCCAATAGGAGAAATCTCCTATTGTTCGCGGTGCCGGCCGGCAGATCTTGGCGTGCTCTGTGCATGCGCCCACCATTTTTTTCCCAGAAGAAGACGCCGAGGGCAGGGGAACACAGCCTTAATGACCACGGGACACAGAAAGTACTGTGGGGCTCAGGGGACCCCATTTTTCTCTACTCTGATGTGCTAGATCATATCAGAGGAGAGAGAAAATAAATAGGAAATCAGGCTTTTTTTGAATAATGGTGATTGCAACACTGGGGTCAGTAAAAACCAACCCGAATCATGTTCTCCGGGGTCTCGGCTACCCTTGGTAGCCGAGACCCCTGAGATTTTCCAATGCTGTGGGGGGCTATAACCTTATTTCACAGCGCAGTTAAATGTGGCGCTGAGGAATAGGTACCCTTAACTGATGCCATGGAAAGGTGCATCGACGGTCATTAATGGGTTAAAATTATATTTTTCATTGAAGAAAAACAGTTACTTACAGTACTGTGAAGAAGTTTTAGGCAGGTGTTGAAAAAATGCTGCAAAGTAAGAATGTTTAAAAAAATAGAAGTGTTAACAGTTTATTTTTATTAATTGTCAAAATGCAACATAAATGAACAAAAGAGAAATCTAAATGAAATTAATATTTGGTGTGACCACCCTTTGTCTTCAAAACAGCATAATTTCTTCTAAGTACAGCTGCACAAAGTCAGGGATTTTGCAGGATTAGACAAGCGTATAAGTAACTAATTATACCAAACCGTTTCATATGTAGGTTAAAACCCTGTCATTAACTGAAAAAACAGCTGTGTAATTAAATTGATTAATCCTAGGTGAGGAACAAACTCTACTACAAAAGGTGAGATTGTGGAAGATTGTGGAAGACAGTCATAAGGGTATGCCACACTAAAGGAGATCACTAACGAGATCGCTAACGAGATCACTAAAACGTCACTATTTAGCGATCTCGTCAGCGACCTCGTTGTGTGTGGCATGTAGCAACGATGTGGCCCCTGCTGTGATGTCGCTGATCGTTCACTAGCGTTCTGGACCGTTTTTTGATCGTTGGTGTCTCGCTGGTGAACCTATATCGCTGTGTTTGGCACCTTTTGCGAACGACGAGTGACCTCGTTTGTGACGCATATGACTGTTTTTAGCGTCACGGAGTGGATCGCAATATCTGTAAGTTCTCTTTTGCATCACAGAGAGGATCGCAGAAGTTGCAAAGCAGGCTAGCAGGACGCAGAGAGCAGGAGCGATGCTGGAAATTCCTATGAATCAGAAGTGCTCAGTACATGCTAATAGATCCTAACGACCGCCAAAGTCGTTAAAGAGATCGCTGACCGCTGATGAGTCGTTTATGAGATCTCCTGTTTGGCAGCTACTAGCGACCTAAAAGAGATCACACCAACGATCTCATTAGATTGCGTCGTTATTGAGATCGCTAACCAGATCGCTAAGTGTGGCAGTACCTATACACCATGGCAAGACTGAGCATGAGTTGAATATATCAACCTAAAGACATAAGAAGGTGCAACAATAGGTCTCATATAAAAATACTTTATTAATGTGAAAAGATATTCAAATGACAAGGTATAAGTAAAAAGTCTGAGTGACTCAATGAAGGGCCATCATGTAATGTTGGAAAAGCTTGCTTGCAATGTAGCCCTGGCACATCAGCGCACATTTCACCCTAGCTTTGTGAGAGGACGTGTTCTGGCATTTTGTTCATTACAAATTAGCTTTGGTTAATTGCAGGTTTTAATACTGTTTGGAGAAGACAGGCCACAAGGGTCTTCATGCAAGAATTGTGGCCAAAAAGTGCTTCAACATGGAAACAAGGCAAAGCAAATCAACAATGAAAAAAAACATAGGAAACGGATGCAAAAAATAGTAACAGGTGCTCTGGCCTGATAAATCAACATTTGAAATATTTGGCTTCAACAGAAGGCAGCTTGTTTGCTAATGGGCTAGAGAGTGGTACAATAATGAGTGTCTGCAGGCAACAGTGAAGCATGGTGGAAGTTCCTTACAAATTTGGGGCCTCATTTCAGGAAATGGTGTTTGGGATTTGGTAAGGATTAATGGAGTTCTTAACATTGAAAAATACATGTAGCTACTTATGCGTCATACAATACCATCAGAGAGGCATCTGGCTTACTCCAAATTACTTCTTCAGCAGAAGAATGACCTTATACATACAGACATTGTTAACTATCTTCAGCATAAAGAAGGACAATGAGCTGTAGGAGTGATGATCTGGCCATCATAGAGCCCTTATGTCAACATCATTGAATCTGCATGGGAATACATGAAAAAATAGATGGATCTGCACAATCTTAAATCCACAAAAGGTATGTGGCTAGTTATCCAAGATGTTTGGAACAACTTCACTGCTGAGTTCTGTAAGCAAGTGACCTCAGAAAAATGAATGATATTTTGAAGGCAAAAAGGTGGTCACACCAAATATTGGTTTAATTTAGATTTCTCTTTTGTTCATTCACTTTGCATATTCTTAATGGATAAAAATAAACTATTTATACTTTTATTTTTGAAAGCATTATCACTTTGCAGCATTTTTCCACTCATGCCAAAAACTTTTGTATTTTTGTACAGTACTTGACTATCTCCAGCAGCCCATTAAAATTCTAATGGGCTTATTCTCAGGATGGGTGAAAGTCCCAGCGTTTTTTCTTTGTTGTTGTTTGTTAATCTTCTGTATAGTTAAAGAGATATAGACTTTATTTAGTGCTAATTTACATGGTCACTGCTCATAGGGTAATAATGTAGAGCAAACTAAAGACATGCCCCAGAGAATCCTGTGGCAACGTCTTTTGAAAGGACCATAAAAATTAGAACTAATTTAAAAAAAAATTGAATGGGGAGAAGTAGGAACAAAAAAAAAAAAGCAAAACCTTGCCACTTTTGATCTGGTGACAAGTCTTCTTTAAATATAGATAATCCAATATTCTTAAATATCTTGTATCTGTCATACCTGAATCATAATAAATCTTTCAGAAGGTCAATCAATACTATTCTGTTACTTGATTCAATCAGGATTAGATTAAAAGGTAGGTAATGTGACACTATCCATGAAAACATGATCATTTACAGCAATCCTTGAATTTCATCAACAACTTCAATATTACAGTTGAAAGGGTTTCAGAGGTGAAACTCATAAGTAAGAAGTGTGCTTTAAAAGCAAAACAAAAAAAAAACAAACACAACAGGTTAAAAGGCCTAGCTTTCCTGAAATCTAATTTGAGACCATTATTCCCCTTTATGAATCTATTTTTCCTTTAAACCCCTTTTAAAAACCACTGAGGTATTTTCGTTTTTGCATTTTTTGTTTTTCGCTCCCCTTTTTCCCAGAGCTATAACTTTTTTTTTTTTACATCAATATGACCATGTCAGGGCTTGTTTTTGTGGGACGAGCTGTACTTTTGAACGACACCATTGGTTTTACCTTTTTGTTGATGGGGTATGGGAAAAGGGATGCGTCGATGCCTTTCCCAAAGGGGGTTGTACCCTGCGGGGCGCCCAGATGTTACATGGGCCAACCCACCAGTCCAAAACTGCTGGATGAGTGTGATGCAGAACATTGGGTGGCACCAGGCTTTCCCACCTGTATAGAAGATTTGATCCAGGGATGCATGGTATGTGCTACACATAATCAGAGAAGGGTAGTCAAGGGCACCACCCAAACACGCCCTCGGCCCCCCTATCCTTTCCAGAGACTGCAGATTGATTATATTCAGCTGCCAAAATCAGGATCATGGGGGTACGTGTTTGTGTGTTTTTATTTTTTCTCAGGTTGGCCGGGGCTTTCCCGATTGCCAAGGCTACGGCTGCGGCAACCGCAAAGAAGCTGCTTGCGGAGATGGTGTGCAGGTATGGGTACCCGAGGGATCGAAGTGACAGAGGTACACATTTCACAGGTGAAATAATGAATGAAGTTTTGACAGCTCAGGGAATTCACAAGCTTTCCACACCCCATATTATCCACAAAGCAGTGGAAAAGTAGAAGGAATAAATGGGCATTGAAGTTAAAAATCCAAAAAGGCCATGGCTGAAACAGGGCAAACTTGGCCCGAATGTTTACCATTAGCCCTATACTCAGTAAGGTACACTCCAAATTAAAAACTGGACTTTCTCCGTAGAAGTACTATTTGGCAAAGGGCCTAGTTTAGGATTTTCTTTTCCAAGCACTGGAATGAGTAACCATGTTATTAGCTCTATGTAAGGGATTTTTCATAAAAGACTCAAGAAAGTAATGAAAAGTTTTTATTCCTTCCT
>JARQOD010000002.1:536546449-536765717 GCA_033576555.1 Oophaga sylvatica | reverse complement strand
ACCTGGTCATTCATTCCCATCCCTTCCAAATTTAAATTTTTATGCTACTAATAAAGATATACCTTTTTTTATACTACAGACTCTTGCATTCTGTTTGTGTCCTCCTTATATATTTATAGCGTCACTGATGCGTCTTTATCTATCCTGTATATACACACGTGGTGCTGATTTTCTCCACTCTCACCCCTAATATTCCCATTGCTGGCTAGCATCTGACTACTTTATGTGTGTGTTTTTTTCCTTTGAGATTCATTGTTTAATTATAGTCTATGATACTGGCAGAGGGCTGTAATCAGCTCTATTTTCATTGTCTCAACTCGAATAGACAATAGCACATTACTCTATTCAATGCCAACCACAGCGAGGGGAAACTGGGTACTCTTGTTCTTTTGATGAATGTGTCCAGCAGTGGGGTGCCCAATAATCAAACATCATGGGAACAAATAAATAAAAAAAGAAAAAATGCACCCTTTAATTCCCAATCATACTCAAATATTCAAGCTTTTTGCCTTATGAAAATGTAGGGTCTCCTGCTGTTGAAAAAGGCCTAGCCATGTATAAAGGAGGAGTTGTCACAAGGTCAAATGTGGCTCGTTTTTGACCTGGTGGTAGGTTCTCTTCAATTCCTTAAGGTTCTGGATAAGGCTAAGTTTACACTGCGTTCGTGCACTTAATTGACAGTATAACCCAACACTTCATTTGAGAAGCACTCCCATTAAGTTTTTTATTCAGTAAATGTGTGTGCATGCATGTAATGCAGCGTGGGTGTATTCATATACTCACGTACCGTTAGTCTCTTCAGGATCTAGCGCTGTTCTGTTTCGCTGCTGAGTGACGTCACCACAATTACGACTAGCCGGATCTCTCTATGAATGAACCAGAGGTCTCTCTTACGATGAAAGCCGATGGAGTCTTGTTCTGACGCTCCATAGGCTTACACTGTAGAAGCTACATCCAGTTCACGCAGAGCGCAACATGACCCAGAGAGTCTTGCCTCTGGGAAGAGGAGAAGTATGGCGCAGGACACCAGAGAAAGCAACGGTTGATGAGTGTATTAGTACACTCACAATACATTATATGCATGCACACACACATTTAATGAATGCAAAATCTTAATGGGAGTGCTTCTCTAAGGCAAAGAGGCCAAAACGACACTACTTGTCTTATTCAGGCCGGCATGTATCTGCATACAATTTATATGATTCCATAAGAAAACCCAGCAGATGACACCATGCAGTATTATTTTTTTGTGATAGTTTTATATATATATATATGGATACATCCTTCCAGACTGCGGCCATTGTTGGCTGTATATCTTATAAGCGTATCCACTTGACAGCAACCACAAAAGCTGTATCATCTTAGTCTTATTTTGCTGAAGACTGGGAGATCAATATGCAGTGGATGATATGAGTAGTGATAAAATATAATGAAAATAAATCTGTGACATGGCCTAATACGATATTTTTAATACTGGTAAATTCGAAAGCCCCCTCTAGCAACAAGGCCTGGATGCTACATCTGCATCCCCTGTAGCTATATCCTTGTAACTATTTCAGCACATACTTATGTTTAATAGTTGTGAATGCAATGGATTCTGCGTCATTATACCTCTACAATACAGTCTCGGGTCGGTCTAAAAACAGGCGGCACCTAACGTGCTCTTACTTTTTTATTTTTAGCCCTGGTATACTAGATTTGGTAAAAAAGGAACATTAAACATTCTCAAATCCATAAACAAATGCTGAGAGATGAGCAACAGGCGAAGCACCAGAAAAGGGTACACGTAGCCTCAGGGTTGTTCTTTTATCTAGCGGAATACCGTCTCCAGCGCTCACCGATATGCTTAGTAATGGCCTTACCTTTTATTAACCAGTGAGTAGCAATGACAGCCTTATGGATCTTCAGCTCGTAACAGAAATGAATTGGGTATGCTATTCAGTTATGGACTCCAGCACAAAAATTAATTTAGCACAATCTACACTTAATTAAACGAAACGAGAGTTAGGCATTTTCTTTCCATGCTCACTGCCTGTGCGCTGGGTGACGATTCTAGAAGGGATGAAAGTACAGCTAGATCGCATCATAGGTATTTCCTCATTAAAGCTGGCCAAGCGAATTGAACTGGATTTAATTGTTATTCAAACCGTTAAATATTAATACCATCAATTTTTTGGCAACAACTCTATATTGCAGGGGTCCTGCTGTTTACAACAATGGCTCAGCTCGTGGAGTACTCTTAATTCATGTTAGTGCATTTCACAAATTGAAGCATTATTTGCATAAGCCTCCTTGCTAGTGGCGCAGTTATATGCCAGTCGATGAAAGGAATTTCCCAGGGTCAGAATGCAAAATGGTGACATTAGGAGGCACATACAGTCATGAGGAAAACTATGTAACACCCTCTTTGAAAGGCATAACTCAGATGACACACGGATGGCATCCGAGTGCTATTATTTATTTGGTTTGAATAGATAAGTTTGATCACTGCCTGGGATAAAAAGAATTGGACAGGTATGGTCTTTTTCTTTTTTTTTGGATGCTTGGTTTAAAAAAAAACAAAAACATGGATGGTGAACCGCCCCATATATTATAATGAGTACATGCTCTATTTGTGGGAAACATGGATAGATCATTAAAAATGGATTTAAAGAGTAAGCACCATTTTAATTTATATTTCATACAGTATATCAGTATTACACATGGAAATAAGTCACTTTGAAATATATCTTATCTGAGAAATCTGCTTCTTTCTCTGCCAGAATTGATCAGTCATGATTAAAATTCTCAATTCTAAAATATATTCTCTATTCAGTGAAGACAGACTTTCCCGTTACTGGGATATGAGATGGCAGCTTCTACTGATAAGACTCTATGTAGATGGAAGGAGGGGGAGGGAGGAGCTAGTGGCAGATCCCCATCCTCCTCCTCTCCCTTCTATCTAGATAGAATCTTATCCCTATCACCTGTCATCTCCTATCTAGATAGGAAGTAGAGGAAGAGGGAGGACCTAGAGAAAGAGCCCCATCCTCCTCCTCTCCCTTCTATCTAGATAGAATCTTATCCCTACCAGCTGTCATCTCCTATCTAGATAGGAAGGAGAGGAAGAGAGAGGACCTAGAGAAAGAGCCCCATCCTCCTCCTCTCCCTTCTATCTAGATAGAATCTTATCCCTACCAGCTGTCATCTCCTATCTAGATAGGAAGGAGAGGAAGAGAGTGGACCTAGAGAAAGAGCCCCATCCTCCTCCTCTCCCTTCTATCTAGATAGAATCTTATCCCTACCAGCTGTCATCTCCTATCTAGATAGGAAGGAGAGGAAGAGAGAGGACCTAGAGAAAGAGCCCCATCCTATCCTCTCCCTTCTATCTAGATAGAATCTTATCCCTACCAGCTGCCATCTCCTATCTAGATAGGAAGGAGAGGAAGATGTTGTGAATGGGTTTGAGATGAGTTCTGAGCAGAGGCTCCCTCTGGTGGTTACAAGCGGTGCTAGTGAAGATTGTGAGGACTGGGAATCAGGTGTTACTGACTGGTCTTATATAAGGGAGTCATTTTCCCATTAGGGTTGCCGGTGACCAATTGTTCTGGTCTGAATCCTTCATTCCAGTTTCCCTTGTAGCCTGCTGTGTCGTGTCTGCATCTCCTGCTTACAGATAAGACTTTTGCTTCTTTTGTGTTTGTGCTATATTTTTGCATTTTGTCCTGCACTTCTTTGGGGGCCTTCAGGGTCCCCTCCGGGGGCTTCTGCCCTCTCAGTTTAGTTCAGCCACTGAGTTTTGTTCTTTTGCTTTTTCCAGTTTTTTCAGTGGCTGCTGTTTTGATTTTGTTACACCAGAGAACTAATTTAGGTGGTAGAGGTCGTGTGATCTCAGGTGATTTTGAAATTAGTAGAGTTGGTGCTTTTCAGGGTTTTCTGGGATTGCAGTAAGTACCCTTCCTATCCTTTTCTATTTAGATAGTTTGGGCCCCAGCATTTGCTCATACTATTTTCTTTCTGTGTCAGTATTTCATCTTGTCTAACCGCCATTACATGTTTGGGGGCTTTCTGTTATCTTTGGGGTTCTGCTCCGGGGCAGATAGCTTTCCTATTTCTATCTTTAGGTGTAGTTAGTTTCTCAGGCTGTGACGAGGCGTCTAGGACCAACGTAGGAACGCTCCACGGCTGCCTCTAGTTGTGGTGGTTAGTCAGGGTACTGCAATCTCATAGATTCCAACTGCTCTGGTGTATTGCCTTTTTTACCTGCACTCCTCAGCTACCGAAACATAACAGTATCACCGGCCCAAAAATTGAAATTGTATGGTACTCACAGAAGGGAAAAAAATATTGTGAAAGAAAAAAGGTTGTCAGAGTTGTCAGAGATATTTTTCTGTTTGTTGCATTTTTTTTTTATTTTTTTTTTCCTCTGTATCTCTGGGTGCTGGGGAGGATCTTTTCTCCCAATGGAGTTTGCACAGTTGTCTGGCCGTGTGGATCAGCTTGCCACTGAGGTTCAGAGTATTGCTGCATATCTTGCTAGGTTGCCTGTTGTGGAACCTAGGATCCCCATGCCAGATTTGTTTTTAGGGGATCGAGCTAAGTTTCAGAATTTCAAAAATAATTGTAAATTGTTTTTTGCCTTAAAATCTAAGTCCTCAGGAAACGCAGCGCAGCAGGTTCAAATTATCATCTCTCTCCTGCGCGGCGATCCTCAGGATTGGGCTTTTTGCCTGATACCTGGGGATCCTGTTTTGAGTGATGTTGATGCGTTTTTTCAGGCTTTGGGGTTATTGTACGATGAGCCTAATGTCACTGATCAAGCTGAAAAAACCTTGTTGGCATTAAATCAGGGACTTGATGACGCTGAGTTATACTGTCAGAGATTCCGTAGGTGGGCAGTCCTGACCAAATGGAATGACGACGCTTTGGCGGCCCTTTTCCGGAAGGGTCTGTCAGATAATGTAAAGGATGTTATGGTGGGATTCCCTGTCCCCTCTGGTCTCAATGATTCTATGTCATTAGCGATTCAAATTGACAGATGTTTGCGTGAGCGGAGAAGTATGCGTGGAATGGTGTTGCCTTGTGAACCAGCTTCTGAACCCATGCAGTGTGATAGAGTGGTGTCTGGGGCACAGCGTCATGAGTTTCGAATGCGCAATGGGTTATGTTTCTACTGTGGTGATGCCTCTCATGCTATTTCAGTCAGCCCTAAGCGGGGAAGACGTTTTGCACGCTCAGTTGTCTTGGGTAGTGTTCAGACTAAGTTTTTATTAACTGTCACTCTGATATGCTCTCTGTCCTCTTTTTTTCTGCTCAGGCTTTCGTTGATTCTGGAGCAGCTATTAACCTGATGGATTATGATTTTGCTAAACGTTGTGGGTTTCCCTTGATACCCCTACAGAAGTCTATTCCCCTACTGGGGATCGATTCTACCCCTTTGGCTGAGAATAAACCCCAGTTTTCTACTCAGGTGATAATGAGGGTTGAACCTGATCACCAGGAGTGCTGCAAATTTTTGGTTCTATATAATCTGCATGACATTATCGTGCTGGGTTTCCCTTGGTTACAGTCTCATAATCCTGTTTTGGATTGGAAATCTGTGTCTGTAACCAGTTGGGGCTGCCAATGTGTTAATACCAACACTCCTGTTTTTTCTGCCTCCCCCCAGGCTCAGGATGTTCCTGACTTTTTGTTTGATTTTTCTGATGTGTTTAGCGAAAGTAAATCTGCATCCTTGCCTCCCCATAGGAGCTATGACTGCGCTATTGAATTAGTGCCGGGTAGTAAATTCCCTAAAGGTCGCCTTTTTAACTTGTCTGTACCTGAACATGACGCTATGCGGTCTTATATCAAGGAGTCATTGGAGAAGGGTCATATCAGACCATCCTCTTCACCCTTAGGTGCCGGTTTTTTCTTTGTGGCCAAAAAAGATGGTTCATTAAGGCCGTGTATTGATTATCGTCTCTTGAACAATATTACTGTGAAATATCAATACCCGTTACCCTTGATTTCTGACCTGTTTTCCAGGGTGAAAAACGCTACTTGGTTTACCAAGCTTGACCTCAGGGGGGCGTATAACCTTATTCGCATTAAGCACGGGGATGAATGGAAGACGGCATTCAATACCCCTGAAGGGCATTTTGAGTACCTAGTGATGCCCTTTGGGCTCACTAATGCTCCTTCCGTCTTCCAGTCCTTCATGAATGACATTTTCAGGGATTTTGTGGACAAATTTCTGATTGTTTATTTGGATGATATCTTGATTTTTCTAATGACTGGGACTCTCATGTGAAACATGTTCGAACTGTATTCCAGATTTTGAGAGAGAATGCTCTGTATGTGAAGGGATCAAAGTGTCTTTTTGGCGTACAGAGGATCTCATTTCTGGGATTCATTTTGTCCCCATCTGTTATTGAAATGGACCCGGTCAAGGTTCAGGCCATCTGTGATTGGGTCCAACCTACTTCATTAAAGGCTCTTCAGAGATTTTTGGGTTTTGCCAATTTTTATCGTAAATTTATTGGTAATTTCTCGGTTATTGTTAAACCATTAACTGATTTGACCAGAAAGGGTTCTGATGTGGTGAATTGGCCTCCTGAGGCAGTCTCTGCATTTCAGGAACTTAAGCAGAGATTCACTTCTGCTCCTGTTCTATGGCAGCCTGATGTTTCTCTGCCATTTCAGGTGGAGGTTGATGCCTCTGAAATTGGGGCAGGTGCCGTTTTGTCCCAAAAAGATCCAGAGACCTCTAAAAGTAACCCTTGTGCCTTTTTCTCTCGAAAATTTTCTCCTACTGAACGTAATTATGACGTAGGTAATCGGGAGTTATTGGCCATGAAGTGGGCTTTTGAAGAGTGGAGACATTGGCTGGAGGGAGCCAAACATCAGGTAGTGGTCCTTACGGACCATAAGAATCTGGTCTATCTGGAATCTGCCAAGCGACTCAATCCTAGACAGGCCAGATGGGCCTTGTTTTTCACACGTTTTAATTTTGTGGTTTCCTTTCTTCCTGGCACTAAGAATGTTAAGGCGGATGCCCTCGAGGAGTTTCCTTGCGGACTCTCCTGAGTTATCTGATCCTTCTGTTATTTTGAAAGAGGGTGTAGTTCTTTCCGCCATCTCGCCCAATTTGAGACTTGCTCTGGAGGGGTGTCAGGAGGATAGGCCCGAGCGCTGCCCTGTTGGAAAATTGTTTGTCCCGGACCAATGGAAAAAGAGTGTGATGTCTGAGATTCATTGTTCCGCATTGGCTGGGCATCCCGGAATTTTTGGTACCAGAGACTTGGTTAGTCGGTCCTTTTGGTGGCCTACCTTGTCTCGTGATGTCAGGGAATTTGTGCAGTCCTGCGGGACTTGCTCTCGCTCCAAGCCTTGCTCTCGCTCTTGTGGATTGTTGATGCCATTGCCTGTGCCCAAGAGACCATGGACCCATATCTCTATGGATTTCATTTCCGATCTTCCTGTTTCTCAGAGAATGACCACCATCTGGGTAATTTGTGATAGGTTTTCCAAAATGATACATCTTGTGCCATTACCTAAGTTGCCTTCCTCCTCTGAATTGGTGCCGTTGTTCCTTCAGCACGTGGTTCGTTTACACGGCATTCCTGAGAACATTGTGTCTGACAGAGGAGTCCAGTTTGTTTCCAGATTTTGGAGGACTTTTTGTTCTAAACTGGGTGTTCAATTGTCTTTCTCCTCGGCATTTCATCCTCAGACCAATGGTAAAACTGAGAGAACAAACCAGACATTGGAGACTTATCTAAGATGCTTTGTGTCTGCTGATCAGGATGACTGGGTCTCTTTTTTGCCTTTGGCTGAGTTTGCTCTTAATAATAGGGCTAGCTCTGCCACTTTGATGTCTCCGTTTTTCTGTAATTCTGGGTTTCACCCTCGATTTTCTTCAGGACAGACGGAGGCTTCTGTCTGTCCAGGTGTTGACTCTGTTGTGGAGCGTATGCAACAGATTTGGGACCAGGTAGTGGAGAGGTTGTCCCTCTCTCAGGAGAAGGCCCAGCGGTTTGCTAACCGGCATAGGACTGATGGTCCTCGGTTTAAAGTGGGGGACTTGGTCTGGTTGTCCTCAAAGAATATTCCTATGAGAGTAGCATCTCCTAAATTTAAGCCTAGGTTCATTGGACCTTATAAGATCATGGAGATTATTAATCCTGTTTCTTTTCGTTTGCTTCTTCCAGGGACATTTAAGATCCATAACGTGTTCCACAAGTCCTTGTTGAAGAGGTTTGTTGAGCCAGTGGTCCTGCTGCTGTGCCTCCTGACCCTGTTTTGGTTGAGGGCAATCTGGAGTATGTGGTTGAGAAAATATTGGATTCTCGTTTTTCTAGACGGAAACTCCAGTATTTGGTTAAATGGAGAGGTTATGGTCAGGAAGACAATTCTTGGGTGTTTGCTTCGGACATCCATGCTAGGAGACTTATCCGTGCGTATCATAGAACTCATCCTGACCGACCTGGTTGCTCAAATGAGGTTCGGTGACCCCTCCTTAAGGGGGGGTACTGTTGTGAATGGGTTTGAGATGAGTTCTGAGCAGAGGCTCCCTCTGGTGGTTACAAGCGGTGCTAGTGAAGATTGTGAGGACTGGGAATCAGGTGTTACTGACTGGTCTTATATAAGGGAGTCATTTTCCCATCAGGGTTGCCGGTGACCAATTGTTCTGGTCTGAATCCTTCATTCCAGTTTCCCTTGTAGCCTGCTGTGTCGTGTCTGCATCTCCTTCTAACAGATAAGACTTTTGCTTCTTTTGTGTTTGTGCTATATTTTTGCATTTTGTCCTGCACTTCTTTGGGGGCCTTCAGGGTCCCCTCCGGGGGCTTCTGCCCTCTCAGTTTAGTTCAGCCACTGAGTTTTGTTCTTTTGCTTTTTCCAGTTTTTTCAGTGGCTGCTGTTTTGATTTTGTTACACCAGAGAACTAATTTAGGTGGTAGAGGTCGTGTGATCTCAGGTGATTTTGAAATTAGTAGAGTTGGTGCTTTTCAGGGTTTTCTGGGATTGCAGTAAGTACCCTTCCTATCCTTTTCTATTTAGATAGTTTGGGCCCCAGCGTTTGCTCATACTATTTTCTTTCTGTGTCAGTATTTCATCATGTCTAACCGCCATTACATGTTTGGGGGCTTTCTGTTATCTTTGGGGTTCTGCTCCGGGGCAGATAGCTTTCCTATTTCTATCTTTAGGTGTAGTTAGTTTCTCAGGCTGTGACGAGGTGTCTAGGACCAACGTAGGAACGCTCCACGGCTGCCTCTAGTTGTGGTGGTTAGTCAGGGTACTGCAATCTCATAGATTCCAACTGCTCTGGTGTATTGCCTTTTTTACCTGCACTCCTCAGCTACCGAAACATAACAGGAAGAGGGAGGACCTAGAGAAAGAGTCTCATCCTCTTCCTCTCCCTTCTATCTACATAGATAGAATCTTATCTGTATACCTTGCTATCTTCCATCTAGATAGGAAGGAGAGGAGTAGGGAGGAGTTAGAGACAGAGCCTAATCCTCCTCCTCTCCTTTCTATCTAGATAGAATCTTATCCATAGCACCAGCCATCTCTTATCTAGATAGGACATTACAGAATAACACATAACTCAGATACCAAAAAGAGTGAGTTGAGTGCTCGTAAGCTTACATCTATGAGGAAATAGGGGAGATACAAAAAGGTAAATGGTAAAAAAATAAAGTTTGTCGTGTACGTTCCAGCCGTTAATAAAATAAATAACGTCTGCACATAACGATGCATGAATCGGTCACCAGCCAGTATGTGTAAAGTACAGACACAGAGGGCTAATAAGTGCATGGTTGGGTGTGTGAACAGATGCTACGAGGTACCAGATTTGGAAGAAAACTTGTATGGGCAATACGGGAATAGTTAGATAAGTAAGGTGGGGCGATAAGCCAGTCTAAAGAAGTACGTTTTTATGCCACTCTTAAAAAGTAAATTTCTGGTCTGACATGCACTGTGAGGTCTTATTCTTATATAGACAGGTGTGTGTTTTTACAAATCAAGTCCTATTAGTTTAATTAAGCACAGCTGGACTCCAATGAAGGAGCAGAACCATCTCAAGCAGGATCACAAGGAAATGGTCAGCATTAGAGTTGAGCGATACTTTCCGATATCCTAAAGTATCGGAATCGGAATGGTATCGCCGATATCACTAAAATATCGGCGATACCCGATACCGATACCGGAAGTCCCATGTAAGTCTATGGGAACAAAATATCGCAACTAAAAAAACCCTTTTCTTTCCTTGTAAACACTAAATATACACACATAGAATACATATATATATATACATGTCATTGTGACATATATATATACATATATGTATAGTTTATACACTTCTACATAGTAAAATATCCTTTGATTCAATTGCCGGGTAAAGCCGGCTTCAGTGAAAAGACAGAAGCACCCGACATGAAATGACACTTGGTGTACATAGGGTTAACCATGTCTTTTCATGTCGTTTGCTATCTGATTTGCACAAACAATTAAATCAGACTATGTGTGCAAAATTCACACCTGTAGGGTTAATTAAAGGTGTAAAATTCGTTGTAAAAAAAAACGGACTTTTTTGCTACGAATTTACACCTTTAATTAACCCCTACAGGTGTGAAATTTGCACAATAGTCTGATTAATTGTTTGTGCAAATTAGATAGCAAAGGACATGAAAAGACATGGTTAACCCTATGTACACAAGTGTCTTTCATGTCGGGTCACCCGACATGAAATGACACTTGGTGTACATAGGGTTAACCATGTCTTTTCATGTCCTTTGCTATCTAATTTGCACAAACAATTAAATCAGACTATGTGTGCAAAATTTCACACCTGTAGGGGTTAATTAAAGGTGTAAATTCGTTGTAAAAAAAACGGACTTTTTTGCTACGAATTTACACCTTTAATTAACCCCTACAGGTGTGAAATTTTGCACACATAGTCTGATTTAATTGTTTGTGCAAATTAGATAGCAAAGGACATGAAAAGACATGGTTAACCCTATGTACACCAAGTGTCATTTCATGTCGGGTCACCCGACATGAAATGACACTTGGTGTACATAGGGTTAACCATGTCTTTTCATGTCCTTTGCTATCTAATTTGCACAAACAATTAAATCAGACTATGTGTGCAAAATTTCACACCTGTAGGGGTTAATTAAAGGTGTAAATTCGTTGTAAAAAAAACGGACTTTTTTGCTACGAATTTACACCTTTAATTAACCCCTACAGGTGTGAAATTTTGCACACATAGTCTGATTTAATTGTTTGTGCAAATTAGATAGCAAAGGACATGAAAAGACATGGTTAACCCTATGTACACCAAGTGTCATTTCATGTCGGGTCACCCGACATGAAATGACACTTGGTGTACATAGGGTTAACCATGTCTTTTCATGTCCTTTGCTATCTAATTTGCACAAACAATTAAATCAGACTATGTGTGCAAAATTTCACACCTGTAGGGGTTAATTAAAGGTGTAAATTCGTTGTAAAAAAAACGGACTTTTTTGCTACGAATTTACACCTTTAATTAACCCCTACAGGTGTGAAATTTTGCACACATAGTCTGATTTAATTGTTTGTGCAAATTAGATAGCAAAGGACATGAAAAGACATGGTTAACCCTATGTACACCAAGTGTCATTTCATGTCGGGTTCTGCATTTTCACAAAAGCCGGCAATTGAATTAGCGGCTATTATACTATGTAGAAGTGTATGAACTACAAATATAAATATATATATATATGTGTCACAAATTCAATGACATGTATATATATATATGAGGTGTAAAATTGCTGAAAAAAATGCGTGGGCTCCCGCCCTATTTTCGCAACCAGACAGACAAAGCCAGTGAGTGGGGGCAGATAATAATAGCCCAGAGAGGGACCATTATTTTTGCCCCCCCCCGGCTACTAACATCTGCCCCCAGACACCCCAGGAAAGACAAATCTATAATTAGATTTGCCCTTTCTGGCACTTTGCCCGTCTATTCCCATTGCCCTGTAGCGGTGGAGAATGGGTTAATATGGGGTTAAAGCCACCTTGCTATTGAAAGGTGACCTTAAGCCAGGTTAATAATTGAGAGCTGTCAATTAGACAACTATCAATTATTAATCCTATTGCATGAAATAAAAATAAAAACACACACACTTTAATTAAAAATCATTTTAATGAAATAAAGACACATGTTTTTGACCATCTTTTATTTTACTGCAAAAACCATTTCCTGTAATAAAAATAAAATAAAAAAGCAAAATTATTCTTACCTATCCCATGCACAGTCAGGTCCCACGGTGTAATCCTTCAGAAAGGGTTAATGTTTACTGCAGGGACCGCAGCTAATGCTGCAGCCTCACAGTAAACCCCAAATGAATGAGTTCCTCTCCTGCCTGACAGGAGAGTAAAGGCTGGGTGTCACATAACGATACACCAGCGATCCCGACAACGATATGCACTTGTCAGGATCGCTGGTGTATCGCTACATGATCGCTGCTGAGCTGCCAAACAGGCAGCTCAGGCAGCGATCTGGGACAGCGACACTGCGGGTAACATCGCTTAAGGGCCCGTCTCACATAGCGATATCGCTACCGAGATCGCTGCTGAGTCACTAGTTTTGTGACGCAGCAGCGAGCTCACCAGCGATATCGCTGTGTGTGACATTCAGCGACGATCAGCCCCCCTGCCGGGTATCGCTGATCGTCGCAGAAATGTCAGGACCTTTTTTTGATCGCTGGTTTCCCTCTGACAGGCACGCATCGCTGCGTGTGACAGGCGGGAGACCAGCGATCCGCTGGTAACCAAGGTACACAGCGGGTTTCCAGGCACCGCGCAGCGCTTGGAAACCCGCTGTGTACCTTGGATACCAGCTCCCTGCATCAGGGCGCTGGTATCCAAGGTACACAGCGGGTTTCTAGGCACAGCCCCGCGCCTGGAAACCCGCTGTGTACCTTGGTTACCAGCGGATCGCTGGTCTCCCGCCTGTCACACGCAGCGATGTGTGCCTGTCAGCGGGAAACCAGCGATGAAAAAAAGGTCCTGACATTTCAGCGACGATCAGCGATACCCGGCAGGGGGGCTGATCGTCGCTGAATGTCACACACAGCGATATCGCTGGTGAGCTCGCTGCTGCGTCACAAAACTAGTGACTCAGCAGCGATCTCGGTAGTGATATCGCTATGTGAGACGGGCCCTTAAGTGGAAAGCTTAATTGATTGCTTTCCACTTTCACTTCAGGTCAGCCAGGGACACCATCAGTGACGTCAGAGGGAACTGATTAACAAAAATAGGGGTTCCCTTCGAAAAAAAAATGGCGTGGGTCCCCCTATTTTTGTTAACCAGCCAGATGAAGCAGACCGCTGAGGCCTGGATTTTCAGGCTGTTAAGGAGCCAAGATCCATGGACCTTGCCAGCCTGATAATACCAGGCCACAGCAGTCTGCATATCTTGGCTGATTAACAAAAATAGGGGATCCCCTCGAAAAAAATTGGCGTGGGGTCCCCCCTATTTTTGTTAACCAGCCAGATGAAGCAGACCGCTGAGGCCTGGATTTTCAGGCTGTTAAGGAGCCAAGATCCATGGACCTTGCCAGCCTGATAATACCAGGCCACAGCAGTCTGCATATCTTGGCTGATTAACAAAAATAGGGGATCCCTCGAAAAAAATTGGCGTGGGGTCCCCCCTATTTTTTGTTAACCAGCCAGATGAAGCAGACCGCTGAGGCCTGGATTTTCAGGCTGTTAAGGAGCCAAGATCCATGGACCTTGCCAGCCTGATAATACCAGGCCACAGCAGTCTGCATATCTTGGCTGATTAACAAAAATAGGGGATCCCCTCGAAAAAAATTGGCGTGGGGTCCCCCCTATTTTTGTTAACCAGCCAGATGAAGCAGACCGCTGAGGCCTGGTTTTTCAGGCTGGTAAGGATCCAATATCCATGGACCTTGCAAGCCTGATAATACCAGGCCACAGCAGTCTGCTTAGCTTGGCTGGTTAACAAAAATAGGGGATCCCCTCGAAAAAAAAACGGCGTGGGGATCCCCCCTATTTTTGTTAACCAGCCAAGTAAAATGCAGACTGCTGCGGCCTGGTATTAAAAGACTGTCAAGGCCCATGGATTTTGGCCCTCAACAGCCTGATAATACCAGGCTACAGCAGCCCCACATTTGGCGCATCAAAAGATGTGCCAATTGTGGCACTTTACCCGGCTCTTCCCACTTGCCCTGTAGCGGTGGCAAGCGGGGTAATAAGGGGTTAATGTCACCGTTGATTGCACGGTGACAATAAGCCCGGTTAATAATGGAGAGGCGTCAATAAGACACCGATCCATTATTAATCCCAAAGTTATTAAATGTTTAAAAAAAAGACAAAGCAAGAAAAAAGTCTTTTAATGAAATAAAAGAGACAACACAGTTTTCATTAATTTTATTATACACTCATTCCTGCGACACCATCGATCTCCTGTAAAAAAAGAAAAAAAACAAACCAACAGTATACCACCTGTCCGACGCAGTCCATAGTAACGACAGTCCCACGACGATCCAACTCTGCTACATCGCAATGACAGGCAGAGCCTGTCATCGCGACGCAGCACAGCTGATTACCTGCTTCCCCGGCGGTGACGTCATCGGACTGACTGCTTTACGGCCGGGATTACCCAGCAGTCACTGCAGTTATCGCGAGAAACTGCATGTGACCGCCGGGGAAAGAAGATGGCGGCCATGAAGCAGTCCAGGACGTGACCGCCGGAGATCTTCTGCCAGGTAAGTGCCGCTGACTCCTGACAGACCCGACCGACGGACACTGACAGTGACAGTGACAATCCCGATTCCGGTATCCGATAAGACGAAAATATCGGAACTCGGAATCGGAATTCCGATACAGCCAATATCGGCCGATACCCGATATTTGCAGTATCGGAATGCTCAACCCTAGTCAGCATGTGACTTAAATATGAGTGTCTGAGCAAAGGGTCTGAATACTTATGACCATGTGATATTTCAGTTTTTCTTTAATAAATTTGTAAAAATGTCTACATTTCTGTTTTTTCAGTCAAGATGGGGTGCAGAGTGTACATTAATGAGAGAAAAAAAAACGATCTTTTTTGAATTTACCAAATGGCTGCAATGAAACAGAGTGAAAAATTTAAAGGGGTCTGAATACTTTCCTTACCCACTGTACGTGTATGTCACAGACATCTACAGTATATATCTATGTATTCTATGTATATACATCCATTCTATCTATTCTATTCTGTCACTCTGTGATTTCACTGTGTGCGGCACATGAATTTCCAGCTTTTATTCTATCTACAGCTGTGCTCTAAAGTTTACATACCCTGACAGAATTATTGGCCTTTTTTCAGAGAATATGAATGATTACACCAAAACGTTTTCTCCACTCATGATTAGTGGTTGGGTGAAGCCAATTAATGTCAAACTACTGTTTAATCTTTTTAAATCATAATGACAACCCAAAACATTCAAATGACCCTGATCAAAAGTTCACATACCCTGGTGTGATTTTTGACCTCTTTGCTTGTAATCAGTGTGTGTGCATAAAAGCTGAGTGAGTTTCTGGGATCCAGACAGACCCTTGCATCTTTCATCCAGCCACTGACGTTTCTGGATTGTGAGTCATGGGGAAAGCAAAAGAATTGTCAACTGATTTACGGGAAAAGGTAGTTGACCTGTATAAAACGGAAAAGGAAACAAAAAGATATCCAAGGAATTGATAATTCCAGTCAGCAGCATTCAAACTGTGATTAACACAATGGAAAATCAGGGGCTCTGTAAAAACAAAACCACGGTCAGGTAGATCCACAAAAAAATTGTCCACAACTGCCAGGAAAATTGTTCAGGATGCAAAGAAAAACCCACAAATAAAATCAGCTGAAATACTGGACTCTCTGAAAACTAGCGGTGTGGCTGTGTCAAGATGCACAATAAGGAGGCACTTGAAGAGAAATGGGCTGCATGGTCAAGTCGCCAGAAGAAAGCCATTACTGCCAAATGCTACAAAGTATCTTGCCTACATTACACAAAACAGCACAGAGATAAGCCTCAAACTTCTGGAACAAGGTAATTTGGAGTGATGAGATCAAAATTGAACTTTTTGGCCACAACCATAAACATTATATTTGGAGAGAGGTCAACAAGGCCTATGATGAAAGGAGTACCATTCCTACTGTAAAGAACGGAGGTGGGTCACTGATGTTTTGGGGATGTGTGAGTTACAAAGGCACAGGAAACGTGGTCACAGATGAAGGAAAGATGAATGCAGCTTATTATCAGCAAATACTGGAGGCAAATTTACAATCATCAGCCCAGAAGCTGCACATGGGACGTACTTGGACGTTTCAACATGACAACAATCCAAAACACAAGGCCAAGTCGACCTGTCATTGACTACAGCAGAACAAAGTGAAGGTTCTGGAGTGGCCATCTCAGTCTCCTGACCTCAATATCATTGAGCCACTCTGGGGAGATCTCAATTGCGCAGTTCATGCTAGACAACTCAGGAATTTACAGGAACTAGAAGGTTTTTGCCAAGAAGAGTTGGCAGCTTTACCATCTGAGAAAATAAAGAACCTCATCCACAACTACCACAAAAGACTTCAAGCTGTCATTGATGTAAGAGGGGGCAATACACGGTATTAAGAAATGGGGTATGTGAACTTTTGATCAGGGTCATTTGGATGTTTTCGGTTGTCATTATGATTTAAAAAAAGAAAACAGTAGTTTGACAAAAAAAGTTTTGAACACAACTCTATATATACAGTGGGTTCGGAAAGTATTCAGACCCCTTTACATTTTTCACAGAAATGTAAGAAGTTTGAGACCACCAGAAGTCTTCCTAGACCTGGCCATTCAGCCAATATGAGCAATCATGGGAGAAGAGCCTTGGTGAGAGAGGTAAAGAAGAACCCCAAGATCACTGTGACTGAGCTCCACAGATGCAGTAGAGAAATGAGAGAAAGATTTACAAAGTCAACTATCACTGCAGCCCTCAACCAGTTGGGCCTTTATGGCAGAGTGACCCAATGGAAGCCTCTCCTCAGTGCAAGACATATGAAAGCCCGCATAGAGTTTGCTAAAAAAACACATGAAGGACTCCCAGACTATGAGAAATAAGATTCTCTTGTCTGATGAGACGAAGAAAGAACTTTTTGGTGACAATTCTAAACGGTATGTGGAGAAAACTAGGCACTGTTCATCACCTCCCCAATAGAATCCCAACAGTGAAGCACGGGGTGTTTTCAGCTGCAGGGACAGGACGGCTGATTGCAATTGAAGGAAACATGAATGCGGCCAAGTACAGATATTCTGGATGAAAACTCTTCCAGAGTGCTCTGGACCTCAGACTTGGCCAAAGGTTCATCTTCCAACAAGACAATGACCCTAATCACACAGCTAAAATAACAAAGGAGTGGCTTCAGAACAACTCTGTCACTATTCTTGACTGGCCCAGCCAAAGCCCTGACCTAAACCCAATTGAGCATCTCTGGAGAGACCTGAAAATGGTTGTTCACCAACGTACATTCATCCAACCTGACGGAACTTGAGAGGATCTGCAAAGAAGAATGGCAGAGGATCCCCAAATCTAGGTGTGAAAACTTGTTGCATCATTCCCAAGAAGACTCATGGCTGTACTAGCTCAAAAGTGTGCTTCTATTCAATACTGAGCAAAGGGTCTGAATACTTCTGACCATGTGATATTTTTGTTTTTCTTTTTAATAAATTTGCAAAAATGTCTACATTTCTGGTTATTTTCAGTAAAGACGGGGTACAGAGTGTACATTAATGAGAAAAAAAATAACTTTTTCGCATTTACCAAATGGCAGCAATGAAACAAAATGTGAAAAAATTTAAAGGGGTCTGAACACTTTCCGAATCCACTGTATGTATGTGTGTATGTAAAATGTGTGTGTGTTTTGACAAATATTTCATTTGAAAATGATGTGTAAATGACAGAGAATTGCTCTATGTAAAAGTTCATTTTAAAGTCACATTGCAATCAGATAGTAATCGCACTGCATTCGGATGTAAATCGGATGCTAGGTGTCAAAAATCGGATTGTACTCACATGACACTTGCATTACAATCGTGCGACTCTCGGCAGGGAGACTTGGGCTGATTTTTCATACGTTTAGTGTGACTCCGGACTTATAATGATATGCTGCACTCCCTTTATTAAGTAATTAAACACTTTGTGTTATTGCAGATGTGTTGCTTATTAATATGCACTGTATGAATCATATTTGCAGATGGTGTACTATATGACATAGAATAAGTGCACTTTAACCCCTTTCCAAAGTTGGGCGTAATAATATGCCCACGTCAGACTCCCCATGTATGGTGCAGGCTCCGGGGCTGAGCCCGCAACTTTCCAGGTACATGTCAGCTGATATATACACGCATGGCTGTTAACTAGTTAAGTGCCGCTGTCAATCTCTGACATTTAACTTGCGCTTTCAGGAAACGTGTCAGAAATCCCGCCCATCGGTGACCCTGTCACATGATCGTGGGTCACCGATGGGTCGGCATGACAACCAGAGGTCTGCAACAGACCTCTATGCTTGTCATTGCTGAATTGCTATGAGCGCTGCCTTATTGGCAGCACTCAAAACAAGTGAGGATTTCTGCTACAAACAGGCGATCTGATCATTGCCTGTGTGTAGCAAACCCCATCAAAGTACTGCAGTTAAAATCTCCCTTCTTTCACCCCATTCAAAATAAAACAATAAAAAAAACTTAAATATACACATATTTGGTACAGCCGCGTTCAGAATCTCCCGATCTATCAAAATTAAAAAAGAATTAACCTGATCAATAAATGACGTAACGAGAAAAAAAAAGTCAAAATGGCAGAATAAATTTTTTTGGGTTACCACAACATTCCATTAAAATACAATAACAAGCGATTAAAAGATCGTATCTGCACCAAAATGGTATTGCTAAAAACGTCATCTTGGGTACAATAAATAAGCCCTTATCTAGCCCCAGGTCACAAAAAATGGAGACGCTACAAGTATAGGAAAATGGCTTTTTTTTCTAACAAACTTTGGAAAAAATTTTCACCACTTAGATAAAAAAGAACCTGGACATGTTTGGTGTGTATTAACTCGAAATGACCTAGAGAATCATAATGACAGGTCAGTTTTAGCATTTTGTGAACATTGCACTTTTTCATGCAATTTAACCTCACTTGGAATTTTTTTCCCGTTTTCCAGTACAAGATATGTTAAAACCAATGGTGTCATTCAAAAGTACATCTTGTCCCGCAGAACACAAGCCCTCACATGACCATTTTGGCCAAAAAATAAGTTACTGCTCTGGGAAGTAGGGGAGCAAAAACCAAAAACGCAAAAACAAAAATACCTCTGGTCATTAAAAAGGTTAATGTACTTGTTGTACTAGGAATTTTATAAATCTATTAATTGTTAATCTAATTGATGGACCTATATATATGTTACACTTGTAATATTGCACTACTTCAGAAAGTTCCACATTTGGAACGAAACATTGCCATCACAATAGGTCAATAAATTATTATTTTTTTTTTTTTACCTTGGAGTGCTGCCTCTATTTTTAGATAGATACAGGTGCTTCTCACAAAAATAGAATATCATCAAAAAGTTAATTTTATTTCAGTTTTTCAATGCAAGAAATGAAATTCATATTATATAGCGTAATTACAAACAGAATGATCTCTTTCAAGTGTTTATTTCTATTTCTGTTGAGGATTATGGCTTACAGCCAATGAATACCCCAAAGTCATTATCTTAGTAAAATAAAATAAACAAAAAACACCTGCAAAGGCGTTTAAAAAGGTCCCTAAGTCTGAATCAGTAGGCTCCACAATCATAGGGAATACTGCTGACTTGACAGATGTCCAAAAGACAGTCATTGACACACTCCACAAAAGATCATTGCTAAAGAAGCTGGCTGTTCACAGAGTGCTGTATCCAAGCATATTAATGGAAAGTTGAGTGGAAGGAAAAATCATTGTAGAAAAAGGTGCACAAGCAACCGGGATAACTGCAGCCTTGAAAGGATTGTTAAGAAAAAGCCATTCAAAAATTTGGGGCAGATTACAAGGAGTGGACTGCTGCTGGAGTCATTGCTTCATGAGTCACCACACACAGATGAATCCAGGACATGCGCTACAAGTGTCACATAACTTGTGTCAAGCCACTCATGACCAACAGACAACGCCAGAAGGACCCAGAGTCTGGAGGAACACTCAATCCAAGCTGCTTGAGGTCTAGTGTGAAGTTTTCACAATTAATGATAGTTTGAGAAGCCATGTCATCTGCTGGTGTAGGTCCACTGTGTTTTATCAAGAACAAAGTCAGCGTAGCCATCTACCAGGAAATTTTAGAGAACTTCTTGCTTCCCTCTGCCGACAAGCTTTTTGGAGATGGAAATTTCATTCTCCAGCAGGACTTAGCAGTTGGCACCTGTCCACACTGCCAAAAGTATCAATACCTGGTTTAAAAACAACAGTATCACTGTGCTTTATTGGCCAGAAAACTCACCTGACCTTAACCCCACAGAGAATCTATGGCGTATTGTCAAGAGGAAGATGAGAGACACCAGACTCAACAATACAGACAAGCTGAAGCTCGCTATCAAAGCAACCTGTGCTGTTGTGAATATGTTAGAAATGAATTCTGAGCAGAAGCTCCCTCTGGTGGTTACAAACAGTACTGAACTATTCAATGAAGATTGTGAAGATTGGCAATCAGGTGGTACAGACTGGTCTTATATAAGGGAGGTTCCCTCCCATCAGGGTTGCCGGTGATCAATTGTTCTTGTCTCAACTTTGGTTCCTGGTTCACTTGGAAGCTTGCTGTGTCTTGCCTGCATCTTCTGCTAACAGATAAGATATTTTCTGCTTTTATTTTTGTGTTTGCTTTTTGCATTTTGTCCTGCACTTCTGTGGAGGTCAGCCAGGTCCGCTCCGGAGGCTTGTGCTCCTCTCAGTATATCTGAGCCACTGTTATTTGTTCATTAGCCTTCTCCAGTTTTTTCAATGGCTGCTGCTTAGTTTTGTTACACCAGAGAACTAATTTAGGTGGTAGAGGTCGTTTGATCTCAGGTGTTTTTGCAATTAGTGAGTTGGTATTTTTTTAGGGTTTTTTGGATTGCAGTAAGTGTACTTCCTATCCTTTTCTTTCTAGGAAGATTGGGCCCCAACGTTTGCTCATACTATTTTCTGTCTGTGTCTGTATTTCCTCTTGTCTAACTGCCATTACATGTTTGGGGGCTTCCTATGTTCTTTGGGGATCTGCTCCGGGGCAGATAGTTTTCCTCTTTCTATCTTTAGGTGTAGTTAGCTTCTCAGGCTGTGATGAGGCGTCTAGGACCAACGTAGGTACGCTCCACGGCTGCCTTTAGTTGTGGTGGTTAGTCAGGGTACTGCAATCCAGTAGATTCCAACCTCTCTGGTGTATTGCCTTTTTTGCCTGCTCTCCTCAGCTACCAAATCATAACACTGTGCTTTTATAACACCTCAGCAGTGCCACAGGCTGATCGCCTCCATGCCAGGCCGCATTGATGTGGTAATTGATGCAAAAGGAGCCCCAACCAAGTATTGAGTGCATTTACTGAACATACATTTCAGTAGGCCAACATTTCCGATTTTAAATTCCTTTTTCAAGCTGGTGTCATAAAATATTCTAATTTACTGAGATAATGACTTTTGGGTTTTCTTTGGCTGTAACCATAATCATCAACATTAGCAGAAATAAACACTTGAAATAGATCACTCTGTTTGTAATGACTCTATATATATACTGTAAGCTTTTCAGGGGATATAGCTCTGGGATCGCCGTCCGGGTAGACGGAGTGGCACGGAAACAGTTCATTCACAGACAGCAGTTCTGGTAAAAACTGGCCGCAACCAGTTTTATTAAAGTCTACAGCAAACAGAACATAATCAAAACCAAATCATAAACATAAGACCTGGGATTGTCCAGCCACTTACTACACTTAGATAGATTTCCCTATCTACCTGGGACCAGACTCTAACAGCCTGGGCCAAAACAACACATATGTTCAGCATTTACCAGCATGGAGTTTCACAGAGTCTCCTCCTTGTGTCTGAAGGCACCTTCAACGTCCAGACTTGAGAGAGCTCCCCTCCTATTCAGCAGCTATCCGCATGGATTCTCACAGAGACTACTCCTGTGTCCGGGGTACATCGAGCGCCCAGACTGAGACAGCTCATACTCCTGGAGACTCCTTCTTGTGCCTGGACTCCTTGTCCAGACTAAGCGAGCTCTCTGTCTGTGTTCGCTGACACCTACTTCTGGTCTCCTAATTAACAGCTGAGTGGTTTCAGGCCTGAGCTGCAAGTGTGTACTGAATGTAAGGTGTAGTGACCTTTCTCTACCACTAGGTTTACAAAGCCATACATTTCCCTTATACCAGTCAGCAAAGTATCTAGGTGAAATGTACACCCCATTCAACACACATACTCTCACTGTCTCACATATCCCCCCCCTCTTCTCCAGACCGGAGGGCTGGTCATCCAGACCGGAGGGCTGGTCAACAATCCAAAAGAGACAGTGAACTCTGGACCAGTCAGGGCCCTCATCAGCTTCATCTTCACTACTGTCATCTGTATCTTCACCTGAGCCATAGCCAACATCAGCTTTCTCTTCATCTGAAGCATCCGCACTACCCTGTACCCTCCCAGGCCTATGCTCTCTGCGGGCCTCGGATATCCTGCACGGTTTCATCTTGACCTTAGGGCCGGGCTCAGTTTCGATATAGTGCCTGGCCAGAGAAGTACGACCCGGCACATCAGAACACTTCTGCTGACTCTTCCTCAGAAACTCACGTACCTCCTGTCCTTGGTGCACTGACCATGTGTCACCAACTATCACAGAAGGTATAGGGGGTTTTTTTACTTTTCTCTAGCTCCCCTAGAACCCTCTTTAGCACATCTATTTTCTTGAATATCGGTTGACTCATAAAGTCCATTTCACAGACCTTAAGCTCCTCTGCCATGGTCTCTGACCATTTTAAGCTACTCTGTTCAAATGATTGGGACTGTAGAAGGAGCAGATCGTTTTTCTTTTGCAGTACACATAATTCATCCGCTAAGTCTCCAGCTGAATTGTAATGTTCTACCGTGACAACAGCATTCTTATATAGAGCCTTAGACTTATTGAGCAGCATTTGCTCTTGCAACGAAGAGATTCCCTGTATTCTTCCTTTTACTTCATTGACTTTCTCACGAAGATGCTCATGGCTTTCATCACACTCCTTCATCACAGTTTGGAGTTTTTTCTGAGAAGTAATCAATTCATCTGGTACCTGTTGGACGTCCTTTATGTCTTCGGCCCCTTCTTCAGGCTCTTCTGGTAGAACATGCTCAGAAGCCCTACCGTCAGTCTTACATTCTACCTCTTCAGTCACATCATTATGGTCTCCAATATCTCCATTTATTCCAGCTTTCAAGTTCTCCTTGATAGCTGCATCTGTATACTCAGAACCCGCCGGATTCTTCTCTTCCACCACGTTCTGCATCCTATCTGAGCTCCCGTGTGTCTGCAGCGGCAACTGAGTGACACATTGCTTTTCCCATTTGTTGGACGTGGCTCCGATGTAGACTCCATGAAAGTGCGCTTGAGCTCACCAACGCCAGCCTGATGTCTAAAATCTCATCTTGTGACTTATCCAGATCCTTGGTGTCACTCGGGAACACCGCTGGGGCTCCGGGCGCCGAACTTCCAGCCTGAGCTTCACGAGTTGCAGCTACTGATCCGGACTGTAACCCGTCCACGCCGCTGTCTTCGGCAGAAACAGATTCCTGGACAGAGTCAGTCCCCATATCTTCAGTCTTGTTCCTCACAGCTTCACTTGAGACCTCAGCTTCTGATGAGGCATCTGGCTTGGTGACCACCACTTCCATGGCTTTTTCCACCTCTGCAGCATTACCTTCAGAGTCCTGGGCATGATGCAGCTCCATACCATACATTGATAACTTCTCATCTTCAACAGCATCCACTTGTGCTGTGTTCAGTTTCAGAGTCCTGCCTTTAAAGCTCAGCTCTCCTCCTTTCACCTTAGTCTTCGCCAGGGATCCGGCCAACTGTAAAACATCTTCAGATGCCATCTTCTGTCCGACTGCAAGGTCAGCATCAGCCTTCCTCTCAGGACTCTCAACCTCTTCTGCTACCATGCCTTCCTCATTTGCACTGGTTGCTTGATTGTCATCAGATGATTCACTATCACTACCACTATCCCTGTCTGACCCCTTTTTCTCAGCCACATCCGGCTCACTTTCAGGGTTATACAATTCATTCTCATTCTCATCCTGCTCACTTTCAGGGTATACAATTCATTCTCATTCACATCCTGATCTGGAACCTTAGTTAACATGTCATCCACAACATTAACTTCACCATCTGGTCCCTCAAGTATGTGACTATGTGACAACCCCAGCACTATACTTCTATATAGCTCAGGTACTAGGAGCTGGCTCACGACCTCTCCCTGGACTTCAGTGTCCCTATACAACAGGTTAGTGTTTATGGCAACATGAGGAAACCTCTCCTCAGAGCCAGGCTCTTGGGAAACCTCATTTAGAACAATTATATTTTCCTGTGCCGTTTTAAGAGTGGGGTCTCGCCATTGTTCACTCTCAAAATTGTCACAGGACACAGGTAAGTCAGGGACACTCGGTTCCCGAGAACCACCATCCTCGACTCCCACCATCACCTGCAAAGGAATTTCATCACTATCACAGTCATCATTATTATCAATATCATTATCATGATTATGATCAGTATCATCATCACTATCATGATCATCATCATTATCATTATCAGCATCAGCATTATTATCATGGTCATCATCATTATCATGATCATCATCATATTATCATTATCATCATCATCATCATCATCATTATCACATAAGTTTAACGGCCCACTAGCATTGTGTTCCGCCCCTCGGGACTGCGCACCCTCAATAGGAGCTTCATCACACTGTCCATCAGAAACATTTTTCCCCCAGAGATCCTTAGACCGGGGAAAGTCATTACCCAATATGACGGGGGGCACCAGGTTCTTCACTACCCCCACTTCACATGAAACCTCCCCGCGTTTGGGGATCAAGTCCACGACAGTCTCTGGGTAGACTTTGGTGTCTCCATGGACGCACACCACATTCAGGTGTTTATCAGGGATAAAGTCCCTATCAATCAGGCTGTCCCATACGGAAGTCACTGGACTCTCTGAGTGCAAGAGGGCCTGTGCTGGGCAGTCATTTACAACCACCGGGGACCCCTGTGGTCCAGTCTCTTCGGCTGAGGTGGACACACACACAGGCTCTGCGCAGGGAGAGAGGGATCCGCCAACATCACAACACATAGGCTCCCCCTCTATTGGACAGTTGGCTGCAATTTCACGAGATCTCCAACACTGTCCATCACACTCTCCCACCCACACGACCCCAACAGCTGGAACGCTCTTACCGGGAGAGTTCGGCGTCCAGGAACTCCGAAGTGATGACCTCTCAGACGGCTGGTCACGGAGGCAGTCCTTGGTGGCGAAGGCCCTCTCCATCAGGCTGACCAGACGATTGGCGTCCTGGTGGTCTCTTTGTCCGATCTCTGGCTGTACCTCAGGAGGACGTGCTTGGGTGTAGCGGTCCACTATCACCTTTTCAACTCCATAATCAGGTTTGCTGACTGCAGACTCCCAACTGCATCTCCAGTCATGAACTCCCCTGGCACGGGCTGTCACCGTAACACCCAGCCGGGTAAGAATCTCCGCTTTCAGCTTGGCATAGTCTTGGCTGTCCTGCTCGCTCAGGTCAGCATAGGCCCTTTGGGGTTCTCCAATCAGATAGGGTGCGACCATCATGGCCCATTCAGATAGGGGCAGATTCTCCTTCTCTGCCAGTCCCTCAAACCTAGTGAGATATACCTCCACATCATCACGAGGTGTCATCTTTTTCAGTGACCGTCTTACCGCCTTCTTTACAGCGGACAATGCAGGTGACTTTGCAACATTACTTTGGGACGATGCGCTGCAAGTCTTTTGTAGTGCTGCAACCTGCTCAAAAAACAACCGGTTATTCTCCTGCTGCTGCTGCAGGAATTGCTGCTGGGCCTGCTGCATGCGCTGCTGGTGCTGCAGGCGCTGCCGCTCCATGCTCTGCTGCATGCTCTGCTGGGCCTGGACCAGGTACTCAAGGAGCTCCTCCATACTGCCGGACTTATCTGTCTCAACCACGGCAGTCTTATGTTGCACATTAACTTGCGCCATTTGTTCAAACAGCACCTCCATGCTGTCATCCATGCTGTCAGACTTCTCTGTCTCAACAACGGCAGTCTTCACTCAAGACATACACACTCCACAGTCTTTTCCACAGAAAATTCAGCTTTGCTGTGCAGACACTTTTTTTTTTCTCGCAAACTCTATTAGGGCCACTGTCTCTTTAAGACTGCTCCAACAGACGTTTCTCTTTTTTTTTTTCTCTCTGACACACTTTTTTTTTTTCTCTCTCTGCTGCTGCTTCAACAGACTTCACCTTTTATTGCTGTCTCTCGCCACTGTGTTGCCCACATTCTCCACCAATTGTAAGCTTTTCAGGGGATATAGCTCTGGGATCGCCGTCCGGGTAGACGGAGTGGCACGGAAACAGTTCATTCACAGACAGCAGTTCTGGTAAAAACTGGCCGCAACCAGTTTTATTAAAGTCTTCAGCAAACAGAACATAATCAAAACCAAATCATAAACATAAGACCTGGGCTTGTCCAGCCACTTACTACACTTAGATAGATTTCCCTATCTACCTGGGACCAGACTCTAACAGCCTGGGCCAAAACAACACATATGTTCAGCATTTACCAGCATGGAGTTTCACAGAGTCTCCTCCTTGTGTCTGAAGGCACCTTCAACGTCCAGACTTGAGAGAGCTCCCCTCCTATTCAGCAGCTATCCGCATGGATTCTCACAGAGACTACTCCTGTGTCCGGGGTACATCGAGCGCCCAGACTGAGACAGCTCATACTCCTGGAGACTCCTTCTTGTGCCTGGACTCCTTGTCCAGACTAAGCAAGCTCTCTGTCTGTGTTCGCTGACACCTACTTCTGGTCTCCTAATTAACAGCTGAGTGGTTTCAGGCCTGAGCTGCAAGTGTGTACTGAATGTAAGGTGTAGTGACCTTTCTCTACCACTAGGTTTACAAAGCCATACATTTCCCTTATACCAGTCAGCAAAGTATCTAGGTGAAATGTACACCCCATTCAACACACATACTCTCACTGTCTCACAATACACAAGTGGTCAAAATTGTTGGTACCCCTCGTTTAATGACAGAAAAACCCACAATGGTGACAGAAATAACTTGAATCTGACAAAAGTAATAATAAATCAAAAATCTATGATAATGAACAAATGAAAGTCAGACATTGCTTTTCAACCATGCTTCTACAGAATTTAAAAAAAAATAAAACTCATGAAATAGGCCTGGACAGAAATGATGGTACCCTTAATTTAATAATTTGTTGCACAACCTTTTGAGGCAATCACTGCAATCAAACGATTCCTGTAACTTTCAATGAGACTTCTGCAACTCTCGACACATAGTTTGGCCCACTCCTCAAGAGCAAACTGCTCCAGTTGTCTCGTGTTTGAAAGTTGCCTTTTCCAGATTGCATGTTTCAACTCTTTCCAAAGATGTTCAATAGGATTTAGGTCAGGGCTCATAGAAGGCCACTTCAGAATAGTCCAATGTTTTTCCTCTTAGCCATTCTTGGGTGTTTTTATCTGTGTGTTTTGGGTCATTATCTAGTTGCAAGACTCATCACCTGCGACTGAGACCAAGCTTTCTGACATGGGGCAGCTCATTTCTCTCTTTCATGTGGTCCTATGCAGCCGCACGCTCCGTTCCGAGTTCCGGTGACAGTGCCAGGTGTTTCTTGCATGTGAGCATGAGCCCTCACTACAGGAATCGAAGGGGTAACGTTTCTCCTTGCGGAGAGTGACATGTCAAGCCTGACATGCCAAGGTGAGGAGACTTTTAAGCTGAGAAATATGCACATTTTTACACCTATTTACAGGCTTAGATTGAAGGCACTTCCATTTATGAGAATATATCCTACAAAACAAACAGGAAGCATATGCCAGAAAAAATAAATATACTTTATTAAATCACAAAAAAGATAAAATCCTTTTTAAAATCATTTTTCAACGGAGATACCTGTCACAAAATAGACTGCTTGCAAGAAAAAAAAAGCGCTCAAATGCCTAAACAGTTAATAAAATTATAAAGGCAAGTGTTCCAGAAAAAAACCTACTAGTATAAAAATTAATCCATCTATGGCTGCATATTTACATTATACTGGTCAAAGCAATGAACATCCATATAAGGTAAGAAATAGCTATATATCTAGCTCAGAATGTATAGTCAAGTGTGAACATATAAAGATCCCATAGAACACAGTAGCTCCATAAAGATAGATGTATGTTATTAAGTACCCTGTCATATACATGTATTCATCAATTTCCAAGCTGTCACTGCATATAGAAAAATGTATCACAATAGCCCAATCTATCCTAGGCAAATGAAGATGCTCACTCATGTAGTCAAAAAGCCTCAATAGATCAACCTTTAATAGGTTGATAAGTATATTAATAAGGCACCTGAACGTGCTATGCTTAAATCAAGTGAACATTCAGATAATAAAGCACAATGGTACATAAAACCTTCAATAGGCTATCAGATGGATGTATTTAAACCATACACAGTGCAATAAGCAAATTACCGTATATACTCATGTATAAGCCGACCCGTGTATAAGCCGACCCCCCTAATTTTGCCACAAAAAACTTGGAAAACTTATTGACTCGCGTATAAGCTGGGTGTATAAGTTGCCGTCCTGCTCTGTGCTCCCCCATCCAGCTCTGTGCGCCCCCATTCTCCTCTGTGCTCCCCTCCTCCTGCTCCATTATCCTGTCCTGCTCCGTGCTTTCCATCCTCCCCCGTCCTGCTCCGTGCTCCCCATCCAGCTCTGCACTCCCCCATTCTCCTCTGTGACCACCCCCGTCCTGCTCTGTGCTCTCCGTCCTCCCCTCCGTTCTGCTCCGTGCTCTCCGTCCTCCCCCCGTTCTGCTCCGTGCTCTCCGTCCTCCCCCCGTTCTGCTCCGTGCTCTCCGTCCTCCCCCCATTCTGCTCCGTGCTCTCCGTCCTCCCCCCGTCCTGCTCTGTGCTCCTTGTCCTCCTCCATGCTCCCCCCATCCTCCTCCATGCTCCCCCCATCCTCCTCCATCATACTCACCCTCCCCGTGCCATCGCTGAATGTCCCTGCAATCCTGCATTCTCCCTGGCTTCCTGCAGCTCTCCAGCGCTGAGCGGTGACGTAATACCGCTCATTAAGGCCATGAATATGGAGGCCACGCCCATGGGAGTGGCATCGCGTCCATATTACATGACCTTAATGAGCGGTATTACGTCACCGCTCAGCGCTGGAGAGCTGCAGGAAGCCGGGGAGAACGCAGGATTGCAGGGACGTTCAGCGATGGCACGGGGAGGGTGAGTATGATGTCCCAGCCACCGACTCCTGCCGCAGCATCCCCTCCCCCGCTGGTTTCTGCCCTATGACTCGTGTATAAGCCGAGGGGGCATTTTCAGCACAAAAAAAGGTGCTGAAAATCTCGGCTTATACACGAGTATATACGGTAAGTATAATATATATATGTATACAGTACAGACCAAAAGTTTGGACACACCTTCTCATTCAAAGATTTTTCTGTATTTTCATGGCTATGAAAATTGTAGAATCACACTGAAGGCATCAAAACTATGAATTAACACATGTGGAATTATACATTACACTTTACAAAAAAGTGTGAAACAAATGAAAATATGTCTTATATTCTAGGTTCTTCAAAGTAGCCACCTTTTGCTTTGATTACTGCTTTGCATGCAGAAAAGGTGAACGGATGGACTCTACATGCCTGGTTCTCACCGTGAAGCATGGAGGAGGAGGTGTGATGGTGTGGGGGTGCTTTGCTGGTGACACTGTTGGGAATTTATTCAAAATTGAAGGCATACTGAACCAGAATGGCTACTACAGCATCTTGCAGCAGCATGCTATTCCATCCGGTTTGCGTTTAGTTGGACCATCATTTATTTTTCAACAGGACAATGACCCCAAACACCTCCAGACTGTGTAAGGGCTATTTGACCAAGAAGGAGAGTGTTGGGGTGCTACGCCAGATGACCTGGCCTCCACAGTCACCAGACCTGAAACCAATCGAGATGGTTTGGGGTGAGCTGGACCGCTCACCGCTTCAATTTGGAATAAATCCCAACAGTGTCACCAGCCAAGCACCCCCACACCATCACACCTCCTCCATGCTTCACGGTGGGAACTAGGCATGTAGAGTCCAGCCGTTCACCTTTTCTGCGTGCAAAGCAGTAATCAAAGCAAAAGGTGGCTACTTTGAAGAACCTAGAATATAAGACATATTTTCAGTTGTTTCACACTTTTTTGTAAAGTGTATTGCATAATTCCACATGTGTTAATTCATAGTTTTCATGCCTTCAGTGTGATTCTACAATTTTCATAGTCATGAAAATACAGAAAAATCTTTGAATGAGAAGGTGTGTCCAAACTTTTGGTCTGTACTGTATTATATATATATATATATATATTATATATACAGTATATGTATCATGAAGCTTCAATCCTCTGTAGGTTATTAAAATAGTGTTTACACTGGGCACAATAGTGAAACCTTCAATAGGCTATGAGATAAAAAAAGCCCAATGACCTAACCTTCAATAGGTTATTAGATTAATTGCTTTAAGGAAAAAACTTTAAATATGCAAATATAGTCAGGCAAAGTGGCCAAGCCTCCAATTGGCTATTATATGTACATTAAAATTCCTAAAGTATATAGAGAAGGCAGGTTTAATATGCATGTATGTATGCCAAAGGTAGATAAAGTGTCCGCAGTGCATTAGGTTTGATAAACGGGACAAATAACATGGCAGTGGGTCATTATGGATGCAGCAATATCAATTATGTGTACATTTTTTGCTTAATTTTGCTTTATCATTAACGCTGCGTTTTGAGTGGCAAAACGGCTTTTCGGATTTGGGCGCGCTCTTTTGTGGTTTTTTTACTACTTTTCTACATGTTTTGTTTTACTTTTCTCCACTCTTTTACTTAGTCTCACTGTGAAACATGTATCATTTTTACTTTGACTGTTGGCCTCATACACTGCAATACTTGTCAGAGTCTGTCAGTGTCTTACTGACACAGCCGCAGCTTGTAACACGAAAATATGCCTAGGCTTTTTTTTTTCAGACTTTTCTTTACTTCTGCAGGAAAAAAATACATTGCATTTTACAGTACCAGCTTAGAGAATGACATTTCTAAACTCTCAATCGCACGTTGCATTTTTTACTCCATTTTTTAAAATCTGAAGCGTGTCAATTCTCAGTTTTGCAGCGTTTTTCACCCAAAAGAATGAATGAAAAAACAAAACCATTAAAAATGCTGCAAAAACACGAGGATTTTAGGGGTAGAATAAAATGCTGCAAAAATGCAACATGTAAACATACCCTTATCCTGGTTATGTTCTACTTGGAAATAAAATAAAATGACCATAATAACATGGAAATATAATTCATTCTACGGTGTTTCCACTTTGAAAATTGCTAGGCAGCATCTATTTGTACAGAGACGCCTGATTAAGGTTCTTTCACAAGATTCCATGATGACATCACTCATGATGGTCAGCTATTGTGACATCACGGAACACAGTCACTACTTACACAATGTACACAGTGTCACGGGCGCCATTTTTTGGTTTCATAGCTGGTGTACTGAGCGCACTTACAGTTACTCGCTATGTCTTACTATCTTCTGGATAATATTCAGGTAGACGCACTACGGAGGATTATTACCAACAATAACCCCGACACTAGGCTTCTACCACCCGATGGCGTCCTCAGCTTCACTCACCGGCTGGTGATGAAGCTGGTAAAGGACTGCCTGACCAAGTACTACCAAGGTCATCTAACGTCAGAGTATCTGACGGATTTACTTCAGAACATCAGGACATTACTACAGCAGGTAAGTGACGGACTCTCCGCACAAATCTTCTCCATAATTATAGCGGGATAGAAACTTCTTTCCTCTAATACAAAACACGACAGATCCCCAGATATGTAGTCATTGCATCTGCAGACAGAGGAGCAAATATCACATACAATGGCAACCTTCATTGTGCCCTTTCTCACCTCTTGATTTTCCTTTTTATTTATTTTCTATAGGCTGAAAAAAGATTTCAAAATGGCGATTTGTCTATTATTAAAGAACTCGCCCAAAAAGTCCTGTCTGCACTGGAACGTCCGGCCCACTCATCAGAACGCCCGGTAAGGACCCGTCTTCTTCTCTATCACACATGCCAGTTTTCTGATCTCCAGATCACCTGTCAGATATCAGAGGATCTGGTGATAGATCTTACAGGCCTCCCTGTCAGCTCCTGGCAGGCGCAGCATGTTTATCCCCGCTAATCTCTGCTGTTCCCTCGCCTGTGATGGCAGTCTGTATTCTGCTGATGTAGTCACAGCTCAGTGGCGGGAAGTCTGTATTTCTGCCTCTGTCTAGCTCTATTATCTTCCTGATTATAAACGCTGCAGCTAAGATAATAGACGATATTACAGAAATGTTGTGCATACAAGTCTCTTACACAGTATGGAGTTGTGGAGAGGAGCTGCAGTGTAAAGCAATTCCCCCCAATACTGAAATTAATCAAGTACAAGATGTACCCATGATATATCGAGTGCAGGTAACACGGCTCTGGGATTACAGTGCAGAGAAGTCGAATTTTACACTGAACGTTTATTCAATCTTAATTTATCTTAATCCACCTAAATGAGAGAACTTTCAGAGAAAAGTTATCAAGATGGAGCATTATTTGTAGAGTTACAATTGCTGCATCTGTAAATGCAGGTTTATTGCTTCCTGATTTATGTATTTGGTGATTTAGTGAAATCTTCCACATATTAAATATATATATATATATTATAACTATTAGAAAACAGCAGAAGGCGACACTGAAGAGGGGCAAAATCAATACCCGGAAATAATCCCTGACCCTAATATGAGTCAACGGGAACTGACCAGCGATCTGATCACAGGTAAGTCGATCATCCGATCTTCTATAAGAAATATCCAGATATGATAGAGAACAGGGGACAATGGAAGATTTATTCTATTCCGTGTACAGGGAACCTGTCAGCACATGTTACATGTGAAGTACTGGTCTGATGTACAGGCCCTTACCCTCTAATGAAAGGAACCCTTTCCTTTAGAAATCCAATATCTCAGTCAGGAGAAATCTTATGAAAGAAGCCATACACAAACCTGGATGGAAGTTCACTGGGGGAGTGGAAGAAAATGCTGAGTGCAGTGACACGCCCCTAGTGCACTTACAGGATAATTTGCATATTGCTGCTCTGCTTGAGCTCTCTTTCCATCACTCACATGTGCAGCGAGGGGATGAGTTCCTCACATTAATTAGTAATGATCCCATTTACAGACGTCCCGCCATATCTCCGTTATATTGTTGTATTATACATGTAGGATTCATATCGTCTAATACATTTTATTTCTTCATCTCTTCATCACTATTTTAGATCCAACTGTGCTGGCGATCCCTGATAGCGGAATCTATCAGATCCAAGAACCTGCCGCTGTAAGTATCATAGAGGGAGATGTCTGTACATCACAAAATCATAGTGGGTGCATGACACGTCCAGTATTATCCTCCATATAACCATAGGATACCTCAATTCTAAATGTAGATGACACTATTATGTTAGATAACAGCACTTATGCTAAAGGAAATTTGTCACCAGGTTTTTGCTACCTATCTCACAGCAGCATGATGTAGGGGCAGGGACCCTGATTCCAGCGGTGTCACTTACATTTACTGGGTGCAGCAGATGTAACAAAATTAGCTTTCTCTGATGTATATGTAGCTGTGCTCTGAATGCTGAGTTCTGTATAACCCCGCCGACACCCCTGATTGGCTGCTTTCTATGTACAGTATGTGTGAATATGGAGAAATCCGCTAATCAGTGGTGGAGGCAGGATTACACTGAGCTGTAGGACTATGTGGACACAAGACTAGTCCTGTAGTGATAATCTCTTGCTGATAATCTCTTTTTGAAACAAATTTTTTTTGTTAGGAAGTTAAAAGAGTATATATACTGAAAATGTCATGAAGGGGTTAACAACACTGATTCTAATAAAATACACAGCCTAGAAATTGACACGTCACTGGAATCAGGATCTCAGCCCCTATATCGTGCTGTTCTTAGATTACATATGCAAAAAAAGCTGCTGATAGATTCCCTTTAAGTTTTCATCTGTGATCTCCCATATTATTCAACACTGTATAATGATTCCGGTATATGGAGGATCCATCCTTAAATTACGTTCTGCTTGTATCGTCCCCTACATTCAATCACTGTAAATCCGATGGGACATAATATTGGAAGAGGACGTTTTTGTATCTGGAGCTTTTTTCTTGCAGCTTTTTCTTATCTGAATATCATTTCTTATTTTTCTATAGAGCGTGATCCCAGAGAGAAAGCCGCGCATGAGCGACTTTGAAACATCCAAACTGATCGGCAGAGGAGGTTATGGGTGAGATTTCTGTTGGTATAATCCTCATTTCTCAGGGTTCCCCATGACAATGTTTCTGCTGCTGCTATTCAGCATTATCATAGGGAAAAGATCTGCGTCCACATCACTGTTCACATCTAAGGCCGGTGTCACACATGCGAGTGCAATGCGAGGGACTCGTACAAGTCTCTCGCTCAATACCGGCACTGCCACCGGCACTCGGGTCCGGAGTGTGCGGCTGCATGTATTTCTATGCAGCTGAACGCTGCAGTCCGAGTGCTGGCGGCAGTGCCGGTATTGATGAGAGAGACTTGTACGAGTCCCTCGCATTGCACTCGCATGTGTGACACCGGTCTAATTCTCACTATTCAGCTCATTTATATACAATTGAGCAAACTGATCTATAACAAATGAAAATGTAAAGGCCTGTGCCCACTTTGCAGATTTGTCGCTTTTTTTCATGTTTTTTTCTACTCAGATTTGTCACAAAATTTGAGGGATTTCACAATGCCAGAAAAGTGAATGAGATTCCTGAAGCCTCATGCACACAATGCTTACTTTTCCTAGCAGATTTGCACCAGATTTACATCTCCATAATGTCAATTCTTTCAGTATATTTCACACATAATAATAAGTGGGGGGAAAAGTCTGCAACAAAAACGCAGGTAAAAAACATGACAAAACGCGGCTATTTTACTCACTGTTTTTCCTGCCTAGAGATTCAGATATGGTGCAAAAAATGTCTGCTGCAACTAATTAATATGGGGGCGTGCTCATAAGAAAAGGCATTAAAACAATATATTATAGTCACTTATTCTAGACCTCATGTGTTCTTCTGCTGCCGCCTCCACCATAGTTTCCCTGTCCTTCTTAGTGGATTTTGTGTTTTTTTGGGGGGCTCCATTTTGGAGCTGATAAGAGTAATTGGCTACACATGGTCACGTGAGGATTGACACGTTATTGACATCCATGGCATCTGCACCCACACCCTCCACCACGACCATGTGAGTCCAATCACTGGCCTCAGCAACAGAAGGGAGGGCCAGAACTACCAAAAATTGGCACAGAGGATAGAGACCTGCAGTGATGGACAGGTGAGAGCTTAGGACAGGTGGGTATAATGTGTTTTATTATTTTTTAACTACTTCCATCCCCTCCATTTTATTATGCCTTGAGGTATGGGAGGAGCATAAGAAACTTTTTACAACAATTTGAGGAATTTCAATTAGCATGAAATTTTACTTGGACAGAATCGTATCTTCTGGTCAAATATAGCGAATCTGCCCAAGAATAGATTCTCTCATCTCTTATGTGACATGGGCGAGGGCTCCGAGAGACATGGTGGAATTGTGTAGACTTCCTATAGTTGATCTACGTAGTACTCTTTTATGAATTGCTAGAAATGTATTTCCAGAGACGGAGGGACTTCAATAATTAATACAGAAGATCATATAATGACTTGTATAGATAGACTGTTAATAAGGATTCATTATAAACCATGGATTGTCCTTCTCTCCAGGGCCGTCCACTTAGTGCTCCATAAAGACTCACGCCAGATGTTTGCAATGAAGAAATTAGCCAAGAGAAACCTGTGTAATCCAAAAAGAGTGAAATTGGCCTTTTTGGAGAGGGACATCTTATCATTCTCTGATTGCCCCTTTGTGGTCTCCATGCTCTGCTCCTTTCCAACTAAACTCCACCTGTGTATTGTCATGGAGTATGTACAAGGTAGGACATGTACATTATATTGAATCTATGTCTGCTTGCATCTTATCACTTCTCATATACCGTATATACTCGAGTATAAGCCGACCCGAGTATAAGCCGAGACACCTAGTTTTGCCACCGAAAACTGGGTAAGCTTATTGTCCCTTCATCCCTGTCCTGGTATGTGTGGCACCCCTGTCCTGTTGTCCCCTCATCCCTGTCCTGGTATGTGTAGCTCCCCTGTTGTATGCATGGCTCCTCCGGTCCCCTCATTGTATGCATGGCTGGCAGGGTTCACACACACCCCCCATCATTGTATTGGCTTACACACCATCACTGTCCCCCATGCAGCTGTATTGTGCAGCCAGCTGGCTCACCCCCCTCCTCTGTCCTACTCACCCTCCTCGTGCGGTTCCCTGCATCTCCGATGGTAGCAGCCATCTTCTTCCTGTGCAGAGCGGTCACGTGGTACCGCTCATTAAGGTAATGAATATGCGCACCATGCCTATGGGAGTGGAGATGCATGCATATTCATTTACTTAATGAGTGGTAACATGTGACCGCTCTGCACAGGAAGAAGATGCCAGCGCTGAGACCATTGGGGATGCAAGAACCAGGGACCGCACGAGGAGGGTGAGTATGATATCCTCAAGAAGCCGGCGGCTGTAGCTGCAGCTGTCACTGTGCCACAGCCGCCGCCTCGTGCCACTGCTCCCCCTTCCCCGCCGGCTTTCTGGACTGTAAAAAAGGTGCTGGTGCTGAAAATCTCTGCTTATACACGAGTATATACGGTAATTTTCCAAGTGGTTGGTTACATCCCCACACATTATTTACTATAGGTTATATATTACCAAGATGCCCAGAAATACAGTGGGTACGGAATGTATTCAGACCCCTTTAAATTTTTCACTCTTTGTTTCATTGCAGCCATTTGGTAAATTTAAAAAAGTTAATTTTTTTTCTCATTAATGTACACTCTGCACCCCATCATGACTGAAAAATAAACAGAAATGTAGAAATTTTTTCAAATGTATTAAAAAAGAAAAACTGAAATATCACATGGTCATAAGTATTCAGACTCTTTTCTCAGACACTCATATTTAAGTCACATGCTGTCCATTTCCCTGTGATCCTCCTTGAGATGGTTCTATTCCTTAATTGGAGTCCAGCTGTGTTTAATTAAACTGATAGGACTTGATTTGTAAAGGCACACACCTGTCTATATAAGATCTCACAGTTCACAGCACATGTCAGACCAAATGAGAATAATTAAGTCAAAGGAAATGGCCAAGGAGCTCAGAGACAGAATTGTGGCAAGGCACAGATCTCGCCAAAGTTACAAAAGAATTTCTGCAGCACTCAAGGTTCCTAAGAGCACAGTGGCCTCCATAATCCTTAAATGGAAGACGTTTGGGACAACCAGAAGTCTTCATAGACCTGGCCGTCCAGCCAAACTGAGCAATCGTGGGAGAAGAGCCTTGGTGAGAGAGGTAAAGAAGAACCCCAAGATCACGGTGGCTGAGCTCCACAGATGTGGTAGGGAGATGGGAGAAAGTTCCACAAAGTCAACTATCACTGCAGCCCTCCACAAGCTGGGCCTTTATGGCAGAGTGGCCCGACGGAAGCCTCTCCTCAGTGCAAGACATATGAAAGCCCGCATAGAGTTTGCTAAAAAGCACATGAAGAACTCCCAGACTAAGAGAAATAAGATTCTCTGGTCTGATGAGACGAAGAAAGATCTTTTTGGTGTTAATTCTAAGCGGTATGTGTGGAGAAAACCAGGCACTGCTCATCACCTGCTTAATACAATCTCAACAATTAAACATGGTGGTGGCAGCATCATGCTATGGGGGTGTTTTTCAGCTGCAGGGACAGGATGACTGGTTGCAATTGAAGGAAACATGAATGCGGCCAAGTACAGAGATATCCTGGATGAAAACCTCTTCCAGAGTGCTCTGGACCTCAGACTTGGCTGAAGGTTCACCTTCCAACAAGACAATGACCCTAAGCACACAGATAAAATAAAGGAGTGGCTTCAGAAGAACTCTGTGACCATTCTTGACTGGCCCAGCCAAAGCCCTGACCTAAACCCAATTGAGCATCTCTGGAGAGACCTGAAAATGGATGTCCACCAACGTTCACCATCCAAACTGACGGAACTGGAGAGGATCTGCAAGGAAGAATGGCAGAGGAACCCCAAATCCAGGTGTGAAAAACTTGCTGCATCATTCCCATGAAGACTCATGGCAGTAGAAGCCCAAAGGGGTGCTTCTACTCAATAATGAGCAAAGGGTCTGAATACTTATGACCATGTGATATTTCAGCTTTTCTTTTGTGATTTGCAAAAATTTCTACATTTCTGGGTTTTTTTTTTCAATCAAGATGGGGTACATTAATGAGAAAAAAAGAACTTTTTTGAATGTACCAAATGGCTGCAACGAAACAAAGAGTAAAAAATTTAAAGGTGTCTGAATGCTTTCTGTACCCAATGTATATTGATCTGAGTGCAGGAGTGCTATGGGGCCCATTATTCAAAGGGGGCCAGACGCCACTTGGCACTGGGATCCATTCATGCTCCTGACATCATCACTTCAGCAATATCAGCATTCTCAGAATGCAGAAACAGATAAACAGAATGGTAGTTCAGTGAGCCGAAAGTTCCCTGATCCACCATTCAGCCTGTGGTGTGGAGTCTGAGACTCTGTGCACTGCAGGTGCAAAGTTGTCACAACATCACGTCTGTAGTGAGGAGTCTCACACTGTACTGACCAGAGCAGCATTTTGGCGAGTAATGCCTTTTTAATGTCAGGATTTGGAGGTGCCATAATACTGAATGGGTGGCTGCATGGAACCAATCATACTGATTGGGGTACTGGTGGGGGCCATGATACTGATGGGGGGCTGGTGAGGGCCATAATATTGAGTGGTTAGGCTGTTTGTGCCATGATACTAATTGGAGGGCTGGTGATAACCATAATACTGAGTGGATCTGGTGGGTGCCATAATATTCAGTGGGGGGCTGTTGAGGGGCCATAATACTGAATTGGGTGCTTTGAGGACACAATATGTGTGAGAGGCTATGGAAGACTGTGAATGCACCCATATTGATTTGCAGACTGTGAATGCCCCTATACTGATTGGGTTCCTCATACTGGATGGTGTGCGGTGGGGGGTTCTTATTTTATGTGAGAGTCCTTATTGTGTATTGGGGTCCAAATTCTGTGTGAGGGGCCCTCAAACTGAGTTGGGATGTGTGGGGGATACTATACTGTGTGAGCCATTATATGAGTGAAAGGACTGTGGGTGCCATCATACTGAATAGAGGGCTGTTGCTGGCCTCATAATGCATGGGAGCGTCATACTGACACTGTATATGTGAGGTGAAACTGTAGGGAGGAGAATTCACTGTTGGGATATTATACTCAATGTGGGTGGGGGCACTTTTGGGAGCATCATAAATTGGCTATAAAAAGTATATTGCTGGTGAGAACACTGAGGGGCTTCAAGATAAATAGATAAGTAGATAGAATTTTATTTTTTTTTTTTTTTTTTAGGAGGGGCCTCATTAGAACTTTTTCTATGCTGTCCTGTGATATTTATGTATACCACTGTCTGTGTAATCTCCCTTGTATGTCCACACTGAGCATGTCAGTATCTCCAGCTGTAGACAACACGTGATATCACTTTATGTTATTAGTTACATGGACCACATTTCACTACTACTTTAGACAAATATTATGTGCACTATACATTATAACTGTATATTTTCTCTCCTGACAAATATCGCTGCTCACTTTTCATTATAGGTTATGGTAATCTCCTTTATAAACCCCTCACCGGTCATATTTCTTTTTTTCTATAGGTGGAGACTGTCAGACCCTTCTAAACACCAGGGGTCGTTTACCTATTCCTTTGGCCCGCTTGTACTTTGCAGAAGCGGTTCTTGCTGTAGAATACTTACACAGCTATGGTGTGGTGCACAGAGACCTGAAACCAAAGAAGTAAGTGTCCCCTGTAGTGTAATAAAGGGGGGGGGGGAGATTTATAATTTATTATAAGACCTGTATGGTTAAAAAACATGTTTTCTTTCACAGCCTCCTGATAACATCTTCTGGACACATTAAAGTTGCCGATTGTGGACTTTCAAAAGTTGGTGTCATGATATCAAAAAACAACACCTACAAGCATTTAGCGGAGGACATCGCCAGAGAGTTCCGGGACCATGAGGTCAGTATCACTTACAGAAACACAGCTTGTTCTTTACAAATCTCATCACAATATTGTTTCTTCTCTACATTATTAATTTCTAGAGAACTGATCCACTGATATTTTATCTTCTGTCATTGTGTTTTTATGGCGACAACGTGTCATAATAATGGTATCATGAATCTCATCTCTTTCTTCTGTTGGATTCCAGGTCAGTGGCACCCTATATTACATGGCCCCAGAGGTCATCCTGAAAAAAGGCTATGGAAGACCCGTTGATTGGTGGTCCATGGGGATCATGCTACATCAATTTCTTAGGGGATTTGTACCATTTTATGGGAATTCCAAACTTGAGTTTTATAAAAAACTTTTCACTGGTAAGTAGAATAATCCGATCATTGGTTTGATTAGTTACATTGGTTTAGTTATTTAATTTGCTTTATCTTACAGTCCAATAAAGAGGTTTAATTTTCTGCAATTTTTTATATAACAGGAGTCATAGTTTGGAATCGTAATCCCATTCCTCCCTTTCACGCTCGAAGCCTCATCGTTAAACTGGTCAAAAAAGATCCCGTATATAGACTTGGTACAGGTAACGGTTTACTTATTACACCTAGGACATATCTCTCATGTCCATGAGAATCAGCACTTCTCTATCAACTCATTCATTTCTAAATCTCCGAAATATGACTTTCAGTATATTCCATTATGTTTGCTCAGTTATGTCATTAGTTCAGATTAAGTTAAACAGTTCAGATATGGAGCAGTCTCTGATATCCGCAACATTTTTGTTTTGTCTTTTCCAGCAGGAGCATTTGAGGTCAAGAATCATCCATTCCTGAGTGACTTAGACTTTGACAACCTTCTAAGTCAGGAGCCTGAGTATGTTCCTCAGCTTATGTCAGACATGGACATAAGCTCCTCTATCAGTAAGCAGAAGGAGACTTCATCTACACTAAGCAGCTGTTTGTCTCGTTTACCATAATTTCATAATTGGAGACAATTGGTTCCCATTAATATTACGGATAAATAGTGACTGTGTTTTACTAACAACAATCTCTAATAACACTTCATTACCTATTTCTTGTAGATGATTCTGATATAAACAAACATCTTGTCTCAGAGGATGAGGATGATGATCAGAGTTTTAACTTCCAAAACTTTACATCTTCTTCTGAAATGCTTTCTAAAGTAAGTATGACAACAATAAATCCAAAATATGTAAAAAGAAATTACCTTTAAAAGTAATAAAAGGATTTAATATCTTCTTCTTGTCCACATTTAGCTTTCTACCACTGCTACCAGGAAGATGAACAAAGAGGATCCCAAGTCTCCTCCAGAGTGTACCCCAGCATACAGCACAAAAATTTCAGAAATGTAAGTAGATTATAGGGTCATTACTTGGACCTCCAGGCTGATATATATGCACAGCCCCAAATATAGGACATAAATACCATAATATTAATTGCAGCATACATCGCCCCATGATTAACAGGCATTGTGCTTTTGGCTTCAGAAACGGCTCGTGGTAACATGCCATAATTGCAGCCAGTCATGCAGTTTTAGTGCAGCCCACACTGTAGGAGAAATGTAGTACTACATGCCAGCCATTATTGGAGTTGTTTTTCGCTCTGCTCTTCAGAAGGTAGATTTGAGCTGGAATCCTTCCCCACTCTAACTTTCATATGTTATAATAGGCCTTATAGTTGGTGTTAATCTAGTGAGACAACCAATGTATACTGCATTTACTTGAGATTTAAACATTTTTCTTTTTTCATACAGACAGAAAGAATCTTTTCCTGATTCTATTAGAGACAATGCTATTACCAGCTTGCCATCCTTGTGCCCACTGTCAGGTATGTACATGTCTACAGCACAAAAAAATGAGAATGTTGATTTCAAGTCTCAAATATTTCCACATTTTTATTTCTGGTATTGGTCTCCTATGTTTTCCATGTTTCATGGACCCCAATTATGTAACCCATAGGCCCATACTCTGTGTTTTCTAATTTAGTACAGTTTTCCCAGATTACCAAATCTATAGGAGACAGGACTAGAACAAGTCTAATTATATATAAATATATATATATATATATCGATACAAAGCAGATCATATAAGAATATATTGTTACTAAGGGTCTTTTTAACTTTCTGATCAGAAATTCCAGCTCACGAGGAAATAAAATCTTCAACATATTGGAGTTTAGAACAACAAAACTCAAGAAATGAAGAAAAGGAGAAAAAAACACAAGGTAAGTGTGAGAATCAGCTCTACGTTGTGTGATGTCAGTCAGTGAGAATATTTCATGTGGAGCAGATCTTAATAGAGATGGGAGGACTCGTGGATAGTGTTGAGCATTCCGATACTGCAAATATCGGGTATCGGCCGATATTAGCTGTATCGGAATTCCGATTCCGAGTTCCGATATTTTCGTCTTATCGGATACCGGAATCGGGATGTCACTGTCACTGTCAGTGTCCGTCTGTCGGGTCTGTCAGGAGTCAGCGGCACTTACCTGGCAGAAGATCTCCGGCGGTCACGGCCTGGACTGCTTGATGGCCGCCATCCTCTTCTCCCCGGCGGTCACATGCAGTTTCTCGCGATAACTGCAGTGACTGCTGGGTAATCCCGGCCGTAAAGCAGTCAGTCCGATGACGTCACCGCCGGGGAAGCAGGTAATCAGCTGTGCTGCGTTGCAATGACAGGCTCTGCCTGTCATTGCGATGTAGCAGAGCTGGATCGTCGTGGGACTATCGTTATGGACTGCGTCAGACAGGTGGTATACTGTTGGTTTGTTTTTTTTCTTTTTTTACAGGAGATCGATGGCGTCGCAGGAATGAGAGAGTAATAAAATTAATGAAAACTGTGTTGTCTCTTTTATTTCATTAAAAGACTTTTTTCTTGCTGTGTCTTTTTTTTATACATTTAATAACTTTGGGATTAATAATGGATCGGTGTCTTATTGACGCCTCTCCATTATTAACCGGGCTTATTGTCACCGTGCAATCAACGGTGACATTAACCCCTTATTACCCCGCTTGCCACCGCTACAGGGCAAGTGGGAAGAGCCGGGTAAAGTGCCACAATTGGCACATCTTTTGATGCGCCAAATGTGGGGCTGCTGTAGCCTGGTATTATCAGGCTGTTGAGGGCCAAAATCCATGGGCCTTGACAGTCTTTTAATACCAGGCCGCAGCAGTCTGCATTTTACTTGGCTGGTTAACAAAAATAGGGGGGATCCCCACGCCGTTTTTTTTTCGAGGGGATCCCCTATTTTTGTTAACCAGCCAAGCTAAGCAGACTGCTGTGGCCTGGTATTATCAGGCTTGCAAGGTCCATGGATATTGGATCCTTACCAGCCTGAAAAACCAGGCCTCAGCGGTCTGCTTCATCTGGCTGGTTAACAAAAATAGGGGGGACCCCACGCCAATTTTTTTCGAGGGGATCCCCTATTTTTGTTAATCAGCCAAGATATGCAGACTGCTGTGGCCTGGTATTATCAGGCTGGCAAGGTCCATGGATCTTGGCTCCTTAACAGCCTGAAAATCCAGGCCTCAGCGGTCTGCTTCATCTGGCTGGTTAACAAAAATAGGGGGGACCCCACGCCAATTTTTTTCGAGGGGATCCCCTATTTTTGTTAATCAGCCAAGATATGCAGACTGCTGTGGCCTGGTATTATCAGGCTGGCAAGGTCCATGGATCTTGGCTCCTTAACAGCCTGAAAATCCAGGCCTCAGCGGTCTGCTTCATCTGGCTGGTTAACAAAAATAGGGGGGACCCCACGCCATTTTTTTTTCGAAGGGAACCCCTATTTTTGTTAATCAGTTCCCTCTGACGTCACTGATTGTGTCCCTGGCTGACCTGAAGTGAAAGTGGAAAGCAATCAATTAAGCTTTCCACTTAAGGGCCCGTCTCACATAGCGATATCGCTACCGAGATCGCTGCTGAGTCACTAGTTTTGTGACGCAGCAGCGAGCTCACCAGCGATATCGCTGTGTGTGACATTCAGCGACGATCAGCCCCCCTGCCGGGTATCGCTGATCGTCGCTGAAATGTCAGGACCTTTGATCGCTGGTTTCCCGCTGACAGGCACACATCGCTGCGTGTGACAGGCGGGAGACCAGCGATCCGCTGGTAACCAAGGTACACAGCGGGTTTCCAGGCGCGGGGCTGTGCCTAGAAACCCGCTGTGTACCTTGGATACCAGCGCCCTGATGCAGGGAGCTGGTATCCAAGGTACACAGCGGGTTTCCAAGCGCTGCGCGGTGCCTGGAAACCCGCTGTGTACCTTGGTTACCAGCGGATCGCTGGTCTCCCGCCTGTCACACGCAGCGATGCGTGCCTGTCAGAGGGAAACCAGCGATCAAAAAAAGGTCCTGACATTTCTGCGACGATCAGCGATACCCGGCAGGGGGCTGATCGTCGCTGAATGTCACACACAGCGATATCGCTGGTGAGCTCGCTGCTGCGTCACAAAACTAGTGACTCAGCAGCGATCTCGGTAGCGATATCGCTATGTGAGACGGGCCCTTAAGCGATGTTACCCGCAGTGTCGCTGTCCCAGATCGCTGCCTGAGCTGCCTGTTTGGCAGCTCAGCAGCGATCATGTAGCGATACACCAGCGATCCTGACAAGTGCATATCGTTGTCGGGATCGCTGGTGTATCGTTATGTGACACCCAGCCTTTACTCTCCTGTCAGGCAGGAGAGGAACTCATTCATTTGGGGTTTACTGTGAGGCTGCAGCATTAGCTGCGGTCCCTGCAGTAAACATTAACCCTTTCTGAAGGATTACACCGTGGGACCTGACTGTGCATGGGATAGGTAAGAATAATTTTGCTTTTTTATTTTATTTTTATTACAGGAAATGGTTTTTGCAGTCAAATAAAAGATGGTCAAAAACATGTGTCTTTATTTCATTAAAATGATTTTTAATTAAAGTGTGTGTGTTTTATTTTTATTTCATGCAATAGGATTAATAATTGATAGTTGTCTAATTGACAGCTCTCAATTATTAACCTGGCTTAAGGTCACCTTTCAATAGCAAGGTGGCTTTAACCCCATATTAACCCATTCGCCACCGCTACAGGGCAATGGGAATAGACGGGCAAAGTGCCAGAAAGGGCGAATCTAATTATAGATTTGTCTTTCCTGGGGTGTCTGGGGGCAGATGTTAGTAGCCGGGGGGGGGCAAAAATAATGGTCCCTCTCTGGGCTATTATTATCTGCCCCCACTCACTGGCTTTGTCTGTCTGGTTGCGAAAATAGGGCGGGAGCCCACGCATTTTTTTTCAGCAATTTTACACCTCATATATATATATACATGTCATTGAATTTGTGACACATATATATATATATTTATATTTGTAGTTCATACACTTCTACATAGTATAATAGCCGCTAATTCAGTTGCCGGCTTTTGTGAAAATGCAGAACCCGACATGAAATGACACTTGGTGTACATAGGGTTAACCATGTCTTTTCATGTCCTTTGCTATCTAATTTGCACAAACAATTAAATCAGACTATGTGTGCAAAATTTCACACCTGTAGGGGTTAATTAAAGGTGTAAATTCGTAGCAAAAAAGTCCGTTTTTTTTACAACGAATTTACACCTTTAATTAACCCCTACAGGTGTGAAATTTTGCACACATAGTCTGATTTAATTGTTTGTGCAAATCAGATAGCAAACGACATGAAAAGACATGGTTAACCCTATGTACACCAAGTGTCATTTAATGTCGGGTGCTTCTGTCTTTTCACTGAAGCCGGCTTTACCCGGCAATTGAATCAAAGGATATTTTACTATGTAGAAGTGTATAAACTATACATATATGTATATATATATGTCACAATGACATGTATATTATATATATATGTATTCTATGTGTGTATATTTAGTGTTTACAAGGAAAGAATGGGTTTTTTTAGTTGCGATATTTTGTTCCCATAGACTTACATGGGACTTCCGGTATCGGTATCGGGTATCGCCGATATTTTAGTGATATCAGCGATACCATTCCGATTCCGATACTTTAGGATATCGGAAAGTATCGCTCAACTCTACTCGTGGATGTTCGGGTCTGTGGGGTTCTGCCGAACTTTATAAAACAGATTAGTTTGGGTACCAGAATGGTATCCGAATGTGATCTCGAACCTGGATGGTTCAAACCCCATTCAAGCGAATGATGGTTCCAATGCTATTCTCTGTGTGACAGCATAAAACACACTGGTTTTGACCGGCGGTAGCCTTAAGTCAATGTCATCAGATTGTATTCACTAGGAGTTGCCTGTCCACAGTAAGAAATATGTCACTAAGATATATAATTAGAGCAGTGCTTGTGTAGCTTAGGGTACATTTAGCTAATAAAGAAATAAAAGAAAAAAATTGTGTGAGGTTCCCCATATTTGTAATACCCACCTGAGGGAGAGCAGACAGCTGGGGCTGATGTTATTATTCTGGAAAGAGGATAATATTCATGAAGCTACTCAGTCTATTAATATCAGCTCACAGCTGCCCTCATAGCTTTTAGTGGTTATCAAAAATGGAGCACGCCCCAAAAAAATGATGTGGCGTCTCCTCTATTTTAAATAACCAGCAAAGGATAAGCAGAGAACTGCGCGCTGATATTAATAAGCTAGGAAGGGGCCATGGATATTTGCCCCTCCCAGATTAATAAAACCAGCCCTCAGCCGCCCCAGACAAGGTGCATCCATTAGATGCTTCAATTCTGGCGCATAGCCTCGTATCTTCACGCTTGTCCTGGTGCGTTGGCAAGCGGGGTAATGGTTTTGGGGTTGATGTCAGCTGTACAATGTCCACTGGCATCAAGCCAGGGGTTAGTAATGGAGAGGTGTGAGGAGGGGTAAAGAATACAAAAAACGACCAGAGAGTTTGATTGCAAATAAAAACATAACTTTATTAGAAAAAATGTGCAAATCACTGGCAAGGGGAGACAGTGGATAAAAAAGTATGACCTACATGTACAACTGCAGAATTGCAAAAGGGCGCATGGAAAAAGGAGAGCCAATAGGTCCCGCAGTATGGACGTAATTATAAAATATCAAACAACAGTGTGATGGTAATAGTAAAAGAGTCAGAACCTCAAAACATGTGCGGGAAAGTCTACAATGTACCAGTAAATATAGGTCAAATTAGATCGAGTGAGGAGTACTGGATACAGTAAATATGCTAGTCAGTACTGAATACATTAAATATGCTGGTGGATGACGTGTAAATGTAACAGATGTACCGAGTAGTGATGAGCGAGTATGCTCGTTTTTCCGAGCATGCTCAAGTGATCTTCGAGTATTTGGAAGTGCTCGGAGATTTAGTTTCTGTAGCCGCAGCTGCATGATTTGCGACTGCTGGACAGCCTGAATACATGTGGAAATTGCCTGTTTGTTAGGAATCCCCACATGTATTCAGGCTGTCTAGCAGTTCGCAAATAATGCAGCTGCGGTGACAAACTAAATCTTCGAGCACTTCCAAATACTCAGAGACCACCCGAGCATGCTCCGGAAAACCAGAGCAACGAGCATACTCACTCATCACTGGTACCGAGCTATTGCATGTTTATCTATAATAGGTGGAAGACAGGGGCTCTCCGGGTTCTCTCCATTACTAACCCCTGGGCTTGATTTCAGCAGACATTACACAGCTGACATCAACCCTAAAATATTACCCGCATTACTAAGCACCAGGGCAAGTGGGAAGCGCGTGTTCTGGGGTGGCTGCGTGCTGCCATTTTTAGGGTGAGGAGCGCCAAATATCAATGGACCTTCTCTACCTGAGAATACCAGCCCCCAACCATTGGCTTTACCTTGGCTGGCTGTTAAAAATAGAAGGGACATCACAGTTTTTTTTAATTATTTATTCAAATAATGAAAAAAAGGTGTAGGGTTGTCACATGCATGATGGCTGACAATGATCCCTGACCTCATTTTGAATAAGATTCATCTGCTGTTCAGCCACAGTGACTGCAAAGTAGTATCATGTAAAAAGTTGTCCCTTTACTTGCATTATAGATTCAAAGCAGATCCTATAAGAATATATTTTTACTGAGGTTTTATTTTTACTTTCTGATCAGAAAATCCAGCTCAAGAGGAAATAATATCATCTATATATTTGAGTATAGAGCAACAAAATTCAGAAAATGAAGAAAAGGGGGAAAAGAGACAAGGTAGGTTTGAGAATCGGTTCCATGCTATGTGATGTCAGTCGGTGAGAATAATTCATGAGGTGCAGATCTTAATAGAGATGGGAGGACTCGTGAATGTTCGGGTCTGTGGGGTTCTGCCGAACTTTATAAAACAGATTGGTTTGGGTACCAGAATGGTATCCGAATGTGATCTCGAACCTGGATGGTTCAAACCCCATTCAAGCGAATGATTGTTCCAATGCTATTCTCTGTGTGACAGCATAAAACACACTGGTTTTGACCGGCGGTAGCCTTAAGTCAATGTCATCAGATTGTATTCACTAGGAGTTGCCTGTCCACAGTAAGAAATATGTCACTAAGATATATAATTAGAGCAGTGCTTGTGTAGCTTAGGGTACATTTAGCTAATAAAGAAATAAAAGAAAAAAATAGTGTGAGGTTCCCCATATTTGTAATACCCACCTGAGGGAGAGCAGACAGCTGGGGCTGGTGTTATTATTCTGGAAAGAGGATAATATTCATGAAGCTATTCAGTCTATTAATATCAGCTCACAGCTGCCCTCATAGCTTTTAGTGGTTATCAAAAATGGAGCACGCCCCAAAAAAATCATGTGGCGTCTCCTCTATTTTAAATAACCAGCAAAGGATAAGCAGAGAACTGCGCGCTGATATTAATAAGCTAGGAAGGGGCCATGGATATTTGCCCCTCCCAGATTAATAAAACCAGCCCTCAGCCGCCCCAGACAAGGTGCATCCATTAGATGCTTCAATTCTGGCGCATAGCCTCGTATCTTCACGCTTGTCCTGGTGCGTTGGCAAGCGGGGTAATGGTTTTGGGGTTGATGTCAGCTGTACAATGTCCACTGGCATCAAGCAGGGGTTATAATGGAGAGGTGTGAGGAGGGGTAAAGAATACAAAAAACGACCAGAGAGTTTGATTGCAAATAAAAACATAACTTTATTAGAAAAAATGTGCAAATCACTGGCAAGGGGAGACAGTGGATAAAAAAGTATGACCTACATGTACAACTGCAGAATTGCAAAAGGGCGCATGGAAAAAGGAGAGCCAATAGGTCCCGCAGTATGGACGTAATTCTAAAATATCAAACAACAGTGTGATGGTAATAGTAAAAGAGTCAGAACCTCAAAACATGTGCGGGAAAGTCTACAATGTACCAGTAAATATGGGTCAAATTAGATCGAGTGATGAGTACTGGATACAGTAAATATGCTAGTCAGTACTGAATACATTAAATATGCTGGTGGATGACGTGTAAATGTAACAGATGTACCGAGTAGTGATGAGCGAGTATGCTCGTTTTTCCGAGCATGCTCAAGTGATCTCCGAGTATTTGGAAGTGCTCGGAGATTTAGTTTCTGTAGCCGCAGCTGCATGATTTGCGACTGCTGGACAACTGAATACATGTGGAAATTGCCTGTTTGTTACGGAATCCCCACATGTATTCAGGACTGTCTAGCAGTCGCAAATAATGCAGCTGCGGTGACATAAACTAAATCTCGAGCACTTCCAAATACTTGGAGACCACCCGAGCATGCTCCGGAAAACCGAGCAACGAGCATACTCGCTCATCACTAGTACCGAGCTATTGCATGTTTATCTATAATAGGTGGCAGACAGGGGCTCTCCGGGTTCTCTCCATTACAAACCCCTGGGCTTGATTTCAGCAGACATTACACAGCTGACATCAACCCAAAATATTACCCGCATTACTAAGCACCAGGGCAAGTGGGAAGCGCGTGTTCTGGGGTGGCTGCGTGCTGCCATTTTTAGGGTGAGGAGCGCCAAATATCAATGGACCTTCTCTACCTGAGAATACCAGCCCCCAACCATCGGCTTTACCTTGGCTGGCTGTTACAAATAGAAGGGACACCACACAGTTTTTTTAAATTATTTATTCAAATAATAAAAAAAGGTGTAGGGTTGTCACATGCATGATGGCTGACAACGATCCCTGACCTCTGCTGTTCAGCCACAGTGACTGCAAAGTAGTATCATGTAAAAAGTTGTCCCTTTACTTGCATTATAGATTCAAAGCAGATCCTATAAGAATATATTGTCACAAAGGTTTTTTTTTACTTTCTGATCAGAAAATCCAGCTCAAGAGGAAAGAATATCATCTATAAATTTGAGTATAGAGCAACAAAATTCAGAAAATGAAGAAAAGGGGGAAAAGAGACAAGGTAGGTTTGAGAATCGGTTCCATGCTATGTGATGTCAGTCGGTGAGAATAATTCATGAGGTGCAGATGTTATCTGTCAGTGATGAGATTGTCAAATGTATGATGGCTGACAAAGATCCCTGACCTCTGTATGATAAGATTCCTCTGATGTTTGGCCAGAGTGACTGCACAGTAGTATCATGTAAAATGGAGTCCCATCAATTACATTATATTTACTTCTCTTCTCATAGATTCCCTCCTCCGCCGGATCTTGTCATCCTGCCGGCATGGATTATCCAGGGCTGCTCGTGTACTTGCATGTTGTCACTGTTGCCCCAGCACCATCTAAAAGACTGAAAACCTCCACATCTAACGCCCTGAAGTACAGCAGATCCAACATCACTGCTGCACCTATATAGAAGGACCTTCACCAGCTTCTTTATATTCTTAATAAAAAAAATAAAAAAAAAATAAAATCTGTTACTGTTGCTCTGATTCCTTTTCATCTTGAACTCACAACGAATTGTAACTCACTAATTGCATTTGTCATTATCCTGCAGCAGTCAGGCTCAATCTTCTGTGCAGCAGCTACACCAATGCCTCCACTCTGTACCAGTCATTGCATTCTCCCACAAAGCTCTCCATAGTGCTGTACTGTCCTACAACTCCTCCAATATGTCAGTCTACTACCATATCTACATTCCAATTAGCTAGGACCTCCCACTCCCATGACTTTTTCTGTGCTGCACCAGCTCTCTGGAGTGTACAACACCAGACAATCAGGTTAATTCGCACCGTCTGTGGATTTAAGTGCGTATTAAAAACATAATCTTCGGCAGGACTATTATGTCATTTCACTAATCTAAGTTTTGCTCACAGCACTCAATAGCACGTACTATCTGTACATATACAGATGTTGGTTGGTGTTCTATTCATGCAGTCTTAACTCCTTGAAGATACAAAAACAGAACAACAACATCAGGTCACTGGCAAAGTACTGGAGGGGAGATCTGCATCACTGCGGGTATTAGGGTCCCGTCAGTCTCTTCAATGTCCCAGCGATCCCACCAACGATACGACATGGATGGGATCGCTGGGACATCGTTAGCTGATCGCTGGTGAGCTGTCAAATGGGCAGACTCACCAGTGATCAGGACCAGTGAGCACGCTGGTATCCAATGTACACATCGGGTAACTAAGCACCGCGCGGCACCTAGTTACCTTATATGTACCCTAGATACTGGCTCTCAGCGCTCTACAACAGAAGCTGGGAGCCAGTAACCAGGGTACATATCGGGTAACTAAGCACCGCGCGGCACCTGGTTACCCGATATGTACCCTAGATACCGGCTCTCAGCGCTCTACAACAGAAGCTGAGAGCCGGTAACTAGGGTACATATAAGGTAACTAGGTGCTGCGCGATGCTTAGTTACCTGATATGTACATTAGATACCAGCTCCCAGCTCGCTGATCGTTGGTCTCCTGCTGTCACACGCAGCGATGCGCGCTGGCCAGCGGGAGACCAACGATGACCAGCAGGGGGGCTGATCGTCGCTGCGTGTCACACTAAGCGAGATCGCTGGCTAGGTCACTGTTGTGTCACAAAATCGGTGACGCTTCAGCGATCTCGCTAGCAATCTCACTTAGTGTGACAGGGGGCTTTAGCTTCAGTGATATTAACGTAGGAAAATGCTCCAGCACACAGTGCTAAGAGGGGTTAATCTGCCATGTTTAGGGCTAGGGTGAGTGAACAGCTGTAGAGTGGGTGGAGTACATAGGATAAATACACTGCATTCTGGCGCATTCAGTGTTGGGCGTACCTGGAGGTGGAAGACCCAGAGCTGTGTTTTCATGACAAGGAAAGCTGAATTTTTGTTGTGTATTCGTGAGCGGGCGGATCCATGCAGCAAAATGGACTGTGCCACACAATATGTTTTTGCTTTCCCATTAGGCCAGAAAGGCTGTGTTTGTTTTGCTAAGGCCGCACTCGTTTATGCAGTACCTTTAATAAACCAGTGGAAAATTTAAAAAACAGCGTCAAGGTTGCCAAAGTACTGAAGAAAATATTCTGGATACCTGTGCTCAAATTCATGGATGACACAAAATTTTTATGAACATTAGACACGCCCCCTAAAGACCACACTCCAAAGACCAGAATAAGAGTGTTCTCCGACAAAGAAAGGAAACATTTCTGACTTGTCTGTGATCCATAGATAACCAATGTAGAAATCTGATCAAATGTTTAAATAAGAGTCTATTTATAAAAAGCAACAGAAAACACAATTATATAACAAATAAAAAACATATGACACACCACACAGTCCTCCATACAGTATTATCAGCACAACTCGGTGCTCCATACAGTATAATGGTCCCCATATATTGCTCCATACCGAATAATAACCCCATATAATGCTCCATACAGAATAATGGCCCAAAATACTGGTCCATACAGAATAATGGCCCTATATTTTGCTGCACATAGTATTTTGGACCTCAAATGGTACATACAGAATATTAGACCCTTATAATGCTCCATGCATTATAATGACACCATATATTGCCCCATACAGAATAATGGCCTCATATATTGCTCCATAGAGAATAATGGCCCCATATAATGCTCCAGCAGTATAATGACCCCATATACACTGCTCAAAAAAATAAAGGGAACACTCAAATAACACATTCTAGATCTAAATGAATGAAATATTCTCATTGAATACTTTGTTGTGTACAAAGTTGAATGTGCTATCAACATAATCACACAAAAATCATCAATGGAAATCAAATTTTTGAACCAATGGAGGCCTGGATTTGGAGAGACCCCCAAAATGAAAGTGGAAACAAGTCAAAATGAAAATCAAAACAAGACAAAATTAAAGTTGAAACAAGTCAAAATGATGCTCAGTATTGTGTGTGGCCTCCATGTGCCTGTATGAACCTCCCTACAACACCTGGGCATGCTCCTGATGAGGTTGCGGATGTTCTCCTGAGGGATCTCCTCCCAGACCAGGACTAAAGCATCTGTCAACTCCTGGACAGTCTGTGGTGCAACATGACGTTGGTGGATGGAGTGAGACATGCTGTCCCAGATGTGCTCAATCGGATTCAGGTCTGGGTAACGGGCAGGCCAGTCCATAGCTTCAATGCCTTCATCTTGCATGAACTGCTGACACTCCAGCCACAGGAGGTCTGGCACTGTCCTGCATTAGGAGGAACCCAGGGCCAACCACACCAGCATATGGTCTCACAAGGGGTCTGAGGATCTCATCTCGGTACCTAATGACAGTCAGGCTACCTCTGGTGAGCACATGGAGGGCTGTGTGGCCCCGCCAAAGAAATGCCACCCCACACCATTACTGACCCACTGCCAAACCGGTCATAACCACAGAGTCATCATGCAGCCCTCACTCAATTTTTAGAAGGTCATCAGAGGCAGTGTGGTGTCCAGAGGGAGAAGGCGGCCAAGAGTTGCATCCAGGTACGGACTGGGGCTGGAATTCAGCCCTGGCATTTGAAATCACACAGGCCCATTTTGTCCCCGTCCCCATGAACCAGATGGGATATATTACTAATATTACCCTGGAAGTAGGAAAGGTAGATTTTCTACAAGACCAATATTTCTAATGAAAATGGCCTACTCTTAACAGTATGGGTGTCTTGAGAACACCAATTCTGTCAACAACGGAACAGACAAGGCAGCCCATAACCAGACAGGCCCTTCTGGCATTTGCCAGAATTGCCAGATGGCCATTCTGGTCCTGGTTGCATCTATTTCCTGAAGTCAGCTACAGCTGCCACTTGTCTGGCAGTACTGCAGCAACGCTTGCAAGCCAGTTTACCAACTAGTTTGCGACCTGCCCACATGCTGGAACTCAACATTGAATATGTTCTTGGCAATGGATGTATGACAGCTGTGAGAAATTAAGCAAGATGATAAGAGGCCATGTCGCCATAATCAGTGTTAACATCCTGCTTTTGTGTCTACTCTCCGTGCTTGAAATTAAAGAGTAATGTTTGCATATGGACCAGGCAGAGGTGGAGGAAGAAAGTACACGGTGCTACATGCTTGCCAATCCCCCTTGTGTGCAGCCCTTCAACTGTTGTTGCACATTCGCAAACACCATCAGCATCATCATCCACTTCCTTGTCCCAACGCAGCATTCAGTTGTCCCTACCACAGGCCTTGAAACACACAGAAAATAACAGCCATCCAGCCACCCACAGGCCAAACTAAATGGGCACATTTACAGACAGCATTCCATGGAAATATTGCTGCTTAGGCTTGTGGACTCTTTGGGTTTCCACAACTTTATGGTGATGTACGTCCCTAGGAACACAGTCCCATCCGTCACAATTTTGCGATGCTCTGTCCCCGCCTGACACCAGCAAGTGTCTCATAACAACAAGGCGTGCCCTGACGAACGCAGTTACTGCAAAGTCTTGGCCAATCCACGCCTTATCCATTTTGATGAGTCAGCCTGTCAGCACTTTCAGTTGACAGGCGGAGTCACCTATCAGTTATTATGCCCCCATCAGCACTATAAATCCGCTCTGACAAAACGCTAGTGACAGGGCAGGCCAACACCTCAAAAGTGTACAGCGACAGTTCATGCCAAGTGTCCAGATTGGACACCCAATAGTTGTATGGCCCAGAGGAATAGAAATGAGCAAACCTTCAAGGTTTGATTTGGTTTGGATTTGGCGAACGAACCCATGTTCGTTGAACAAATCAGAACCTTATTGAATTTAATGGGAGGCAAAACCAAAAGCATAGACAACACATTCAGGTGGAGGTTGGGGTGGCAAAAAGCTGCGCAAAAACTCAAATTATGGGCAGACACGACATCAATTGACCCACAGTACAAATTTGTTAATGGCACAGCAACAGTTAGCCATGGGAAATGCATGAGGTATCAGGGTCTAGTCTAGCATTTACATCCTTGAATTTAAGTCTAAATTAAGACAAGGTGGGTTGGGACCAGTGTAGGCCTGGTGTGCTAGGAGCCCTGATACCTCATGCAACAGCTCAAACTGTTTTTTGATCAGCCACGCACAGGTGGCACATACAGTACAGACCAAAAGTTTGGACACACCTTCTCATTCAAAGAATCTTCTATATTTTCATGACTATGAAAATTGTAGAATCACACTGAAGGCATCAACTATGAATTAACACATGTGGAATTATACATTACACTTTACAAAAAAGTGTGAAACAACTGAAAATATGTCTTAAATTCTAGGTTCTTCAAAGTAGCCACCTTTTGCTTTGATTACTGCTTTGCACACAGAACAGGTGAATGGACGGACTCTACATGCCTGGTTCCCACCGTGAAGCATGGAGGAGGTGGTGTGATGGTGTGGGGGTGCTTGCTGGTGACACCGTTGGGGATTTATTCAAAATTGAAACGGTGAACGGTCAAGCTCACCCAAACCATCTCTATTGAGTTCAGGTCTGGTGACTGTGGAGGCCAGGTCATCTGGCGTAGCACCCCATCACTCTCCTTCTTAGTCAAAAAGCTCTTACACAGCCTGGAGGTGTGTTTGGGGTCATTGTCCTGTTGAAAAGTAAATGATGGTCCAACTAAACGCAAACTGGATGGAATAGCATGCCGCTGCAAGATGCTGTGGTAGCCATGCTGGTTCAGTATGCCTTTAATTTTGAATAAATCCCCAACAGTTTCACCAGCAAAGCACCCCCACACCATCACACCTCCTCCTCAATGCTTCACGGTGGGAACCAGGCATGTAGAGTCCATCCGTTCACCTTTTCTGCATGCAAAGCAGTAATCAAAGCAAAACGTGGCTATTTTGAAGAACCTAGAATATAAAACATATTTTCAGTTGTTTCACACTTTTTTGTAAAGTGTAATGTATAATTCCACATGTGTTAATTCATAGTTTTGATGCCTTCAGTGTAATTCTACAATTTTCATAGTCATCAAAATGCAAAAAAATCATTGAATGAGAAGGTGTGTCCAAACTTTTGGTCTGTACAGTATATCAGCTTTGTATACCACAAATGTTATAAAAATTTAAGGATAGTAACACAGGTAGTTGACTTGAAGTAATTGCAGGCCTGCCAGTTTGGGAGCCCTACTGCTACAGGCAGGACACATGAAGGAGACCCAAACTGGCATACAAACATTTCCCCAAATTATTGACACACACCATTAAAGTGTCATCAATTTCCCAGACTAGAAATATTACAATTGCACAGTTTTTTTTAAAAAAACTTCTGTGACTGTACAGTCTACTCAACTCCCTTTCTTTGGCAGATGCATAACGGTATTATTATTATTATTTATTGCTATAGCGCCATTTATGTGAAAAGGGGTGTACATAGTCAAGTACAATAATCTTAAACAATACAGGTAACTGACTGCTACTGAAAGAAATAGGACCCCGCCCGTGAGGGCTCAGTCTACAAAGGATGGGTGAGGATACAATACGTGAGGGTTGAGCTGCTTGTGCAGCAGTAAGGTAGGCGAGAGTATCATATGTTGGGGTACACATTTCCAGAATAGAGGGATATACGGGAGAAATCTAGTATGCGACTGTGGAAAGATTGGATAAAAGGGGAGTAGAGAAGGAGATCTTGTGAAGATCGGAGGTTGCATGCAGGTAAGTACCAGGAGACTAGGTCACAGATGTTTGGAGGAGACAGGTTTTGGATCGCTTTGTATGTCAAAGTTAGATCTTTGAACATGAGTCTTTGACCAATGGGGAGCCAGTGCAGGGATTAACAGAGGGGAGAAGTTGGGGAATAGTGGCGTGACAGGTGGATTGGTCAGACAGCTCAGTTTAGGACAGATTGGACGGGTGTGACACTGTTAGAAGAGAGGCCACAGAGCAGGAGGTTGCAGTAGTCAAGGAAAGAGATGAGGGAATGCACTAGTGTTTTTGCAGATTCATGGTTGAGGAATCTGCAGATTCAGGCAATATTTTTGAGTTGGAGTAGGCAGGAAAGGAAAAGGGCTTGAATCTCAGATTTATAGGAGAGATCAGAGTTAATCCATTGATTTTGATGGATAGGTTTGGTGGCGGGGGATGAATGAGATGGTGGAAAAATGATGAATTTGGTTTTATCCATGTTAAGATTTAGAAATCTTGCAGAGAAGAAAGATGAAATACAGGATTGGCATTGTGGGATTCTGGTTAGTAAGAAGTTGATAACAGGTCCAGAGAGGTAGATCTGTGTTTCATCAGCATAGAGGTGATACTGACAGCCTTTAGACTCCATGAGCTGTCCCAGGCCGAAGGTGTAGAAGGAGAAGAGCAGGGGTTCTAAAACTGAACCTTGGGGGACACTGACAAATAGAGGGCAAGATGAGGTGGTGGTGTGTGAGTGGGAGACACTGAATGTCCTGTCTGTTAAGTATAAGAACATCCAGATAGGGCCAAGTCTGTGATGCCAAGAGATGAGGGAATCTGTAGTAAGAGGGTATGGTCCACTGTGTTGAAGGCAGATGACAGGTCCAGGAGGAGGAGGAGGAAAAAGTAGTGTTGCTTGAATTTGGCAGTTACTAGGTCATTGTTGATTTTAATAAGGCCAGTTTCAGTGGAATGGTGTGGTTGGAAACAGACTGTAAGCGGTCAAAGAGGGAGCATGAGGAGAGGTTTGAGGACAGTTCAAAATGGACATGTTGTTCCACTAGTTTTGAGTGATATGGGGTGATAGCAACACACAAAGGATGGGTGTGATCAAGGTATGTTTGAAGCATGAGGGGAAGACAACAGTTGTTAGAGACAGGTTGAAGTGGTGGGTTCGTTTTGGGATGAAGACTGTTGAAAGGTTTGAAATGAGGTGGGACGGGATTGGGTCAAGTTCACCGGTGGCGAGACGTGATTTGGAGAGTAAATAGGAAAGTTGATCTTCCGTGATGGTGGAGAAGTTGGTTTTTGGAAGAGGAGAGTTGAGTAGTTATGAGAAGGGGCTGTGGGGACTTTAGGCAAAAGCTTTGCCTTATGTTGTCAATCTTCTGCTTAAAGAATGAGGCAAAGTCTTCAGTTGAGATGAATAGATAGGGAGTCAGAGCTGGACGACGAGAAGAGAATTGAAAGCACTGAACAGCTGTTTAGCGTTGTGACATAGGGATGATATGAGAGATGAGAAGTAGGTTTGTTTTGCTGCAGTGAGTAATTGCACAGCTTTTTAACAACTTCTGTTACTGGATGGGCTACTTGACTCTCTTTCTTTGGCAGCCGCACAGAGGTATGCCTTGTAGATGAGGGCCAGAATGTGCTCCAGTGGATGGAAAGCTCTGCATCAATTGACAGCTCCTCCTTTTCCTCCACCTTAACATCACAACAGTACATTCCTCATCATAAGTGACACCCCAATTATCTTAGTTTCCTGCCACATCACAACTCTCCAATTGCCCAACTGACTATGGCTAACCACAAATGCGTGAGTTTTCAGAGTTGTTTGCACATTCTATTCCATGGGCACTAGAGGTCTGATTCAAAGATTCACAAGAGAAGGAAAGCATCTGCATTGATGGGTAAAATTTTTCGTAGTTATTATTATTATTTATTTATATAGCGCCATTGATTCCATGGTGCTGTACATGAGAAGGGGTTACATACAAATTACAGATATCACTTACACTAAATAAACTAACAATCACAGACTGGTACAGAGGGGAGAGGACCCTGCCCTTTCGGGCTTACATTCTACAGGATGGAGGATGGAGACAGCAGGTTGGGGGATTGCAGCAGTTCCGGTGTTGGTTGAGGCGATATCTCCGGTAGTGGTGAGGAGGTAGCAGGGTCATTGCAGGCTGTAAGCTTTCCTGAAGAGATGGGTTTTCAGGTTACGTCTGAAGGATCCGAGAGTGGTTGATAGTCGGACGTGTTGGGGCAAAGAATTCCAGAGGATGGGGGATATTCGGGAGAAGTCTTGGAGGCGGTTGGGTGAGGAGCGAATAAGTGTGGCGGAGAGAAGAATGTCTTGGGAGGACCGGAGATTACGTGAGGGAAGGTGTCGGGAGATTAGTTCAGAGACATATGGGGGAGACAGGTTATATATGGCCTTGTAGGTCAGTATTCGTAATTTGAATTGGATTCGCTGAGGGAATGGGAGCCAGTGAAAAGATTTGCAGAGGTGAGATGCGGAGGAGTAGCGAGGAGAGAGATGAATTAGTCGGGCAGCAGAGTTAAGGATGGACTGGAGAGGTGCAGAGGGTGTTAGAAGGGAGGCCAGAGAAAAGGATGTTGCAGTAGACGAGGCGGGAGATGATAAGGGCACGCACAAGCATTTTAGTAGATTGAGGGTTGAGGAAGGGATGGATTCTGGAAATATTTTTGAGCTGGAGGTGACAGGAGGTAGAAAGAGCTTGGATGTGTGGTTTGAAGGACAGGGCAGAGTCAAGGGTTACTCCGAGGCAGCGGACCTCCGTACTGGGGAAAGCGTGGTGTTGTCAATTGTTATAGATAGGTCAGGTAAGGAAGATCTGTGAGATGGGGAAAGATGAGGAGTTCAGATTTGTCCACATTGAGTTTGAGGAAGCGGGAGGAGAAGGAGGATATGGCTGATAGACACTCAGGGATTCTGGACAGCAGAGAGGTGATGTCTGGGCCAGAGAGGTAGATCTGAGTGTCATCAGCATAAAGGTGGTACTGGAATCCGTGGGACTTTATGAGTTGCCCCAGGCCAAGTGTATAGATTGAGAAGAGTAGGGGTCCTAGAACAGAGCCTTGGAGGACTCCAACAGAGAGAGGGTGGGACGAGGAGGTAGTGTGGGAGTGGGAGACGCTGAATGTGCGGTTGGAAAGGTATGAGGAGATCCAGGATAGGGCAAGGTCCTTGATGCCAAAGGAGGAGAGAATCTGTAGTAGAAGGCAGTGGTCAACTGTGTCGAAAGCAGAGGACAGGTCAAGAAGGAGGAGTATAGAGTATTGTCCGTTAGCTTTGGCTATGAGTAGGTCGTTAGTAATTTTGGTCAGAGCTGTAGTTGGATCCGGGGTTGGACGATGTAGGGTCCGAGGAAAATCCAGACCCTCGTCACTGAACGTTGATCCTCGGGGGTGGAAGTGATCCTGATGACACTCAGATACCTGATGCACACGAGGATTGTACTGTGCTGTAAGGGCAGGAAGAGGAGGAGAGTGAGGCCAGAGCCACACTACCATAGAATACGAGCGAGTGCTATGCGAGAAAACATCACATTGCACTCGGACCAGTATTAATCTATGGGGCAGCTCACATCACCATACTTTTTCACAGGCGTATTCAACGTGCATGTAAAAATCGCAGCATGCTGTGATTGTATGCGTATATCATCCAAGACTCGCCAATGCAAGCTTATGGGTGTATGAAAAACTCGGACGCTACAAGAACCATCCATCTAGCTTGCGACAAATATGCACACATTTTCCTCATTTCAGCCCATTGAGCAATTTAATTCAACGGGGAAAATCAGTGAGAAATGTGAAGCTATACGCATGCCATACAGATGCCATACGGATACATGGGTGGGAGAAAATCGCATCATCGGATTGCAAACACATTACACATGGATGACTATACGGAGAACACTTGTGGAGCTCTTGGTAGGGATCTAGGACAGATTTTTCATACGTTTAGTGCGACTCCAGCCTGATTCTCAGGGTGAGGAATGGGAGTATAGAGAGGATCATGATGAGGTTGTAGATCCAACTAGGCGAGAACCCAGAGGCATGCAGCTGAGTAGATCATCAAAGGAGGTGGAGGAAGAGGAAGACAAGTAGGTTACATTGCGGCTTCCCACACAGACAGTGAGTGATGCAACCATGACTAGCACTGCATCCTCAATCACAACTCTGACTGTGGCAAGAAGCGGTTGTGGTTCTGAAGTTCTCAAGGGTGGCAAGGGTCGGCTACTCTGGTCCTTTTTTCAGACCACAAACGGTGACCCAACTCACGTTACCTGACAACTTTGTTAAAAACGACTGAGTAGAAACAATAAATCCAAATATTTGCCTATTACATGCATGAAACAAAGCACGCGTGATCAACATGAATTAGTTTGGGAATCTCACTGCCCTAAAATGCGAACTAGCGTGCCTTGCCAACCACTGGCCACCTTTGTCATGGCTTCTTTGCCTGCTGTTGCTACTGCAGCTGATCTTACAAACAATTTTATGAAATATGGAGACTCCAAGTTGGATCTCCATTTGGTGTGCTGCCTGTAGTGGAAGGGGTTTCAGAGCTCCATTATACTATTTCTACTCTGGGGAAATTGATAATTTCTGTAAAGCGCTGTGGAATTAATGGTGCTATATAAGTGAGTAAAATAAATTGATGTCACTTTAGTGGTGTTTGCCCCTAATGTTTGGACTCAAAGTTGGGTCTCTTTCATATGTCTTGCCTGAATTTGGCAGGGCTCTCAGACCACCAAGTCTACACCTGTCACTCACACACCTACTGATCAATGTTTAAGCTAGACATGCTGGTACAAGCCCTGTCCCATGCTGACATGTGGCCTGCTGGCTGGACCACACAATTAGCACAAAGGCATACCTCCCAACCAGTCCCGGATTGACCGGGACAGTCCCGATTCTGACCCCCTCCTCCCGCTGTCCCGGCGGGACACTATGTGTCCCGCAGTGAGACAAGCCGCCACGCCCCCCATACACCCTATAGTTGCCTCCCAGCGCTCCACTTTAGCTTATCACAGCAGAGCAATGACCTGCTGAGCAGTACTCTTCTGTGTGAGCAGGACCTGTGATGAGGTCAAAGGAGGGAGGAGTTGGGTGTCACATGGTCAGGCTCCTCCGTGTGCAGGTCTCTGTCGTGCTGAACTGTGCTGTGGTTGTCATGGTGCTGGATGAGGGTAAGTTTATGTGAGGGGTCAGGAGGGATTTACAGTGTGGATGTAGCAGAGCCGCGGAGCCGTGTGTGTACAGGTGTACGGAGCGTAGCCGTGTGTGTACGAGGTGTCGGACGGCCGTGTGTACGAGGTACGGAGCGAGCGTGTGTGTACGAGGTGTAGGGAGCGGAGCCGTGTGTGTACGAGGTGTACGGAGCGGAGCCGTGTGTGTACGAGGTGTACGGAGCGGAGTCGTGTGTGTACGAAGTGTATGGAGCGTGTTATGTTTCGGTAGCTGAGGAGGACAGAACAACAGCAGGGCAGCCGAGCACCTGAGATGTTGGTAACTGATGGGCTGCAGATTCCTAAACTAGCGACACAACTAGAGGTAAGGTACCGTGGAGTGTTCCTAGTTGATCCTAGATGCCTCGTCACAGCCTGAGAGATAACTACAACTAAAGGCAGAAAGATGAAAGCTATCTGCCCCGGAGCAGATCCCCAAAGAAAATAGGAAGCCCCAAATATGTAATGGCGGTTAGACAAGATGAAAACACAAACATAGGCAGAAAATAGATTGAGCAAACGCTGGGGCCACAAGCTGACTAAATAGGATAGGAAAGGAGAGATTACTTTCTGCAATCCAGAAAACCCTACAAAAATCCAACAATTCTGATTACAAAAATACTGAGATCACACTATCTCGCCACCCGCTAAATAAGATCTCAGTGTGAACAAAACCAAGCCGCAGCCGCTGAAAAAACAGGAAAAAGCAAATGAGCAAATAACAGTGGCTGCAGATAAACTGTGAGGAGCTCAGGCCCCAGGAGGGGACCTGGCTGACCTCCCAGAAAAATGCAAAAAGCAAGCACAAAAAGAAAAGCAAAAAATATCTTATCTGAAAGCAGGAGATGCAGGCAAGACTCCAGCAAACTTCCAAATGAACCAGGAACCACAATTGAAACAAGAACAATTGATCACCGGCAACCATCATGGGAGGGAACCTCCCTTATATCAGACCAGTCAGTGAACCCAGATTGCCATTCCTTGCTGAAAGGTTCAGTACTGTCTGTAACCACTAGAGGGAGCCTCTGCTCAGAAACCATCTCTAGCACATTCATAACAGTACCCCCCTTGAGGAGGGGTCACCGAACCCTCACTTGTGCAACCAGGCCGATCAGGATGAGCTCGGTGATAGGTATGGATCAGTCTCCTAGCATGGATGTCCGAAGCAAACACCCAAGAATTGTCCTCCTGACCATAACCTCTCCACTTAACCAAATACTGGAGTTTCTGTCTACAAAAACGAGAATCCAATATTTTCTCAACCACATACTCCAGATTGCCCTCAACCAAAACAGGGTCAGGAGGCGCAGCCATAGGAACCACTGGCTCGACAAACCTCTTCAATAAGGACTTGTGGAACACGTTATGGATCTTAAATGTCCCTGGAAGAAGCAAACGTAAGGAAACAGGATTAAGAATCTCCATGATCTTATAAGGTCCAATGAACCTGGGCTTAAACTTTGGAGATGCAACCCTCATAGGGATATTACTTGAGGACAACCAAACCAAGTCCCCCACTTTAAACCGAGGACCATCAGTCCTATGCCGGATGGCAAAACCGTTGGGCCTTCTCCTGAGAGAGAGACAACCTCTCCACTACCTGGTCCCAAATCTGCTGCATTCACTCCACAACAGAGTCAATACCCAGACAGACAGAAGCCTCCGCCTGTCCCGAAGAAAAATCGAGGGTGAAACCCAAAATTGCAGAAAAATGGAGACATCAAGGTGGCAGAGCTAGCCCTATTATTAAGCGCAAACTCAGCCAAAGGCAAAAAAGAGACCCAGTCATCTTGATTAGCAGACACAAAACATCTCAAATAAGTCTCCAAGGTCTGGTTTGTTCTCTCGGTTTGTCCATTGGTCTGAGGATGAAAAGCAGAGGAGAAAGATAATTGAACACCAAGTTTAGAACAAAATGTCCTCCAAAATCTGGAAACAAACTGGACTCCTCTGTCAGACACAATGTTCTCCGGAATGCAATGTAACCGAACCACGTGCTGAAAGAACAAAGGCACCAATTCGGAGGAGGAAGGTAACTTAGGTTTTCCAAGATGATACACCTTGTGTCATTACCTATCACAGATTACCCAGATAACGCTCATTCTCTGAGAAACAAGGAGGTCGGAAATAAAATCCATAGAGATATGGGTCCATTGCCTCTTGGGCACAGGTAATGGCATTAACAAACCACTAGAGCGAGAGCAAGGCTTAGAGCGAGAGCAAGTCCCACAGGACTGCACAAATTCCCTGACATCACGAGACAAAGTAGCCACCAAAAGGACCGACTCACCAAGTCTCTGGTACCAAAAATCCCGGGATGACCAGCCAACGCGGAACAATGAATCTCAGACATCACACTCTTCTTCCACTGGTCTGGGACAATTTCTCAATAGGGCAGCGCTCAGGTTTATCCTCCTGACACCCTTCCAAGGCCAGTCTCAAATTGGGCGAGATGGCGGAAAGAACTACACCTTCTTTCAAAATAACAGTAGGATCAGATAACTCAGGAGAGTCCGCAAAGAAACTCCTCGAGAGGGCATCCGCCTTAACATTCTTAGTGCCAGGAAGAAAAGAAACCACAAAATTAAACCTGTGAAAAACAAGGCCCACCTGGCCTGTCTAGGATTAAGTCGCTTGGCTGATTCCAGATAAACCAGATTCTTATGGTCTGTGAGGACCACCAACTGATGTTTGGCTCCTTCCAGCCAATGTCTCCACTCTTCAAAGGCCCACTTCATGGCCAATAACTCCCGATTACCCACGTTATAATTACGTTCAGTTGGAGAAAATTTTCGAGAGAAAAAGGCACAAGGTTACTCTTAAAGGTCTCTAGATCTCTTTGGGACAAAACGGCACCTGCCCCAATTTCAGAGGCATCAACCTCCACCTGAAACGGTAGAGAAACATCAGGCTGCGTAGAACAGGAGCAGAAGTGAATCTCTGCTTAAGTTCCTGAAACGCAGAGACTGCCTCCGGAGGCCAATTCACCACAACAGAACCCTTTTTGATCAAATCAGTCAATGGTTTAACAATACCGGAGAAATTACCAATAAATTTACGATAAAAATTGGCAAAACCCAAAAATCTCTGAAGAGCCTTTAATGAAGTAGATTGGATCCAATCACAGATGACCTGAACCTTGACCGGTTCCATTTCAATAACAGACGGAAACAAAATGAATCCCAGAAATGAGACCTTCTGTACGCCAAAAAGACACTTTGATCCCTTCACATACAGTGCATTCTCTCCCAAAATCTGGAACACAGTCCGAACATGTTTCACATGAGAGTCCCAGTCATTGGAAAAAATCAAGATATCATCCAAATAAACAATCAGAAATTTATCCACAAAATCCCTGAAAATATCATTCATGAAGGATTGGAAGATGGAAGGAGCATTAGTGAGCCCAAAGGGCATCACTAGGTACTCAAAATGCCCCTCTGGGTATTAAACGCCGTCTTCCATTCATCCCCGTGCTTAATGCGAATAAGGTTATACGCCCCCCTGAGGTCAAGCTTGGTAAACCAACTAGCACTTTTCACCCTGGAAAACAGGTCAGAAATAAAGGGTAACAGATATTGAAACTTCACAGTGATCTTATTCAAGAGACGATAATCAATACACGGCCTCAATGAACCATCCTTTTTGGCCACAGAGAAAAAACCGCCACCCAAGGGTGAAGAGGATGGTCTGATATGACCCTTCTCCAATGACTCCTTGATATAAGATCGCATAGCATCGTGTTCAGGTACAGATAAATTAAAAAGGCGACCTTTAGAAAATTTACCACCAGGCACTAATTCAATAGTGCAATCGTAGCTCCTGTGAGGGGCAAAGATGCAGATTTACTTTCACTAAATACATCTGAAAAATCAGTCAAAAAGTCAGGAACATCCTGAGACTTGGGAGAGGCAGAAAAACAGGAGTGTCGGCATTAAGACATTGGCAGCCCCAACTGGTCACAGACACAGATTTCAAGTCCAAAACAGGATTATGAGACTGTAACCAAGGGAAACCTAGTACAATAATGTCATGCAGATTATACAGCACCAGAAATTTGCAACTCTCCTGATGATCTGGTTCAACCCTCATTATCACCTGAGTAGAAAACTGGGGTTTATTCTCCGCAAAAGGGGTAGAATCAATGCCCAGTAGGGGAATAGACTTCCGCAGGGGTATCATGGGAAGCCCACAATGTTTGGCAAAGTCAAAATCCATCAGGTTAATAGCTGCTCCTGAATCAACAAAAGCCTGAGCAGAAAATGTGGACAGGGAGCAAATCAGGGTAACAGTCAACAGAAATTTAGTCTGAACACTACCCAAGACAACTGAGCGTGCAAAACGTCTTCCCCACTTAGGGCAGACTGAAATAGCATGAGAGGCATCACCACAGTAGAAACATAACCCATTGCGCTTTCAAAACTCATGACGCTGTGCCCCAGAAGTCACTTTCACACTGCATGGGCTCAGAAGCTGGCTCACAAGGTAACACTATCTCACGCACACCTCTGCGCTCACGCAAATGTCTGTCAATTTGAATAGCCAATGACATAGAATCATTGAGACCAAGGCAGGATCCACCTAACATCCTTTACATTCTCTGACAGCCCCTTCCGAAAAAGGGCTGCCAAAGCATCATCATTCCATTTGGTCAGGACTGCCCACTTTCAGAATTTCTGACAGTACAACTCAGCATCTTCAAGACCCTGATTTAATGCTAACAAGGTTTTTTCAGCTTGATTAGTGACATTAGGTTCATCGTACAATAACCCCAGAGTCAGAAAAAATGCATCAATATCATTCAAAACAGGATCCCCAGGTGTCAGGGAAAAACCCAATCCTGAGGATCGCCGCGCAGGAGAGAGATGACAATTTGAATCTGCTGTGCTGCGTTACCTGAGGACTTAGGCTTTGAGGCAAAAAACAACTTACCGTTATTTTTGAAATTCAGAAATTTAGCCCGATCCCCCAAAAACAAATCTGGCATGGGAATCCTAGGTTCCACAACCGGCAACCTAGCAAGATAGGTAGCAATACTCCGAACCTCAGTGGCAAGCTGATCCACACGGCCAGACAACTGTGCAAACTCCATTGAAAGAAAAAAAAAATCCTCCTCAGCACCCAGAGAAAAAGAGGGAAAAAATGCAACAGACAAGGAAAAAAATAAATAAATAAAAGTCTGACAACTTTTTTCTTTCCACACTATTTTTCCCTTCTGTGAGTACCATATAATTTTCAGTTTTGGCCGGTGATACTGTTATGTTTCGGTAGCTGAGGAGGACAGGAACAACAGCAGGGCAGCAGAACACCTCAGATGTTGGTAACTAATGGGTTGCAGATTCCTAAACTAACGACACAACTAGAGGTAGCCGTGGAGCGTTCCTACGTTGATCCTAGATGCCTCGTCACAGCCTGAAAGATAACTACACCTAAAGCATTAAGATGAAAGCTATCTGCCCCGGAGCAGATCCCCAAAGAAAATAGGAAGCCCCCAAAAATATAATGGCGGTTAGACAAGATGAAAACACAAACATAGGCAGAAAATAGATTGAGCAAACGCTGGGGCCACAAGCTGACTAAATAGGATAGGAAAGGAGAGATTACTTTCTGCAACCCAGAAAACCCTACAAAAATCCAACAAATGAGCAAATAACAGTGGCTGCAGATAAACTGAGGAGCTCAGGCCCCAGGAGGGGACCTGGCTGACCTCCACAAAAGTGCAGAAAACAATGCAAAAAGCAAGCACAAAAAGAAAAGCAAAAAATATGTTATCTGAAAGCAGGAGATGCAGGCAAGACTACAAATGAAACAGGAACCACAATTGAGACAAGAACAATTTATCACCGGCAACCATCATGGGAGGGAACCTCCCTTATATCAGACCAGTCAGTGAACCCAGATTGCCATTCCTCGCTGAAAGGTTCAGTACTGTCTGTAACCACCAGAGGGAGCCTCTGCTCAGAAACCATCTCTAGCACATTCATAACAGACTCCACTCCGTAAACCTTGTACACATGCGGCTTTGCACATACACCTCGTACACAAGCGGTTCTGCTCCGTACACCTCGTACACACGCGGTTCCACTATACAGGTAGTCCTCGACTTGCGACGTTGATCCGTTCTTATGCGGCGTCATAAACCGAATTTCGACGTAAGTCGGAACATACGTTCATACATTACTGTACCATAATAACAGTACAGTACTGTACTCTACTGCAAACACCGATTCTAACACAGTACCCTACATAATTATCAATAAACACAGTAAGATATTGTGCAGTACAGTACGTTTAATAATGAAATGAAGTGCTGTAACAGTAATAAACAGTGTACTGTACTGTAATAAACAAAGATAACAATTCCAAAGAGAGAACAGGCTTATTGGAAGGAAGCTGCAGAAGGTGCTGGAGATACTGGGGCAGGTGAGTCAAGAGGGGCAGGTGAGTCAAGAGGGGCAGGTGAGGTAGAGGATACAGGTACAGGATCTGTTGCAGGATCTGTTGCAGGCCTCTCTACCTTCTTGAAGTACAGCTGCAGGTTAATTTGGAAGCAGACCATCTTCTTCTCCTCCAAGATCTCCTTATAACAGCTGAGGCAATCCATGACTCCTCTGGCAACCCTAGTGTACCTCTCCATGTTGGGATCCTCAGCCTCAAACCTTGACAACCCTTCTTCTATCAGGGCAAAACCTCCTGCCAAGCCCTGTCTTGTAAATCTCTTGGGTTCTGGGTTGGTATGTCTTCCTCTTCCTCTATCATCTGCTTCTCCAGTTGAATAAGGTCCTCAGCAGATAACTCCTCTCCATGAGATGCCAGTAGCTCTGTGACATAATCCACCTCCAGATTCATTGTCTTACTCATATCAACAACGTTCTTTATGACACTAGTCACTGACTCTTGGACCTCTGTGACATCATTCACAAACTGGGGACACAGTTTTTTTCCACACACCATTCATACTGGTCTGCTTAACCTCATCCCAGGAATCAGCAATGTTATTCACAGCATCAAGAATGTTGTATGTTTTCCAAAAGTCTTTTAGAGTCAAGTCCTTATTCTTTTCAGTTGCTGCTAAAGCATTACCAATGACCCTTCGGAGGTAGTAGGCCTTGAAAGTAGCAATGACTCCTTGGTCCATAGGCTGTATTAGGGCGGTGGTATTAGGTGGAAGGTAAACCACCTTGACATTAGGGTTAAAGTCATCCAGATGGGCAGGGTGTCCAGGGGCATTGTCCAGAATTAGCAACACCTTAAAGGGGATATCCTTGGAGGTACAGTACCGCTCCACGCCTCGCACAAAATAGTTGGTGAACCAGTCATCAAACACTGCAAGTGTCACCCATGCCTTCCTGTTAGACTTCCAGATGATTGGTAGTTGACCCTTTGAAATTCCCTTGAGTGCCCTTGGATTCTCAGCCTGATACACCAGCATGGGCTTCAGTTTGTAGTCGCCAGTAGCATTGCCCTCAAGAAGCAAAGTCAGTCTTTCCTTGCCGACTTTATGACCTGGTGCCGACTTCTCCTCCTTGGCGATGTAAGTACGGTTAGGAAAAAGTTTCCAAAACAAGCCTGTCTTATCCACATTGAAGACTTGTTGCGCACAGTAACCACCCTCCTCAATTATCTCGGTCAATGCTTTAGGAAATTCAGTTGCTGCTTTCTCATCAGCACTAGCAGCCTCACCCTGCACTTTAATGTTATGGAAATTGGCACGATCCTTAAACCTCATAAACCAACCCCTACTCACCACAAATTCTTCTCTTTCACTTCCTTCCCCCTTTTCTCTTTTCAACACCTCAAACAGTCGCCTAGCCTTCTCCTGAATAACCATAAGGCTCACAGGGATACGGCGTTGATTTTGGTCTTCCAACCAAAGCACCAATAATCTTTCCATCCCAAGAATAAGCCCACTACGCTGCTTTGTTATCACAGTCACTTTCATAGGAGCAGATCCTTTCACATGTTCAAGGATACGATCTTTATCCTTGATAATTGTAGCGACAGTCGAACGACTAAGTCCTAATGACCTGCCGATTTCTGTTGGTGTTTCCCCTTTATCTGATCGCCTTATGATATCCACTTTCACCTCCATGGTGATGGCCTTCCTTTTCTTCGATGCACTGGTATCAGATGAGTCTGGCTTACGTTTGGGCGCCATAATGATGGGTGTTATGGCGTGCAGGATGCTTGTTTTCCTCTTGTAACCGGGTACAGTGTACAGTACAGTTCTCTGTCCTGGATTTCCGCCGCTGCACGTAGTTCGACTTACGGCGGAAAATCGCGTAAGTCGGAACGAGGCCATCGTAAAAAGCGTCGTAAACACGAGACGACGTAACTCGAGACCGTCGTAACCCGAGGACTACCTGTATACACACAAGGCTCCACTCCGTACACATACGGCTTGGTTCCACTCCGTATATGTGTAGCCCAGCTGCGCTTGGTGCCACATGTTCCCTGGAGGATGCACGGAAAGGTAATTCACAAATACCTGATAAGCATACAACACTTCACATTTTTCCTGGTTCCACCAGAGGGAGCCCTTGAGACAGCAGTGAGATGAAGACAATCTAGCTAAACGTTAGTGAGTCGTTGGTGTTACCTCAGGAGAGCAGACACTACTTTGGAGAACGGAGTTACCTCAGACGAGCTGGGAGGGAGAGACCCCTGTCAGATTAGCCTGAGGGCTGAGGAAGTTTGAGCGAGAAGCTGACATCTACTGCTGCCTGTGCTTATATTAAGGTGTGCGTAGGACACAGGCGAGTGGACAAAAGGGAGAGAGTGACTGAGGAGAAATAGCGACGATAGCTTATCCTCCACTCTGCACAACCAGACACCGGGTCCGAGCTTGCTAGCATCTTCACAGCTAGTGGGAAAAACAGGAGACTCTGGACTTCAAGTCGCAGAGGGGCCCTCAGTGCTGATACGTAACCGGGTCAGGAAGACGGGGGTCTGGCAGGTACCGCCATAGAGACACTGTTCTGTCCACAAAAAGACCTCATCACAAGATCAGCCGGCGTAGCAAGGAGAAGGAGTTAAACTTAGCTTCATGCAAGTTAGAAACCCACACACATCAGGAAGTAAGGAGGCCTTAACCCTACACAGTGATTACTGGACGTGCATCCTCCACCCTGAGCAGCTTCCCGGGACATGCCTGCAACCATCACCAGTAAAGGTATGGAAAGAGACTGACTTGTGTGTGTCTGCCTTATTGCTTGCACCCCTGCACCGCCATATACCTCGAGGGATTAGTCTCGCCTATGGGAGACTTAACACCTTGCTGCCCAGTATCAACCCCTCAGAGGATTCACCCTGCAGCGCTGGTCACCTTGATCAGAAACCACAGGTGGCGTCACGAACATTTCTAAATCCCCTGTAAATATTCCCCCCTTGAATGAGCGCCCAGGGCAACGGACCGAGCTGCGCTACCCGTGACCTCTCCCCCATTGAAGTGAGCGGACTCGGTGCCGAGTACCCCATAAGCCCTGGTACGTGCGCCTCATCTTTGGCGTCATGAACAGGATGAGAAGCTCGCTATATGTGAGTCCCGTGTGCCTAATTGGACTGTTTTTGTGCTAGAGACTGTGTTGCTGTTTTGTGATTTTTGGCGCCAATTGTCCGCCACTGCCCGCCAAAGTACAGCGCTACAGCGCAAAGAGAAGGGGCGTACCTGCAGAAAGCGTGCAGAGTCCCGGACACGCCCCCAACGCTGACGCGGCGGCAGGTCCTGTGGAGAGCTTCAGAGTGCCGGCGACGCAGGTCCTTCCCCATCGCTGTGCCTGGCAGAGCTGCAGCCTTCAGGAGAAGGTAGGCCACACTTAACTAGGGGGGCACAGACATGTCGCAGCCACAAGCTGACAGCGCGGCCCAGAGCGACCGCTCCGGTGACTTACCCGCCGGCGCTGCAGCGCAGGATGGAAATGCTGACCCCTCACCAGGTCCGATGGCCCCGATAGTACCGCTGACGCTCCCATACCTGCCTGGAGCAAAGTGGCTCCCTCAGTATAACGGTAAGCCGGATACCCTGTCAGGGTTCAAGCGCAAAATATGCAGCATAATGGACATGTACCCTATGACAGAGAAACAAAGAGCTGCAATGGTATTAGGACAATTGACTGGTGCTGCAGAAAGAGAAGTAGAGACTTGGACAGCTGCAGACCAGGAATCAGTGCTTTCAATTTTCTTAAAGCTACAGACTATTTTTGAGGACCGCACTGAAACAGATCTCCGGATGAGGTTTTACCAATGCTCTCAGAGACCAGATGACAGTATTAGGACTACGCCTGCCGACTACAGGGGGCCCTGCGAGCTCTCAAACAGGTCAACCCTATAAGTGCCATTAATGAAAGTAAAATGTTGAAGGAACAATTTGTACGGGGACTGAGGTCCCAAGCTGAAAGCAGGACTGGTGGTCCTTGGATCATCCTGACGCTACCTTTGATGCCCTAAAAGATATGGCTAGAAAAGGACTGCGACCCCTGGAGAAGCCCGAGGTGTCGACCCAGTGTCACCCGGGTGAAGCCACTCTAAAGCCGGCAGCATCCACCTTTTCCCCGCTGGTGGCGGAAGCCAAAATGCAGGTGGCGCCCCCTACTGAGTTGGACTGTCTGCGCTCAGAAGTGCGCCAGCTGACTAAAAACCTGGCTGCTGTAATGAGTGCCCTGCAACTGCGGAAGGAAGAAGGAGGAAAGATCCTGCTAGCCGACTGCCCAGAGGATGTCCCTTGGATGAACCGGAGGAAAAGAAGGACGTCGCCCCACCGGAGGAGGACAACGCCACCCCCAGGAGCGACCCTTGATCAGCACAATCCTCGCCGAAAGATCATCTGCTACCGTTGCAATAGGGAAGGTCATCTAGCCCGACAGTGTCATTTAAACGAGCAGATCCTGGGTCCGAGGGCCAACACCCAGGAATAGACTCATCAGGCCCCTCAGACTGGAACCGCAGGTTTGTGGGAGGAAGACCCTACCTGTCCATCATCTTGGACGGGATCGCAATCCCTGCCCTGCTGGACACTGGATCTCAGGTGACCATCATACCTGATGTCCTGTATAATAAGTTTTGGTCCATGGACAGTCTCCAGCCCCTGAACCCTGACTTTGCTGTGTATGCCTCTAATGGTCTCCCTGTTGATATACTAGGAGCCAAAAACGTGGACGTAAAGGTGGGCAGAGTGGAGCTGAAGGACCAAGGACTCTTAGTAGTAAAGACTGTAAATGAGGAAAATGGCTTAAATGTGGTTTTAGGTACAAACATTATTAGTAACTGTCTGGGAGAAGTTGTGTTTTTGCTCCAACAGCTCGCTGAAGTTGCCAAGCCAAAGCAAAAGGGAGTGATCCAGAGGGAGATCCGGGCCCTGATGTGCCAGCAGCAAGCGAAGCTGACAGATGGCGAAATTGGTAATGTACGGGTGACAGACCCGAACCCCATTGTGATACCCCCAATGAGTGAAATGCTTATATGGTGTAGGGCAGCAATAGGTCTGAGAGGACAGAACTACCAAGCAGTAGTAGAGCCCCATTGTTCAGAGCACAGGCCTACACTCTTGACTGCTAGAGGGGTAGTAGAAGTACGAAATGGGAGAGTACCAGTACGTCTTCTCAACTGGGGAGAAGATGAAGTGAATTTACCACGTTATGCCACAGTTGCTAAATTACATACCGTAGATAACAACTCTATTCTCACGACAGAGTCCTTAGCCTCCCGCCAACCAGCGGAGGATAATGACCCGCAACCCAGGTGGAGGATTGGTGTCAGCAGCTCCATGTCGGGACAGACACCACTCCCGCCCACCAGAAACAGGGAGTACTACGGGTGGTACAGGAGTACACACAGGTATTTAGCAAACATCCACTTGACTTTGGGACAATCAAGGGAGTATAACATCATATCCCTACAGGCAGCCATCCTCCCATCAAAGAGCGGTACAGGCCTATACCTCCAGCACACTACCAGAAAGCTAAGGAAATGTTGCGTGACATGAAGGAAGCAGGGGTGATAAGGGATAGTTGTAGTCCCTGGGCAGCACCTCTAGTCCTAGTTAAGAAAAAGGATGGAAGCATGAGAATGTGTGTAGATTACAGACAAGTAAATCGCATAACACATAAAGATGCATACCCTTTACCACGCATTGAGGAATCCTTAGCTGCCTTAAAAACTGCTAATTACTTTTCCACCCTCGACCTCACTATTGGGTACTGGCAAGTAGCTGTGGCTGAGGAGGATCGGGAGAAGACGGCTTTCACCACCCCAATGGGACTCTGAGTTTGACAGGATGCCGTTTGGACTCAGCAGTGCCCCGGGAACGTTTCAGAGTGTAATACTATTGTAGGAACTCGAGGATTCTGATAGCGTGGGGCAATGAACAATCAGAGACGGGTTTCTTTGAATGCAAATAATGTATTTGTGAAACAGCAAAACACCCAAAAACAATATTCAAACAACCCGTAGTGACATGCAATGAAACAAGTCCATATATACACAAGTCCAGTTATATGAATCCGGATATATAAGTCCTTGAACCTCTATAGCGAGGGCGGTAAAGTTCTTACGACGGAGTCCTCACACAAATGTGACCACAAGGTAAGTCTGATGCACAGGTAACGTGGCTGGATTTACACACTGCTGGTGTGTGAAGAGTCAGATCCAGGTATGCAGAAAACACAGGGAGGTCCAGGAACAAGTTAATCTCAGTTGTGGCTTAATTCAGTGAAGTCCAACAACAAGTTCATATGTCAGTAAGATTCCAGTAACAGTTCCAACAGCTCTCACCAGAGGTAGTGCACGAAGGGTTAAACAGCAACAGTTCAGAAACACAGTTCTTATCAGATGGAGTGAACCAAGGGTTAAATTCCCAAGTCAACAGGTTAGTGATAACACAGTACATGCAACTTACATATGCAGAGAATGTCCAGAGCCATGGGTAGAAACTGCTGTGGCTGAGAAACACCTGAAGATAAGGTTATGCACTTTCCTGGTAAATACACAAAAGATCTGTGAGGAACAAAGCAGCTGGGTTGCAGGGAAACGGAAGCAGAATACTCCAGCAGGGAAGCCAGCACCTGAGCCGGGTTTTAAACAAACGAACAGGAAGTAGGGCACACAAAACAGCAAACTCCATTTTAACAAAGGCCAAAATCATTGACAAAGTTACCTAGAAAACCCGGAATACTGACATTACTCCCCCCCTAAAGACGGCCTCCGGACGGTCCTGGACCAGGCCTGTCCGGGTATCTCCGATGAAACTGAGCAATCTTCAGAGGCGCATTGATGTTACTTACTGGTTCCCAAGAATCATTTCAGGAGAGTAACCTTGCCATCTAACTAGATACTGAAGCCGGTTTCTATGAAGTCTCGAATTAACAATATCCTGTACCACGAATTGTTCTTCGCCATCAACCAACACTGGTGGAGGGGAGGTACGATACGTCCCTGAAACGTGTTAGGAGAGACTGGTTTTAATAAGGAAACATGAAATACTGGGTGTACCTTTAAAGTCCGTGGTAGCTTCAACCGACAGGCAACAGAGCTCACAATCCCAGTGATCTTGAATGGACCGATGAATTTCTGTCCCAGTTTCTGCGAAGGAACACCCAATTTTAGATACTTGGTGGACAACCAAACCGAGTCTCCTACCTTATACATAGGTGCTGGTTTCCGGAATCTATCGGCCGACTTCTTGTAACGCTCCTGTGCTGTGGTCAGGGAGTCCTTCAAAACTTCAAGATTACGTTGCAACGCCGTCACTCTGTCTTCAACCGCTGGTACCGAAATCGTAACCGGAGACCTAGGCAAAATACTTGGATGATAACCCAGGTTGGCAAAAAAAGGCGTTACCTTCGTGGAACTGCTTTGGGAGTTGTTGTACGAAAATTCCGCTAAAGGAAGTAGCTTCAGCCAATCGTCCTGCAAATGACTGACGTAACAGCGTAGATATTGCTCCAAGGTTTGATTTGTCCGTTCGGTCTGCCCGTTGGTCTGAGGATGGTATGCAGAAGACAAGCAAACATTAATGTGGAGCGCAGAACAAAATCCTTTCCAAAATCTAGAGGTAAATTGTATTCCTCGGTCAGAAATGATGTCATCTGGTACCCCATGCAGCCGGAAAATGTTCTGGATAACTAGATCTACTGTCTCTGTAGCTGAGGGAAGACCAGCACACGGAATGAAATGAGCAGCTTTCGTTAAACGATCTACTACCACCAAAATAGTATTTTACCACCAGAGGTGGGTAACTCCACAATAAAGTCCATCGAAATAGACCCCCAAGGGCGAGACGGTACAGGTAGCGGTTTAAGAAGACCAGTAGGTGAAACGCGAGGAACCTTGTACCGGGCACAAACTTCACAAGAGCGGACATAGTCATTCACATCCTTCAAGCAGGTAGGCCACCAAAAAAAACGAGTTAACAATTCCTGCGTCTTCTGTACCCCCCTATGACCAGCCAATTTAGAGTCGTGGACCAATTTGAGAACTCAAAGTCTTACAGCCTCTGGGACATAAATACATCGATCTCTAAGCCACACACCATTCCGAAGGACAAGATTCACATTGTCAGGTGGAGCTGCAAGAAATACGTCACCGTCATAGGCCAGCTTGATCTCCTGCCACAAGTCCCGGTTCCGGAGCACTCCAACGAAATTGGCCTCCGACAAGATGGTCTTAGACGGGGTCCCAGGCACGGAATCCACGGTATGGATTCGGGATAATGCGTCAGCTTTCCCATTACGTGAACCTGGGCGGTACGAAATAATAAAATTAAACTGGTTCAAGAACAAACTCCACCTAGCTTGTCGAGGAGAAAGACACCTGGCAGACTTAAGGAATTCCAAATTGCGATGATCCGTGAGTACTACTACCTGCTGAGTTGCCCCCTGCAAATGGTGTCTCCATTCCTTAAAGGCAGAAATAATTGCCAAAAGTTCCTTATCTGCCACATCATAGTTAAGTTCTGCAGAAATAACCTACGAGAGAAGAAGGCACACGGGTGCAGCAAACCTTTGTCTCCGGTACGTTGTGAGAGGATAGCTCCCAATGCACAGTCAGACGCGTCCACCTCCACGATAAAAGGCTGTGCAGGATCCGGATGCATCAATATTGGAGCCGTGGTAAAACAACCCTTCAGGCGATCAAAGGCTTCCTGAGCTTGCGAAGACCATTCAACCTTCTACCCCTTCTTGGTGAGGAGAGTGATGGGACGGACAATTTCTGAAAAATTTCGGATAAACCGTCTATAAAAGTTAGCAAAGCCAATGAATCGTTGTACCTCCTTAATGTTTCCTGGTACCGGCCAGTCCAAGATTGCCTGGATCTTGCTGGACTCCATATTCAATCCCTGAGGCGAGATAACAGCCTAAAAATTGAATTTCAGAACAATGGAACTCACACTTTTCGAGTTTGATGTACAAATGATTATCTCTCAAACGTCTAAGTACGGTTTTGACATGTTCCTGATGTTCCTGTAAGGAGTCAGAAAAGATTAAGATGTCATCGAGGTAAATTACCACATATTGGTCCAATAAATCCCTGAAAATGTCGTTGGCTAAATGTTGAAAAGCAGCAGGAGCGTTACAGAGTCCGAATGGCATCACCAAATATTCAAAATGTCCATACCGGCATCTAAAAGCTGTCTTCCATTCGTCTCCGGGCCGTATACGGAGTAAATTATATGCCCCACGAAGATCTAATTTGGTAAATACTTTGGCCTGGCGAACTCTTTCTAACAATTCTGGAATTAGGGGCAACGGCTACCTGTTACGAATGGTTACCTTATTTAACTCCCGGTAGTCAATGCAGGGTCTTAGAGTACCATCCTTCTTCTTTACAAAGAATATTGGAGCTCCCGCTGGTGAAGAAGATGGTCGGATAAACCCCTTGGCTAAATTCTCATCTATATACTCTCGTAAAGATTTTAATTCCGGAGCCGCCAACGGTTAAACATGGCCGAAAGGAATCGCTGCTCCAGGAAGCAATTCTATGGGGCAGTCATACGGTCTATGTGGGGGAAGTTGATCTGCCTTCCTTTTATCACAAATGTCTGAGAATTCCTGATAAATCAGAGGGAGAGTAGGTACCTGTATCACCTCTTCCAAGTTCTGGGTAACTGGAGCCGCTACAGTTGGACTGATGGTAGAACTGCACTTCGGGAGAAAGGTTATCTCCTTGGTTTCCCAATTGATGATTGGATTTTGTGACCGTAACCAGGGAATTCCTAAAATTACAGGAAAATGAGGAGAAGATATTAACATGAATGAAAGTGTTTCTTGATGGTCTGGTTCCATCTTACACTCCAGAGGCACTGTCTCCCGATCTACTGGTCCAGAAACTAATGGGGAACCATCCACCGTTTCCATAGTGATTGGTGAAGCTCTTAGTTGTGTCTTTATACCATGTTCCTTTGCAAAAGAAGAATCCATGAAATTCCCACCTGCTCCAGAGTCTATCATGGCAGAACTTGATATCCACTGTGCCTCCCACTGAATCTGAATAGGAAGAGAACAATGTGAATATTTCTCCCCTTGATCTTGAGGGGAAGTCGGCATCAGTATTGGGGGGAAAACCGCATCTAGATGTAGACTGGTTTCCGAAACTTCAGACTCAGCGTCTGTGTTATCATAATCCCCTACTACCGCCAACACCTTGTTGGGTCGCCTAGGACATTTAGGACAATTGATGAGGAAATGGTCCGATTGACCACAATAGAAACATAAGCGCTCACGGAGACGGTATTCGCGGCGTTCATTATTCTCACGTCTCTGCAGTGAGTCCACCTGCATAGGCACCTCCTCAGCCTCTCGCGGGTTTTTGCCTGTGGTTTCCCTGGACGGAAGAGAGAAATTAGTAATGCGATTTACAGGGGCCCAGTTTTCTTGTCTGCGTTCAGTTAAACGGATATCAATACGTACACAGTGCTGTATAAACAATTCAAACTCCTGTGGAGACTCTGAACGAGCTAGCTCATCCTTGATTGCATTTGACAAACCTTTTCTAAAGACTGGTAATAAAGCATTGTTTTCCCACTGGGTGTCCACCACTAACCTTTTAAATTCAGTAACATTCTATGACTGACCGTTTCCCCTGGCGTAAGGAAAGCAAGGCAGATTCAGCGGTAGCACGGCGGTTGGGATCGTCGAACATTTGCGCCATGGCTGCCAGAAAATTGTCCAAATTATTTAGACGGGTATCGTGACTTTCAACCATAGGATTTGCCCAAGCCAGTGCCCGTGATGTCAACAACATAATAATACATAGAACCTTAGATCTATCAGACCGGTAATAGGAGGCATGTACATCAAAAAATAATATACATTGATTAACAAACCCACGGAATTGACTTCGGTCACCATTAAAACGGAATGGAGGCAATTTGGGCATACTGGTGGATGAGGTAGGCTCAGTAGGTAAGGCCTCCAGGACTCCTAACCTAGCACGTAGATCTTGGAGAGCCTGACCAAACCCCTGTGCATTGTGGTTAACCCGAGACTCCAAGTCTCTAATCTGATTGTGTGCAGCCGCCACCTCCTGCTGCAAGGAGTTAACTATGGTGAACAATTTGTCTGCCCGTGTCTCCGTCATTGCCCCAGCAGAATCCCCTTTTTTAGGCTGGAGTATCCTGTAATACTATTGTAGGAACTCGAGGATTCTGATAGCGTGGGGCAATGAACAATCAGAGACGGGTTTCTTTGAATGCAAATAATGTATTTGTGAAACAGCAAAACACCCAAAAACAATATTCAAACAACCCGTAGTGACATGCAATGAAACGAGTCCATATATATATACACAAGTCCAGTTATATGAATCCGGATATATAAGTCCTTGAACCTCTATAGCGAGGGCGGTAAAGTTCTTACGACGGAGTCCTCACACAAATGTGACCACAAGGTAAGTCTGATGCACAGGTAACGTGGCTGGATTTACACACTGCTGGTGTGTGAAGAGTCAGATCCAGGTATGCAGAAAACACAGGGAGGTCCAGGAACAAGTTAATCTCAGTTGTGGCTTAATTCAGTGAAGTCCAACAACAAGTTCATATGTCAGTAAGATTCCAGTAACAGTTCCAACAGCTCTCACCAGAGGTAGTGCACGAAGGGTTAAACAGCAACAGTTCAGAAACACAGTTCTTATCAGATGGAGTGAACCAAGGGTTAAATTCCCAAGTCAACAGGTTAGTGATAACACAGTACATGCAACTTACATATGCAGAGAATGTCCAGAGCCATGGGTAGAAACTGCTGTGGCTGAGAAACACCTGAAGATAAGGTTATGCACTTTCCTGGTAAATACACAAAAGATCTGTGAGGAACAAAGCAGCTGGGTTGCAGGGAAACGGAAGCAGAATACTTCAGCAGGGAAGCCAGCACCTGAGCCGGGTTTTAAACAAACGAACAGGAAGTAGGGCACACAAAACAGCAAACTCCATTTTAACAAAGAGCAAAATCATTGACAAAGTTACCTAGAAAACCCGGAATACTGACACAGAGTGATGGAGAGTTGCCTGGGACATCTCAACTTTGAAACAGTGTTGCTGTACCTGGACGACGTAATTGTGTACTCCAAGACGTATGAGGATCATCTGAAACACCTGGCAGAGGTATTCGAGTCACTGTCCAAGTATGGGATGAAACTGAAGCCTTCAAAGTGCCATCTGCTCAAACAAAAGGTACAGTACTTGGGACATATTGTCAGCTCAGAAGGAGTAGCGCCGGACCCCGAGAAGGTCACTGCCATCCATAAATGGCCAGAACCAAGGAATCTCAAGAAGGTGCGTCAGTTCCTGGGACTGACAGGTTACTACCGGAGGTTTGTAAAGGACTACACCAAGAAAGCAGCGCCTCTGCAGGACCTCCTGGTAGGACAACCCCTCAAGAGCAGAAATCCTCCATTCCACTGGGGTAAAGAACAAGCTGAGGCATTCAAAGAGATGAAAGAGATCCTGACAGGCGATGAAATCTTAGCCTACCCTGACTACAGCCAGCCGTTCCTGCTGTACACTGATGCCAGCAACGAAGGATTGGGAGCTGTCCTCAGTCAGAAGCAAAATGGCCAAGAAAAAGTCATCGCATATGCAAGCAGGAAGCTCCGGCCGACTGAGAGAAACCCAGAGAACTATAGCAGCTTCAAGTTGGAGTTCCTGGCGCTGGTCTGGGCCATTACAGAAAGATTCAAGCATTACCTAGCCTCCAGCAAGTTCACTGCTTACACTGATAATAACCCCTTGACACATCTTGAAACAGCCAAGTTGGGAGCCATGGAGCAACGTTGGATGGCTCGGCTGTCGAACTATCAATTTACCATCAAGTACAGGGCGGGCCGTAAGAACGCCAACACCTTGTCCAGAATGCCGCATGAGTCCGACACGGAAGAGGAATTGGATGACCTAGAAGAGATTGAGCTACCTGCATTCCACAGAAATGGGATGATCCACGAGCAACGAGCCTACAGGAGCCAGCTGTCATGGGTGTATCGCCACGAAGATCGTCGCGATTGCACATTCTGACTTCTCGCAGCTGAGTTGCTGTTTCTTTGTGTTTGGTAGTGAGGGAGTTAATTTTACCTAGCTCTTTGCTAAGGGTGAGTTTCCACGGTCAGGAAACGCTGCGTGTTTGGCGCTGTGCGCTGGCGCAGCGCCAAACACGCAGCGTCCAGATGTTACAGCATAGTGGAGGGGATTTCAAGAAATCCCGTCTCCACTATGCGTAACAATACGCAGGTGGCAGACCTGCGTAAACGGACATGCGGCGCGTCTTTTCAGACCGCAGCATGTCCTCGCGTATTGCGGCGACGGTGCGTCGCCGCAACAGAATTAACACAGGGCTATGTAGCCCTGCGCTCTTTCCGGAGGTGTTCCGGAGGTGTCCTGAACACCTCCGGAAAGATCGCGTGTCATAAAGGGGGCGGGGCTTAGACGGAGCGGAATTTCCGCTCCGTCCAAAGCGCTGTGGTTCCGGACCGTGGAACCACAGCCTAAGACTAGGTCCAGCCTCGCCCGGATGCTTTTGATTATGCACTAATTAGCTTCCTTTATATACCTGCCAGTCTGCTTGTTAGATGCCGGTGAAAGCTTACATGCAGACCAGCAGTTTGGATCAGGTCATGAGAAGACTTAAGTTAAGAGTTCCTTTGTGGTTTCTCCTCTCCTCGATTATAGTTTATCTCCTAGACCTTTTGTGTTCCCTCTGTGTTTAAGTGTTGTATGCAAGACAGTGTTTGCTTTGTCCCCTGTCTGTCTCGTTTGTCTGTACTGTTTGTTAAGCAGTAACCTGCCTATTCCCTGTGTGGTAATCAGGGTCCTTCTGAGGACTAGATTACAGTTGTCAGGGACTTATAGGAGACAGGGTTACGTTGGTGGCCTGGACCTCTGTACCATTAACAGTACCTCCAGGTTGAGGGACTAGTCAGGTCCCCAGTCTAGGGTCAGCATAGACCCCGGTCCACCTGCAGCCTGAGTACAGCATTATACGTCTTCAGGATTCACCCACAGTACAACGGATATTATGTCAGGTAATACTATACTTTATGTACATGTTGAGATTTCCTATTTATGTGTTATATTGCATGTTGTCCCTCTTAGTATTGATTACTGACATCATATGTGTATCTGTGATACAGCGTGACATTTTCACCGGCCAAAAAAGATTCTCCCCAGCTACCATGGATCCAGTTGCCCAGTTTGCCCTGCAGTTGCAGAGTTTATCCATGAAGCTGACGGACATTAAGTCCAGGGTTTTGTCTCTCCCGGAGCAAACCAGGTCTGAACCTAAAGTTGCTCTCCTGGACAGGTTCACTGGTGGGCGGGACAAATTTTTTACCTTCCGGGAGGCATGTAAATTATATTTTCGGCTTCGGCCTCAGTCATCGGGGAGTGAAGAGCAGAGGGTGGGAATTGTCATCTCGCTCTTACAAGGGGACCCTCAATCCTGGGCGTTCTCTCTTCCTCCGGGCTCCCCGGCCCTCCAGTCAGTAGATCGATTTTTTACTGCCCTGGGTCTGGTATATGATGACCCGGATCGGGTCTCCCTTGCTGAAATGAAGTTACGTAAGATACAGCAGGGAGATCGTCCAGCGGAGGAATTTTCTTCTGAGTTCCGTAGATGGGCCACAGATACTCAGTGGTATGACCCAGCTCTTAGGAGCCTGTTTTGTCAAGGGTTATCTGACAAATTAAAAGATGTTTTGGCTCAGTATGATTCTCCTCCGTCACTGGAGGCTGCTATGGCCCTTGCTATTCGTATTGATAGACGGCTTCGGGAGAGGTGCGAGGTAACTCCGCCCCCTGTTGTGACTCCACCTACTACTAAAGTCCCTTATATTGAGGTTCCCCTGGTCTGTTCTGAGGAGCCTATGCAGTTGGGAGGGACATCATTTCGTAGGAGGGGATCGGCGGTGCGCCGCAAGACAAGAAGGTGTTTCTTCTGTGGGAAAGAGGGACATTTTGTTGAGGGGTGTCCATCCCGTGCCTCATTGAGCAAAAAAGTCGCCGGAAAACTGTTAATCCCAGGTTGTGTGGTGGACGACAACCTGGGAGTATGTATTTCGTCCCTAAGTCCGTCTCAATTTCTTGTACCTGCGGAGGTGGTGGTTGGTACGAGAGTTGAGAGGATTTCTGTTCTTCTTGATAGTGGGTCTGGGGCTAATCTGGTGGACGCTCGGTTTGCCCAGGTGCAAGGTATGCAACTGAGTGTATTGGCCAAACCGATCCCTATATTCTCTATTGACGCCAGACCTCTCGGTCAAGGTAGCTTTGTACAAGCTGTTCATAACATAGACCTTCGAGTAGGGGCAATACATAAAGAACAATTGTCTTGTTATGTGTTGGAGGGTCTTCCTACTCCTATTGTGTTGGGACTTCCTTGGTTGGCTAAACATAACCCAGTGATTAATTGGCAATCCAGAGAGATAAGCCAGTGGGGTGAATTTTGCAATAACTGCATGAAAACGGTCATCAGTGCGGTCGTGCCTAGAACCTTGCCTCCTTTTCTGGAGGACTTTGAGGATGTGTTCTCAGAGGAGGGGTGTCAAGAGTTACCTCCTCATCGTGCGTATGACTGCTCAATTAAATTGCTTCCTGATGCTAAATTACCTAAATCTAGGTTATATAACCTTTCTGGTCCTGAGAGGCAGGCTATGAAGGATTATATTTCGGAAAGTCTGGCCAAGGGGCATATTAGACCTTCATCTTCCCCAGTGGCCGCGGGGTTCTTCTTTGTGAAGAAAAAAGATGGAGGCCTACGCCCTTGCTTGGATTTCCGTGAGCTTAATCGGATTACGGTCCGAGATCCGTATCCGCTCCCACTTATTCCTGATCTCTTCAATCAGATTGTGGGCGCCAAATGGTTCTCTAAGTTGGATCTCAGGGGGGCGTATAATCTGATTAGGATAAAGGAGGGGGATGAGTGGAAGACGGCGTTTAACACTCCGGAAGGACATTATGAGAACCTTGTCATGCCTTTTGGTCTGACTACTGCCCCGGCGGTGTTTCAACATTTTGTTAATGACATCTTTCGCCACCTTGTGGGGCAGTTTGTGGTCGTTTATTTAGATGACATCTTAATTTACTCGCCAGATCTTGTGTCTCATCAGGAGCATGTGAGACAGGTGTTGCAGATCTTGCGAGATAATAAGTTGTTGGCCAAATGGGAAAAGTGTGTATTCGCCGTACAGGAACTTCAATTTTTGGGTTTCCTGGTGTCAGCTTCCGGTTTCCGTATGGACCCTGAGAAAGTGAGAGCAGTGCTTGAATGGGATCGGCCAGAGGATCTTAAGGCACTGCAGCGTTTCCTGGGTTTGCTAACTACTACCGGAAATTTATTCGTAATTTCTCATCTGTTAGCAAACCTCTCACTGACATGACTAAAAAAGGGACGGATTTTTCTAGGTGGTCTGACAAAGCTTGTCAAGCATTTTCATCCTTGAAAAAATGTTTTGCTTCGGCCCCCATACTCATTCAACCAGATGCATCACAACCGTTCATTGTGGAGGTAGACGCGTCTGACGTAGGGGTGGGTGCAGTATTATCCCAAGGTCCGTCCCCTGGTAAATGGCGTCCGTGCGCTTTCTTCTCCAAGAAATTGTTGCCCGCTGAGAGGAATTATGATGTCGGCAATGGGAACTCTTGGCCATTAAGTTGGCTTTTGAGGAGTGGCGTCACTTTTTGGAGGGGGCAGTCCACCCGGTCACCGTTATTACTGATCACAAGAACCTGCTGTATTTAGAATCTGCAAAGCGTCTGAATTCTAGACAAGCTAGATGGTCGTTTTTTACCAGGTTTAATTTTGTCGTCACTTATCGTCCTGGGTCAAAAAATGTTAAGGCTGATGCCTTATCTCGTAGTTTCCCAGGGGCCGGAAAACGGATGACCCGGTTCCTATCCTTCAGGAGGGAGTGGTAGTGTCGGCTGTATGCTCGGAGCTTGAGGAGGAGGTATTGGAGGCTCAGGGGGACGCCCCTGTAGGACCTCCAGGTAAACTGTTTGTTCCTAATCAGTTGAGACAAAAAGTTATCGAGGCACATCATAATTCTGCTTTAGCAGGACACCCAGGGAGTAAAGCAACTGTGGATCTCCTTTCTCGCCGGTTTTGGTGGCCTAACTTAAATAAAGAGGTAATAACTTTTGTCGCGTCCTGTGGAGTTTGTGCTCGCTCTAAGACCCCTCATACCCGTCCGTCTGGGACCCTCTTGCCTTTGAAAATTCCGGAGCGTCCATGGACTCATCTGTCTATGGACTTCATTACGGACCTCCCTCCGTCGTCAGGGAAGACTGTCATTCTAGTTGTAGTTGACAGGTTCAGTAAGATGGCACATTTCATTGCTCTTCCTGCTCTTCCTAATGCTAAAACTCTGGCGCAGGTGTTCATTGGGGAGATTGTGAGACTTCACGGGTTGCCTTCTGATGTGGTGTCAGATAGGGGGTCTCAGTTTGTGTCCAAATTCTGGAGGGCATTTTGTTCACGTCGGGGGATGCAATTGTCATTTTCCTCGGCTTTTCATCCCCAGACCAATGGTCAGACAGAGCGTCTGAATCAGAGCCTAGAGACATATCTTCGGTGTTTTGTCTCAGAGAACCAGGAGGACTGGTCTTCTTTCTTGCCTCTGGCAGAGTTCGCTCTTAACAATAGGCGGAGCGAGTCCACTGGTAAGTCTCCATTTTTTGGGGCATATGGTTTTCACCCCCAGTTTTGTACTTTCAATGGGGGGGGCCCTTCTGGGGTTCCTGAGGAGGAACGATTCTCGTCGTCACTTGCTTCAGTTTGGAGAGGAGTACTGAATAATCTGAGTGCTATGGGGAACCGTTACAAACGGAGGGCTGATAGGAGGAGAGTGTCTGGTCCGGACCTTTGTGTGAACGATCTGGTATGGTTGTCTACCAAGAATATAAAACTCAAGGTTCCCTCCTGGAAACTGGGTCCCAGGTTCATCGGTCCATACAGGATCAGTTCTATAATTAATCCTGTGGCATTTCGTCTGGACCTCCCTCCTACGTTTAAAATCCACAATGTGTTCCACAAATCGTTGCTTAAGAGGTACGTGGCGCCAGTTATACCGTCACCTCTACCTCCTCCTCCAGTGGTGGTCAATGGTAACTTAGAATTTCAAGTGTCGAAGATCATTGACTCACGGCTGAATCGCCGGTCCCTTCAGTACTTGGTTCATTGGAAGGGATATGGTCCTGAGGAGAGGACGTGGGTTCCCTGCGTCTGATGTTAACTCAGATCGATTGGTTCGGACCTTCCACACAACTTACCCGGGCAGACCTGGCCCTGAGGGTCCGGAGGCCCCTCGTAGAAGGGGGGGTACTGTCATGGGTGTATCGCCACGAAGATCGTCGCGATTGCACATTCTGACTTCTCGCAGCTGAGTTGCTGTTTCTTTGTGTTTGGTAGTGAGGGAGTTAATTTTACCTAGCTCTTTGCTAAGACTAGGTCCAGCCTCGCCCGGCTGCTTTTGATTATGCACTAATTAGCTTCCTTTATATACCTGCCAGTCTGCTTGTTAGATGCCGGTGAAAGCTTACATGCAGACCAGCAGTTTGGATCAGGTCATGAGAAGACTTAAGTTAAGAGTTCCTTTGTGGTTTCTCCTCTCCTCGATTATAGTTTATCTCCTAGACCTTTTGTGTTCCCTCTGTGTTTAAGTGTTGTATGCAAGACAGTGTTTGCTTTGTCCCCTGTCTGTCTCGTTTGTCTGTACTGTTTGTTAAGCAGTAACCTGCCTATTCCCTGTGTGGTAATCAGGGTCCTTCTGAGGACTAGATTACAGTTGTCAGGGACTTATAGGAGACAGGGTTACGTTGGCGGCCTGGACCTCTGTACCATTAACAGTACCTCCAGGTTGAGGGACTAGTCAGGTCCCCAGTCTAGGGTCAGCATAGACCCCGGTCCACCTGCAGCCTGAGTACAGCATTATACGTCTTCAGGATTCACCCACAGTACAACGGATATTATGTCAGGTAATACTATACTTTATGTACATGTTGAGATTTCCTATTTATGTGTTATATTGCATGTTGTCCCTCTTAGTATTGATTACTGACATCATATGTGTATCTGTGATACAGCGTGACAGCAGCGTGGTAAGACGTTAAACCCTTTACCTCACCACAGCTGGAAGGAGACCCAGAACAGTGACCCGGTTGTCAGCCACATCAAGGAGCTGATAACTCAGGAAGGTTCCTCCTTGGAGAAGGATGCGTCTCAACAAGCGAAGCAGCTGTGGAACGAGAGAAGCCGGCTGTTTATCTACCGAGAAAAGCTGTGCCGAAGGTACGTCAACCCCAGAACCCATGAGATGGTATGGCAGATAGTAGTGCCAAGAACAGACATCCAGATGGTGTTGGAAGCCTACCACAATCGAGCGGGGCACTTTGGCTGGAAGAAGCTGGAAACCCTGCTGAAGTGTCGTTTCTACTGGGTGGGAATGCGAAGTTCCATCGAGAAATGGTGTAAAAACTGTGCATCCTGTAGCCTCCGAAGAAAAGACTACAGTACCCAGAAAGCACCCCTGCAGCCCATCAAGATGACTCGTCCCTTGAAGATCGTGGCCTTGGACCATGTCAAGTTGTCACCCAGCAGGTCAGGATACTCATATGCCCTGACGATGGTGGATCACTACTCCAGGTTCCTGGTGGTTGCCCCTGTCAAAGATCTGACAGCTGAAACAGCAGCAAAGACGTTTCAAGCGTATTTCTGCAGACCCCATGGATATCCAGAGCAAGTGTTAACCGACCAGGGTCCTGCTTTTGAAGCAGAGTTGTTTAAGGAATTCTGTCACTTGTACGGGTGTAAGAAGATAAGAACCACACCGTACCACCCCCAAACCAATGGTCTCTGTGAGAAGATGAATCACATAGTCATTGATCTGCTGAAGACGGTACCACTTGAGGAGAGGAATAGGTGGCCAGACCTACTACCTGACCTAGTAGATCTGTACAATCACATATCCACCAACTGCACTCCAGCCTACCTTATGCAAGCAAGACCAGGAAAGCTGCCCATGGATTTGGAACTTGGTGTTGTAGAACCAGAAGCTGATGTTACTACTGAAGATTGGGACACAAACAGACAGGAACAGTACAGGAGAGTACAAGCCTGCGTGGAAGATAGTCTCAATAAAGTAAGGAAAAGCAAGAGGAGAACTACAACAAAAGTGCGCCAGCTAAGCCTTTTATGCCTGGAGAAATTGTGCTAAAAAGAAAAAGAAGAATGCACAAATTGGATGATCAGTGGGAACAAGAGCCATATGTCGTGCAAAATTCCAAATTTGACAACAGGAAAACCTGTACCATTAGTAAAGATGGAGGAAAAACGACCACCACGGTATCCAGAGATCACCTAAAACTGTGTCCAGACATGTTAAAACTTCCCGAGGAAGAACTTGTTATGGAAAAAGAGAAATCAGGTGAAGTCATACACACGGACCTAGGAGATTTTCCTGCAGATTGGCCTTGTATCGGAGACGCTGTGATTATTCCAGTACTTCAATTTTACCAACCACAAGAAGCGCTTCAACGTCCAGTTTAGCCAGTTGCCGCAGCAGAAGAAATAGTTCAAGAAGAACCTGCTCCTGTAGCATCTCCAGAAGTAGTATCTCAAAGAATGGAATCTCAAAATGTGGAACCTTCAGATGTTGGGTCTCAGGTAGAAGAATCCCCTGGCGGAGCAGAACCGCATTGCCCAGTCGCTAGTATGCTTGCCAGATCCCTAGAGAGGTGGAGGCGGATTTACAGTTTGCCAGCACGCAGCACAGATAGGCTAGATGCTACTATACCTGACACCACACCACGTAGGTCAGTACGCACAACGAAAAGCCGGATTACGTACCGGTAATGCTCTGTTAATGAGTCCACAACAGCACCCACTTGAGAGAGGGATCCGCCCATAGGAACAGGAAACCTACAGAGATAAAAGAAGGCGGTCCGCCTCTCCTCATCAGTTGGATTTCAGAGTACCCGGAGGACCGCCAGTATTAGGCATTTATATTTTTCAATTTCTTCATTTCATTCAAGAAGGTATATACACAGTCTATTGACTTTCAGGGAGGGAACTGAGTGGGTGCTGTCGTGGACTCATTAAAAGAACATTACCGGTACGTAATCCGGCTTTTTACCCTTCGCCACGACAGCACCCACTTGAGAGACTTTCAGACACTTTCACCTGGGAGGGACCACCTGCTGAGAACTGCTCTACCAAAGGATAGGTCAGAGGAGGACGATAAATCAAGCCTGTAGTGGTTGTAAAAAGTGGAAGGAGACGACCAGGTTGCGGCCTTACATATAGACTCGATTGGGACGTCTCCTCTTTCTGCCCAGGAGGATGCCATGGCCCTGGCGGAATGTGCTTTTATGCCTTCTGGGGGATCTTCATTTTTTGCAGTATACGCCAGACAGATTGCTTCTCTGATCCACCGAGATAGGGTGGCTTTCGTGACCCCGTATCCCTTCCTTTGGCCCTGGAAGGATATAAAAAGCCCTACTCTTCCTCCAGCTAGCCGATCTTTCAATAAATTTTAACACTATTCTTTTCACATCTAACATGTGATATTTCTCTTCTGACGGAGAAGAAGGGTTACTAAAAAAGGAGGGTAGGTGAATTTCCTGCGATCTATGGAACTTCCCTGCCACTTTTGGTAAATATGAGGGGTCAGGTTTTAAGATTAACTGATCCTGGAATGATAGCAGAAATGGAGGATCTATAGATAATGCCTGCATGTCACGGACTCTTCTGGCTGAGGTTAATGCTACCAAGAGTACCATTTTAAGAGATATAATCTTAAGGGGTATGCAATCTAACGGTTCAAAGGGTGGACCTGTTAGGGCGTCTAGAACCAAGTTTAGATCCCAAGGAGCAATTCTGGATATATGAACTGGTGTAATTCGTTCACAAGCCTGGATGAATCTAGCTATCCATCTATTACCAGATAGATTATAACTATAGAGTGCTCCTAGTGCAGATACTTGGACTCTAAGTGTGTTTACTGATAATCCTAGATCTTTCCCTTTTTACAGAAATTCTAAGATAAATTTTATCGGAATCTCTTTAAAGTTGAAATTTGGATGGAATTCTAAAAATCTTCTCCATATCTTGGTGTAGATTTTAGTAGTGGTTGGCTTTCTGCTATGTAAGAAGGTGTTGATTAATTCCTCAGAGAACCCCCTTGTTCTCAGTATTTCCCCCTCAAGTTCCACGCCGTCAAGTGGAGACTGTCCACTTGAGGGTGGAAGAAAGGCCCTTGAGAGAGAAGCCTGGGAGTTGAAGGAAGTATCCAGGGATCTGTCAAGGACATCATTTGAAGGCATGAGAACCAAGGTCTCTTGGGCCAGAATGGGGCTATCAATATTATCCGCGCCCTGTCTGCCCTGATCTTCCTGATGACTTGCGGTAGCAATATGATCGGGGGAAAGGCATATGCTAGCCTGAACTGCCACGGACTTTGAAGGGCATACAGAATTTCTGGCTGATCTGCCATACTCAGGGAGGCGAATCTTGGTAGTTGTCTGTTCTGTCGAGTGGCAAAAAGGTCTATCTGCGGAAGGCCCCATAGTGACACAATGTTTCTGAATATTTTTTGTTTAGGCACCACTTTCCTTGTCGCAGGGTGTGGCGACTTAGGAAGTCCGCTTCTGAATTGTCTATGCCTCTGATGTGAAGAGCTGACAGAGAAACAAATTTTTCCTCGGCTAAAGAAAATATTTCTTTTGTGGAAGACATTAATTTGTCCGACCGTGTTCCGCCTTGTTTGTTGATATATGCACCTACTGTGGTGTTGTCCGAGAGGATTCTCACATGTTCTCCTTGAAGCTGCGGAAGGAAATGATATAGGGCATGACCCACCGCTTTTAATTCTTTTAAATTTGAGGAATCGTTTATTTGTTTTCTTCCCCACCGGCCCTGGGAAAAAATTTCTCCCATGTGAGCTCCCCATCCTGTAGGGCTGGCGTCAGTGGTAATGATACGAGGTGTTATTACCCAGTCTACTCCTTCTGATAATTTATTATCATCTAACCACCAGTATAATGAATGTATTACTATGTGGGATAAGGTGATTTTGTTTGTTAGATGACCTCTAGCATAGGCTTCTTCTGATATTATTTGGTGCTGTAGATCTCGGGTGTGAAATTGCGCCCACTTAACCGCCGGAATACATGAAGTGAGGGACCCCAATAGGGACATTGCTTCTCAGAGTCATGTGAGGTTTCCTTATTGCTGCAGTGACTTTTGTTTTTATCGCTGATATTTTTACCTGTGGCAGTAGACATTTCTGCACTTTTGAATCTAATTGGAGGCCTAGAAAGGACTGGACGGACTGCGGCTCGAACCTGGATTTCTTGCTGTTTATGAGCCAGCCTAGAGCCTGTAGGGATAAGATTGCGTCATTAACCCGTGTGGTACATTGTGCTACTGAATTTCCCACTATCAAAAAGTCATCCAGATACGGTATTATTAGGGTATTTTTTTGCCGTAGGAAGGCCATTACTTCCAGCATCACCTTTGTAAACACTCTTGGTGCGATCGAAAGTCCAAATGGCATCGCTGCAAACTGGAAATGATGTATGCTGCCGTCTAAGGAAACTGCCACTCTGAGGTATTTTTGGTATCTGGAATGGATTGGAAGATGATAATAAGCATCTTTTAGATCTAAACCTGCCATCATGCAGTTGGGAAAAAGCAGTTTAATTGCCGATCTAATGGATTCCATTTTAAATTTTTCATTCCTGATGAACGAGTTTAATCTTTTCAGATTGATAATTGTTCTGAATGAGCCATCAGGTTTTGAAACTAGGAAGAGTGGGGAGTAAAATCCTTTCCCTTCTTGCTCTACAGGCACCGAGATCAATACGTTTTTAATTATGAGATTTCTTATCTTATTTTCAAGGGCCTGTTGTTGTACCGGGCAGCTTAAGGATGTTAGTATAAATGTATTTTGGGGAATTTGATGAAATCTTATTTTTAACCCATGTTTAACTATGTCCAGGACCCATATATTTGTAGATATATTTCCCCATTCCTGGAAGAATGATTTTAGTCTTCCCCCTACTGGGGGACTGGTTGGTGCATTTTATCTTTCCCTACGGAAGGTATGTCCTCTGAACATAGCACCTTTATTTTTTCCTTCCTTTGATGACCAGCGGTTTTGATTTTCAGTTGTTCTTCCTTTACCAAATGATCTCCTCTTAACCCTTTTATTCCATCAGACGTACTATTCCGTCCATGTGACCCTGGACCTAATTCCCATGGACGGAATAGTACGTCATGGGCGATCAGCTGCGCTCCCGGGGGGAGCGCAGCTGATCGCCGCCGGGTGTCAGCTGATTATCACAGCCGACACCCGTGACTGTGTCAGGAGCGGTCACGGACCGCTCCCGGCACATTAACCCTTGGCACACCGCGATCAAACATGGGGGCACAGGGGAGGATCGCGCAGGCAGGGGGCTCCCTGCGCGCTCCCCTGAGACCCTCAGAGCAGCGCGATGTGTCGCGCTGTTCCGAGGGTCCGTCCTCCCTCCAGGTCCCGGATCCAAGATGGCGCCGGGGTCCTGCAGGGAGGCGGCTTCCTCAGTGCCTGCTGAGAGCAGGCGCTGGGGAAGCCTGCAGCGATGCCAGAGCGATCGCTGGTGTGACAGAGTGCTGTGCACACTGTCACACCAGCGATCTGATAAAATACTGTGATGTCCCACCCTGGGACAAAGTAAAAAATAAAAAAAAGTAAAAATAAAAAGTGTAAAAAAAAAAATCATAAAAAAAAAAAAAAAATATTCCCCAATAAATTCATTTTTTCCTGTAAATAAAAAAACAAAACAATAAAAGTACACATATTTGGTATCGCTGCGTCCGTAACGACCCCCCCTATAAAACTGTCCCACTAGTTAACCCCTTTAGTGAACCCCTTAAAAAAAAAAACGAAGCAAAAAATCAATGCTTTATCATCATACCGCCGAACAAAAAGTGAAATAACACGCTATCAAAAAGACCGATATAAATAAACATGGTACCACTGAAAACGTCATCTTGTCCCGCAAAAAACGAGCCATCACATAGCATCATGAGCGAAAAAATAAAAAAGTTATAGCTCGCAGAATAAGCGATGCAAAAAATAATGATTTTTTATATAAAATTGTTTTCATTCTATAAAAATGCCAAAACCTAAAAAAATTATATAAATGAGGTATCGCCATAATCGTACTGACCCGAAGAATAAAACTGCTTTATCAATTTTACCACACGCGGAACGGTATAAACGCCTCCCCCAAAAGAAATTCATGAATTGCTGATTTTTGTTCATTCTAACCTCCCAAAAATCGAAATAAAAAGCGATCAAAAAATGTCACGTGCTCAAAAATGGTACAAATAAAAACGTCAACTCGTCCCGCAAAAAATAAGACCTCACATGACTCTGTGGGCCAAAATATGCAAAAATTATAGCTCTCAAAATGTGGTGATGCAAAAAACTATTTTTTGCAATAAAAAGCGTCTTTTAGCGTGACAGCTGCCAATCACAAAAACCCGCTATAAATAGTAAATCAAACCCCCTTTATCACCCCCTTAGTTAGGGAAAAATAATAAAATAAAAAAAATGTATTTATTTCCATTTTCCCGTTAGGGTTAGCGCTAACGTTAGTATTAGGGTTAGGGTTGGCGCTAATGTTAGGATTAGGGTTAGGGTTGGCGCTAACGTTAGGATTAGGGTTGGGATTAGGGTTATGGGTGTATTAGGGTTAGGTTTGTGGTTAGGGTTGGGACTAGGGTTATTGGTGTTTGGGGTTAGGGTTGGAGTTAGAATTGGGGGTTTCTGCTGTTTAGGCACATCAGGGGCTCTCGAAATGTGACATGGCGTCTGATCTCAATTCCAGCCAATTCTGCGTTGAAAAAGTCAAATGGTGCTCCTTCACTTCTGAGCTCTGCCATGCGCCCAAACAGTAGTTTACCCCACATATGGGGTATCAGCATACTCTGGACCCCAAGAGTTATTGTGCAATTTGGCCTATTTCTCCTGTTACCCTTGGGAAAATAAAAAACTGGGGGCGACAAAATCATTTTTGTAAAAAAAAAAAAAAAAAAAAAAAAAAAAAAATGATTTTTTTGTTTTTACGGCTGTATGTTATAAAACTTCTGTGAAGTACTTGGGGCTTCATAGAGCTCACCACACTTCTAGATAAGTTCCTTGTGGGGTCTATTTTCCAAAATGGGGTCACTTGTGGGGTGTTTCTACTGTTTAGGCGCATCAGGGGCTCTCCAAATGCGACATGACTCCCCCAGACCATTCCATCAAAGTCTGCAATCCAAAACGTCACTACTTCCCTTCCGAGCCCCGACGTGCGCCCATACAGTAGTTTACTCCCACATATTGGGTATCAGCATACTCAGGACAAATTGGACAACAACTTTTGGGGTCCAATTTCTCCTGCTACCCTTGTGAAAATAAAATATTGGGGGCTAAAAAATCATTTTTGTAAAAAAAAAAAAGAATTTTTTTTATTTTACGGCTGTACGTTATAAACTTCTGTGAAGCACTTTGGGGTTCAAAGTGCTCACCACACATCTAGATAAGTTCCTTGAGGGGTCTAGTTTCCAAATGGTGTCATTTGTGGGGGTTTCCACTGTTTAGGCAGATCAGGAGATCTCCAAACACGACATGGCATCCAGCCAATTCTGCGTTGAAAAAGTCAAACGGCGCTCCTTCCCTTCCAAACTCTGCCATGCACCCAAACAGTGGTTTACCCCCACATATGGGGTATCAGCGCACTCAGGACAAATTGCACAATAACTTTTGGAGTCTTGTTTCCCTTGGGAAAATAAAAATTGGGGTGAAAAGATCAATTTTGTGGAAAAAATATAATTTTTAATTTTACGACTCTACGTTATAAACTTGTGTGAAGAACTTAGGGGTTCAAATTGCTCACCAAAGATCTAGATAAGTTCCTTAGGGGGTCTAGTTTCCCAAATGGGTCACTTGTGGGGGGTTTCCACTGTTTAGGCACATCAGGGGCTCTCCAAATGCAACATGGCGTCCAATCTCAATTCCAGCCAATTTTGGTTGGAAAAAGTCAAATAGTGCTCCTTCCATTCCGAGCTCTGCCATGCGCCCAAACAGTGGTTCCCCCCCACATATGGGGTATCAGCGTACTCAGGACAAATTGGACAACAAATTTTGTGGTCCAATTTCTCCTGTTACCTATGGGAAAATAAAAAATTAGTGACTAAGAGATAATTTTTGTGGGAAAAAAAATAGGATTTTTTATTTTCATGCCCGGGCATTATAAACTTGTGTGAAGCACTTGGGGGTTCAAAGTGCTCACCAAAGATCTAGATAAGTTCCTTAGGGGGTCTAGCTTCCAAAATGGGGTCATTTGTGGGGGTTTCCACTGTTTAGGCTCATCTGGGGCACTACAAACGGAACATGACCCCCATCAATGTTTGCATTCCAAAACGTTACTGCTTGTTTTCCAAGCCCTGCCGTGCGCCCAAACAGGTCCCCCCCCCCACATATGGGGTATCAGCGTACTTTCAATTTCCTTGGGAAAAATCAAAAATTTGGGACTAAAAAAATCATTTTTGTGGAAAATTGTTTTTTTTTTTTTTTTTTCACACACAGGCATTATAAACTTTTGTGAAACACTTGAGTGTTCAAAGTGCTCACAACAGATCTAGATAAGTTCCTTAGGGGGTCTAGTTTCCAAAATGTGTCACTTGTGGGGGGTTTCCACTGTTTAGGCGTATCAGGGGCTCTCCAAACACGACATGGCGTCCAATCTCAACTCCAGCCAATTTTAGTTTGAAAAAGTCAAACGGCGCTCCTTCCCTTACGAGCTCTGCCGTGTGCCCAAACAGTGGTTTTCCCCCACATATGGGTATTGGTGTACTCAGGATAAATTGCACAACAACTTTACCTGTCCATTTTCTCCTATTACCCTTGTGAAAATAAAAAAAAGTTTGTAAAAGATCATTTTTTGTGGCTAAAAAGTTAAATATTAATTTTTTCCATCCACGTTGCTTCAGCTCCTGTGAAGCACCTGAAGGGTTAATAAACTTCTTGAATGTAAGTTTTGAGTACCTTGAGGGGTGCAGTTTTTATAATGGTGTCACTTTTGGGTATTTTCTGCCATATAGACCCGTCAAAGTGACTTCAAATGTGAGGTGGTCCCTAAAAAAATGGCTTTGTAAATTTTGTTGTAAAAATGAGAAATCACTGGTCAAATTTTAACGCTTCTAATTTCCTAACAAAGAAAAATTTTGGTTCCAAAATTGTGATGATGTAAAGTAGACATGTGGGAAATGTTATTTCTTAACTATTTTGTGTGACATATTTCTCTGTTTTAAGGGAAAAAAAAATTCAAAGTTTGAAAATTGCAAAATTTTTAAAATTTGCCATATTTGCGTTTTTTTCAAAAATAAACGCAAGGTATATCGAAGAAATTTTACCACTAACATGAAGTACAATATGTCACGTGAAAACAATCTCAGAATCGCGAAGATCCGTTGAAGCGTTCCAGAGTTATAACCTCATAAATAGACAGTGGTCAGAATTGTAAAAATTGGCCCGGTCATTAACGTGCAAACCACCCTTGGGGGTGAAGGGGTTAAACGCCCTCCTAAAGGATGGAAGAGGGGGTTAGGGAAGGCCTTCTTTCTTTCTAATGCCTTTTTGAGGATGTTATCCAATTCTTTCCCAAATAAAAACTCACCATCACACGGAATAGTACAGAGTTTTGATTTGGATTGTGTGTCTCCTCTCCAACTCTTAAGCCATAGACTACGTCTAGCATTATTTAATAGGCCTGTTGTTCTGGCCGCCAGGCGTAGTGAGTCGGCCGAGGCGTCGGCTATGAAGGCGGCCGCTGCTCGAATTAGGGGAATAGCAGCTCGTAACTTGTCCCTGGAAATTTTCTTCTCTATTTGTTGGTCAAGTTGATCAATCCAGACCAGCATAGAACGGGCCGTACAAGTACTGGCTATCATAGGTTTAAATGTGCCAATAGCTGCTTCCCACGCTCTTTTAAGGGAGGCTTCGGCTCTGCGGTCAAGGGGATCTTTTAATAATCCTGCATCTTCCACCGGTAAGGATGACTGTTTTGAGGAAGAGGCGACCGCTGCATCAACTTTTGGAACTTTAGACCAGTTGGATAATTCCTCGTCGCTGAAGGGGTACCTTCTTTTTGAGGCGGAGGGAAGATAACCCCTCTGATCCTGTTTTTTCCCACTCCTTTTTAATTAAGGCTTTAATGGCCGGAATTACTGGGAACGCTCTTCTTTTCCTATCTGTTAGGCCTGCGAACATGACCTCTTGAGTGGTTTGAGGTCCCTTTACATCTGGACAGCCCATGGTGTTTCTGACAGATTTCACTAGACTGTCCATGTCCTCTAAGGGAAAACATGAACGCCCCCCCATATTTGAGGAGGATGAGGATGCAGAGGATGCAGATGATTCTGCTGTATCGGATGCTATTCCTTCCTCTGGATCTGAGTCCGAACTGGAAATTATTGCTTTTTTCTTTTTCTCCCGTATGGGTGCTTTTTTGGGCTGATTAAGGGCCTGCAGTTCTGCTGTTATTATAGCCCTTATGTCCGATTCTGATACGGACGCTTGCTGCACGGTATCTTTTATGCATATTTTACATAACCTTTTTGTGTATGTTTGAGCTAGTGGGCACCTACAGAGGCCACACTCTGTTTTTTGTTTTCCCTTTTTTCTTAGCCTGAATGATTATCCAAAGAGGGAGAGAGAGAGAGAGAGAGAGAGAGAGAGAACACCCCTGTCAGCTTTTTATAGGCAGATAGTGATAACTCACCCAGTGAAGCTGTCGGTACCGATTGGGAAGGCGGTGAAACAGGTCTCGTGGCGTGGGTTCTGTGGCTTACGTCCGAGGATTTGTGATCTCTGGACGGAGCTTCAGTATCCTCTGCCGGGGGATGCGTGCTTTGTCCTGGGGAAGACATGCTTGCACGCTGCTACCTCTTAGCAGGGCTTTTTTCTGCACTTCCTCTTCTGTAGCCTTCTATACCCCCTCCTCCCCTCTCTTTTTTTTTTTTTTTTTTTCGGATTTTATACTACATGCCATATATTATACACACATTATATAATACAATATATACATATCATAATTCTATATATATATATATATATATATATATATAAATAATATAATGTATTATATGCATCTTGGATATATTTATATAATGGCTATATAATTTGTTAGTGAGCGAGATTATTATTTAATTATCTTTGTGTTATTATGGGCGCATGGTGGTATAAAAGTCAAAAAAAAAAAAAAAAAAAAAAAAAAAAAACCTCTCATTACAATAATATACACATATCTAATCTATATATAAAATATATAATATATATATATATAATAATATTAAAGAAAGTTATTAGTATATAAAATATTAATATATATAATATATATTGAGTATTATGTTATTTTTATTAGTTGTAATATAAGGCCATATTATAAAATACCAAAAAAAAAAAAAAAAAAAGTGAGAGCGGGAGAGAGTACAGAAGAACAGAGGGAGTAAAAACCCGCAAAGACACGTGCAAGCATGTCTCCCAGGAAGCACCATCCCCGGCAAGATACTGAAGTCCGTCCAAATCACAAATCCGGGGAAGCCCAGTGACCCATGTCCCCGGACCGATCACTCGCTTCCAACGACGCAGCCTTACGGGTGTTTCTATCTGCCTAAAGCTGCTGGTGTGCTTCTATCCTCCTCCTCCCTCGCCCTCTTTGGATAAATCATTCGGCCTAAGAACAATGGACAACATATTAAAACAGGGGGCTCGATAGTGCCCATAGCTAACATTACACATAAAAGGTATGTAAAATATGCATAAAAGATACCGTCACAAGGCCTACATACATACATCTATCATGCATCCCTTGGGGATACATGATGTTATGCTGAACTGGCTGCTTGCAATTTGTGCAGCACCGCAGCATATATCACTGAATCGATCCTTTTTTTTTTACTTGTGGTGGAGTGGGTGGAGCTGGGTGGAGGGTGCGGGCGAGTGGCGGGGCGGCGTCTCTGCTTCCTAGCCCTCTGAATGTGTCTGCTTCATCGCTGGGAACTTCCAGTGACCCGAAGTTCCCCTTACCGCTTCCTGTCGGCTCCAACGCTGACGCCGGCCCTTCTGTGCCACGCTTTCTCCGTGTGCTGGGGCTGCTATCCTGGACCCCACACATGGCGCACCTCGCAAAATCGCGGTCGGCCTACCCGGACCCACCATTTTGGATCCCACATGCGTGTCAGACGAGGGGGAGCCGGATTACAGCACTCCCCCGACGCTGCTTCCGATAAGGAGCTCCTGCCGTTCCCAAAGAGACCGCACAGGCAGCTGCAATATCAGGTATTTCTTCCTGTAGGATATCTGCGGTTTCCATAGGAACAGGAAACCAACTGAGGGGAGAGGCGGACCGCCCCTTATCTCTGTAGGTTTCCTGTTCCTATGGGTGGATCCCTTTCTCAAGTGGTGCTGTCGTGGCGAAGGTAAAAGGAAGGTTACCTGTTAGGTACCAAGAGTAGTCCTAGCAAATTAATCCAGTATGACCCAGACAGGGTTTTTAATTGTAGAAAGTTATGAAGAAATTGCATTTTATTGAGAATGTTATATGATGATAATGTTTACATGCTGAAGTAGTATACCCTATTGGTAATGTGATAGGTGAAATGTGTTTCTTTTTGAAGGACTGCGTGGCTGAGGACTTTGCCAGCCCAAAAACTGTGTTGTAAATAGTTGGCACTCAGTGCCCCATCTTGGTTTTAAGCAAACCATTCTACCTCAGAAGAAAAACCCGTATGGTGTGGCCTTGAGTGAGGTTTGCAGCAGAGAAGTCCTGCAGCCCACCCAGGACCCCCGTGGGAGGTTTTGTGCGGGTCCTCCACAAGAATCTTGTATTTATTTGCACTGTAAAAGTATTTGATATTTTTCTATTGCCATTTGTACACATTGTAACGTTTGAAGTGTCCTTACCTCCCGCAAGGGATGAGTTATGTTTATTGTTATGTTATAAAAATTGTTTTTCTTTTTCAGCCCGGGAGTGCTGATATTAACTAGGGGGGGGATGTGTAGCCCAGCTGCGCTTGGTGCCACATGTTCCCTGGGGGATGCACGGAAAGGTAATTCACAAATACCTGATAAGCATACAACACTTCACATTTTTCCTGGTTCCACCAGAGGGAGCCCTTGAGACAGCAGTGAGATGAAGACAATCTAGCTAAACGTTAGTGAGTCGTTGTTGTTACCTCAGGAGAGCAGACACTACTTTGGAGAACGGAGTTACCTCAGACGAGCTGGGAGGGAGAAACCCCTGTCAGATTAGCCTGAGGGCTGAGGAAGTTTGAGCGAGAAGCTGACATCTACTGCTGCCTGTGCTTATATTAAGGTGTGCGTAGGACAACAGGCGAGTGGACAAAAGGGAGAGAGTGACTGAGGAGAAATAGCGACGATAGCTTATCCTCCACTCTGCACAACCGGACACCGGGTCCGAGCTTGCTAGCATCTTCACAGCTAGTGGGAAAAACAGGAGACTCTGGACTTCAAGTCGCAGAGGGGCCCTCAGTGCTGATACGTAACCGGGGTCAGGAAGACGGGGGTCTGGCAGGTACCGCCATAGAGACACTGTTCTGTCCACAAAAAGACCTCATCACAAGATCAGCCGGGCGTAGCAAGGAGAAGGAGTTAAACTTAGCTTCATGCAAGTTAGAAACCCACACACATCAGGAAGTAAGGAGGCCTTAACCCTACACAGTGATTACTGGACGTGCATCCTCCACCCTGAGCAGCTTCCGGGACATGCCTGCAACCATCACCAGTAAAGGTATGGAAAGAGACTGACTTGTGTGTGTCTGCCTTATTGCTTGCACCCCTGCACCGCCATATACCTCGAGGGATTAGTCTCGCCTATGGGAGACTTAACACCTTGCTGCCCAGTATCAACCCCTCAGAGGATTCACCCTGCAGCGCTGGTCACCTTGATCAGAAACCACAGGTGGCGTCACGAACATTTCTAAATCCCCTGTAAATATTCCCCCTTGAATGAGCGCCCAGGGCAATGGACCGAGCTGCGCTACCCGTGACCTCTCCCCCATTGAAGTGAACGGGCTCGGTGCCGAGTACCCCATAAGCCCTGGTACGTGCGACTCATCTTCGCACGGCTCAAGCACGGAGCACTGTGTGTACGGAGCTGAGCGGCTCAGCTCAGTACACTTCGTACACACAGGGTTCCGTTTCGTACATACACAGCACTGCTACATCCACCTCGCACACACGGCTACGCTCCATAAACCTTGTACATGCGCGGCTCGGCTCCGTACACCTTGGACACGCGCAGCTCGGCTCCGTACACCTCATACACATGACTCTGCTACATCCAACTCGTACACACAAGGCTCCGCTCCGTACACCTCATACACACTACAGCACTGGTACGTCCACCTTGTACACACACGGCTCCGCTCTGTACACCTCGTACACACATGACTCTGCTACATGCAACTCGTACACACGGCTCCGCTCCGTACACATGCGGCTCTGCTCCGTATACCTCATACACACACAGCACTGCTACATCCACACTGTAAACCCCTCCTGACCCCACACATAAACTTACCCTCATCCAACACCATGAAAACCAGCACAGCAGAGTCCTGCACACATACCGAGGAGCCGGACCATGTGACACCTAACTTTTCCCCTCCTGTGACCTCATCACAGGTCCTGTGCACACAGAAGACAGCACAGCGACGTTATTGCTGGATGTGAGCGGCTGAGGTGGATCTGTATGGGAGGGCAAGGATGGTGTGCATGGGGGGGGTGTAGCGGCTTCTCTCACTGCAGGAAACATAGCGTCCCGAGCGGGACAGCGAGTGGGAGGGTCTAAATCGGGACTGTCCCGCTCAATTCGGGACGGTTGGGAAGTATGATTTATATACTTAAATATGGCCTTATTTCGGGACAATGATATTAGCAGAAAGAATTTATATTTTCAAATGTGGACTCCTGCCTAGGCCAAACTATTGCCAGCATAACGCATTATTCTGTCAAAATGTGGCATTATTTCAGGAACATACTATTAGCACAAACAGTTTGTATTTTCAAATGTGGACTCATGCATGGCCAAAAATATTACAAGCAGAAAATATTTTTCTGCAGAAATGTTGTATGCCTTCTGGAGCACACTATTAAAACAAACAATTTTGATTCACAAATCTGGAGGACTCCTGGACGGAGCAAAAATATCAGCACAAAATGATTAGATACTGAAATATCCCCTGAATTCTGGAGCTCTGTATTAGAACAAACAATTTAGATTTTTAAATGTAGACCCATGGACAGAGCAAAAATATGAACACAAAATGATTAGATACTGAAATGTGGCCTGCTTTCTGGAAGAAGGTATTACAACAAACAAGCTAGATTCTCTAATGTGGACTCCCGGCTCAAACACAATATTAGCCACACAAAAGAGTTATATGCTGAAATGTGCCCTGGTGTCACACACAATGAGCAAAAACGATTGATCTGTTGGAAGGTCGGTTTCACAGCCACACAGGATCCTATGTATCTGAACTAGCTGACTATCAGCCGCCTAGATAACTCTGACTATCCTGTAGCAGCAACAGAAGTGGCCTCCCTGTGCTGCTACACTGACAAAATGGCTATAGAAGCCAAGTGCCTAAATTGTATAAATTAGTATCTGCTCTGAACAATACACATCTCTACCAAATTATTTGTCAATGATAAGACAAAATACAAAAGAGCAAAATGTCTTAGTAATCAAAAATTATACAAATTTTATTAAACAATTAAGGGTAAGTAACAACAATTTTTTATATATAAAAAATGCATGATAAAAAGAGACGGACAAAATATCTCCTATAAGTAAACGATACTAAGGTCTCCCAATTGATGCAATAGTATGTGTAAATTACCAAGAAAGAATCTATAAGACCTCTGACACAGCTTATAAATGCCGGTAAGAAAATATATAAACACAATGTCTAACAAATGACAATTCCTGTAGATAAATAATAAACTCTAAACCAGGGCATAAAATTAGCCAGTAAACTATTCTTTCACTAACAGGAGTCACTGGTCAAGCAATAGATGTAATGTGCTGGGAGAAAGTGCAGACCACTTGTGCCATTACAAAAAATCCGCCTGACCTACAGTCATAGCATCTAAACAAAGGCAATGTGGAACACACTATTCAGCCAGCATCTACACACCATAACTAAATAGTTCACTATCTAATGGGACCCTCAGGGTCATTTACCTGGATCCTAGCAGCATAAAGATTGAAAAGGAGATGCCGTCCCTCTGCCCCAATCTTTATGCTGCTAGGATCCAGGTAAATGACCCTGAGGGTCCCATTAGATAGTGAACTATTTAGTTATGGTGTGTAGATGCTGACTGAATAGTGTGTTCCACATTGCCTTTGTTTAGATGCTATGACTGTAGGTCAGGCGGATTTTTTGTAATGGCACAAGTGGTCTGCACTTTCTCCCAGCACACACATGTGTACCTCTTTTCATGATAAATTACATCTATTGCTTGACCAGTGACTCCTGTTAGTGAAAGAATAGTTTACTGGCTAATTTTATGCCCTGGTTTAGACTTTATTATTTATCTACAGGAATTGTCATTTGTTAGACATTGTGTTTATATATTTTCTTACCGGCATTTATAAGCTGTGTCAGAGGTCTTATAGATTCTTTCTTGGTAATTTACACATACTATTGCATCAATTGGGAGACCTTAGTCTCGTTTACTTATAGGAGATATTTTGTCCGTCTCTTTTTATCATGCATTTTTTATATATAAAAAATTGTTGTTACTTACCCTTAATTGTTTAATAAAATTTGTATAATTTTTGATTACTAAGCTATTTTGCTCTTTTGTATTTTGTCTTATCAATGACAAATAATTTGGTAGAGAACTGACAAATGGCGCTAATTCAACATGTCCACTCTTTATATGGAGAGGAACATGTGACCTCGGCAGCCAATGACACAAGCTCTTGTGTCTGGTCATTGCAGATGGTTTCTGTACCCTAAATTGCTGACGGAATTAACACACATAAAGTTAACCCCTTCACCCCCAAGGGTGGTTTGCACGTTAATGACCGGGCCAATTTTTACAATGTTGATCACTGTCTCTTTATGAGGTTATAACTCTGGAACGCTTCAACGGATCTTGGTGATTCTGCGACTGTTTTCTCGTGACATATTGTACTTCACGATAGTGGTAAAATTTCTTCCATATAACTTGCGTTTATTTTTGAGAAAAACGCAAATATGGCGAAAATTTTGAAAATTTTCAAACTTTGAATTTTTATTCCCTTAAAACAGAGAAATATGTCACACAAAATAGTTAATAAGTAACATTTCCCACATGTCTACTTTACATCAGCACAATTTTGGAACCAAAATTTTTTTTTGTTAGGAAGTTATAAGGGTTAAAAGTTGACCAGCGATTTCTCATTTTTACAAAGCCATTTTTTTTTTTTTTTTTTAGGGACCACCTCATATTTGAAGTCACTTTGAGGGGTCTATATAGCAGAAAATTCCCAAAAGTGACACCATTCTAAAAACTGCACCCCTCAAGGACCACATTCAAGAAGTTTATTAACCCTTCAGGTGCTTCACAGGAGCTGAAGCAACGTGGAAGGAAAAAATGAATATTTAACTTTTTAGCCACGAAAATGATCTTTTACAAACTTTTTTTTATTTTCACAAGGGTAAAAAGGAGAAAATGGACAGATAATGTTGTTGTACAATTTCTCCTGAGTACAATACCCCATATGTGGGGGAAAACCACTGTTTGGGCACACGGTAGAGCTCGTAAGGGAAGGAGTGCCGTTTGACTTTTTCAAACTAAAATTGGCTGGAATTGAGATTGGACGCCATGTCGAGTTTGGGGAGCCCCTGATGCGCCTAAACAGTGGAAACCCCCCACAAGTGACACCATTTTGGAAACTAGACCCCCTAAGGAACTTATCTAGATCTGTTGTGAGCACTTTGAACACCCAAGTGTTTCACAAAAGTTTATAATGCTTGGGTGTAAAAAAAAAAAAAAAAAAAAAAAAAAAACAGTTTCCACAAAAATGATTTTTTAATCCCAAATTTTTGATTATTCCCAAGGAAATTGGACCCCAAAAGTTGTTGTCCAGTTTGTCCTGAGTACGCTGATACCCAATATGTGGGAGAAAACTACTGTATGGGCACACGTTGGGGCTCGGAAGGGAAGTAGTGACGTTTTGGATTGCAGACTTTGATGGAATGGTCTGGGGCGTCATGTCGCATTTGGAGAGCCCCTGATGTGCCTAAACAATGGAAACTCCCCACAAGTGACCCCATTTTGGAAAATAGACCCCACAAGGAACTTATCTAGATGTGTGGTGAGCACTTTGAACCCGAAGTGCTTCACAGAAGTTTATAACGTACAGCCGTAAAAATAAAAAAATCCTTTTTTTTTTTTTACAAAAATTATTTTTTCGCCCCCAATATTTTATTTTCACAAGGGTAACAGGAGAAATTGGAGCCCAAAAGTTGTTGTCCAATTTGTCCTGAGTACGCGGATACCCAATATGTGGGAGAAAACTACTGTATGGGTACACGTTGGGGCTCGAAAGGGAAGTAGTGACGTTTTGGATTGCAGACTTTGATGGAATGGTCTGGGGCGTCATGTCGCATTTGGAGAGCCCCTGATGTGCCTAAACAGCGGAAACTCCCCAATTCTAACTCCGACCCTAACCCCAACACACACCCCTAACCATAAGCCTAACCACAAACCTAACCCTAACACACCCCTAACCCTAATCCCAACCCTAACTTTAGCGTCAACCCTAACTTTGACCGCAACCCTAACCCTAATGGGAAAATGGAAATAAATACATTTTTTTTAAATTTTATTATTTTTCCCCTAAGGGGGTGATAAAGGGGGGATTGATTTACTATTTATAGCGGGTTTTTATGATTGGCAGCTGTCACGCTAAAAGACACTTTATTGCAAAAAATAGTTTTTGCATCACCACATTTTGAGAGCTATAATTTTTGCATATTTTGTCCCACAGAGTCATGTAAGGTCTTATTTTTTGCAGTACGAATTGACGTTTTTATTGGTACCATTTTTGAGCAAGTGACTTTTTTGATCGCTTTTTATTTAGATTTTTAGGAGGTTAGAATGAACAAAAATCAGCAATTCATGAAATTCTTTTGGGGGAGGCGTTTATACCGTTCCACGTGTGGTAAAATTGATAAAGCAGTTTTATTCTTCGGGTAAGTACGATTATGGCGATACCTCATTCATATCATTTTTTTATGTTTTGGTGCTTTTATAGAATAAAAACAATTTTATATAAAAAATTATTAATTTTGCATCGCTTTATTCTGCAAGCTATAACTTTTTTATTTTTTCGCTGATGATTCTGTATGGTGGCTCGTTTTTTGCGGGACAAGATGATGTTTTTAGTGGTACCATGTTTATTTATATCGGTCTTTTGATCGCGTGTTATTCCACTTTTTGTTCGGCAGTATGATGATAAAGCATTGATTTTTTTTTTTTTTTCTTAAGGGGTTCACTAAAGGGGTTAACTAGTGGACAGTTTTATAGAGGTGGTCGTCACGGACGTGGCGATACCAAATGTGTACTTTTATTGTTTTATTTACAGGAAAAAATGAATTTTTGGGGGAATATTTTTTTTTTTAAAACATGTTTATTTTTTTCAGTTTTTTACTTTGTCCCAGGGTGGGACATCACTGTAAAATGTCAGATCGCTGGTGTGACAGTGTGCACAACACTCTGTCACACCAGCGATCGCTCTGGCACTGCTGCAGGCTTCTCAGTGCCTGCTCTCAGCAGGCACTGAGGAAGCCGCCTCCCTGCAGGACCCGGAGGCCATCTTGGATCCAGGTTCTTGGAGGGAGGAAGGCCTCAGAACAGCGCGATCACATCGCGCTGTTCTGAGGGTCTCAGGGGAGAGTGCAGGGAGCCCCCTCCCTGCGCGATGCTCCCCTGTGCCCCTGGTACACCGCGATCATGTTTGATCGTGGTGTGCCAGGGGTTAATGTTCCGGGAGCGATCCGTGACCACTCCTGACACACAGTCCCGGGTGTCAGCTGTGATAATCAGCTGACACCCGGCAGCGATTAGCTGCGCTCCCCCGGGAGCACAGCTGATCGCCTATGACATACTATCCCGTCCATGGGCAAATTGGCACGGGTTTCATGGACGGGATAGTATGTCTGATGTCAGAGAGGGGTTAAGGGTAAAGAAAAAAAAAAAAAACCTAACCTCTCACATGCTCCTCCTCTAATCTCTCCACATCCCCTCCCCTCATCAAACACGTCCCCCCATCCACCCCGGTCATCATACAGCACCACTATCCTTGCCAAAGTAATAACAATAGCATTAGTGGAAACGCGATGATTTACTGAACTGTGACTGAATTTTGCCGACTTTGAGTAAAAAATGCTCGTAAACGCGAACATGAATCCGAATGTGCTACGTTTGTGCCAAATTTGAGACTAGCAAACATTTTCCGAACAAGTTTGCTCATCTCTAGTTTGGACTCATTTTTCTTGACAGAGAAAGTTGATATTTAGGGAGCTGTTCTTTTGATTTTTCACATTCATTGGCTAGTTGGGTCATCCCTATTAGTGATGAGCCACCCCCGTAGTGTTAGAATTCGGTTCGCCGAACAGCCGTGTGTTCGACGAATTGTTCGAGCACCGTTAAAACCAATGGCAGGCAAACCAAAACACAGAAACACAAAGAAAACACATAGAAAACGCTTCAAAGGTGTCCAAAACCTGACAAATTGCTCACAAGACACAATTAACACATGGAAAAGTGACAAGTACATATAGTCATGCGAAAAGAAAAGAGGTGGAGGAGTAAAAGGAGGGGGAGACACAGATATAGGCATGTCATGCCCTTCTAAAACCAAAAAAGTACCAAGCCGACACGGCCAATCCGTTCCTGCCCGTGCGACCTGAGTGTCGCCGGGTTTGTCCCAGAGCTGCGGTGGACCCTGACGGCCAGCCCCCCTCTCACAATACTGGTGCCTGTCCGCTGGTGGGTTGAGCGAAACCCTGCGGTGGAGGCAGGTCTAATCTTTTTTATTTAAATTGTCTCTCTAATTTGAATGAGTACACTTTAAATCCTTTTACAAGGATATATTGGAGGGCAAGTCTCATGCCAGCAGCCGCGGTAATGCTAGGTCCAGTAGCGTCCAGTAAAGCTGCTGCAGTTAAAAAGCTTTTCTAAGGATCGAGCTTGGCGGTCCACCGCAAGGCATCCTACCGCCACTCACAGCCCCTGTGCCTTGGGGTGCCTCCCCGATGCTCTTCACTGATTTTCCCGGGGGCCCGAAGAATTTCCTTTGAAAAAATTAAGTGTCCAAAGTACAGGTGGTGTAGCTTGCTTAACAGCTGGGTTAATCCGCTGACTAGCAGACACTGCTACTAGGCTCAAAACTGTCGATTTCTGTTCTTCCGAAAAATCTTCAAAAATCTAGTTGCCCTCAGCAACACAACTCTCAAGTCCTTATCTTCATCTGCAACCCGGATAAATTCTTATCTGGCTTGTATTGCATGTAGGACCTCGAAGTGTTTATGTTGCGTCTCTCTTATGAATGGGGTGCAAGAATTTCAATCTCGTACCACAAGCACCAGTTTTAAAATCAACTGTCATGTCAATTGGGCTACATTATTTATTTAATTGAGTGAGGTTGTGGGTTGCAGTACATCGGTCGGACGATACAGACGATGCATGCAAGGCTCAACAAGCACCGTCAAAATATCCGAAATGGGTTCATGCTACACATTCTCAAAACATTTCTCCCTAGTGCACCTAAAGAATTTGAATTTGTTAAAACTCACTGTTATTGACCAGATACCACATGATATGCCTGGTGATCAGTATAATAATCTAATAAGAAGGGAGAGTTTCTGGATTTTTAAACTTGGTACACTGGCCCCTGAGGGGTTAAACCTCACTATTGAAAAAGTCACGTAATATATGCATTTTGTTATTTATTTAATTTTCATTTATTTTTCCTTGTGTACATTGTTTTTATGTTGTTTTTAGGTTGGTTTTATTCAATTTATCCATTGTTTTTTTTTTTCTTTTTTCTTTTTTGCAGTCATATTTGCATTGTTAATCATGTGGGTGTTCTGATTAATTGCCTTTTAATTTTCATTTGCTGCTCCATCTTTATATAGCTTTCCTACTCCATTCTATGTACAACTGCCACCTGAGGAAGACGGAGCTATTCCGTTAAAACGCGTTGTGGATATCAATAAATGAAGACTTTTTAATATCAGCTGAATTGCGTCCCTCGCGCTCCTTATGACCGGATTGCTTTATCATCAATTATGTCTGATCCTCTCTTGAGGTACCCGGCCGGAGCTGCAGCGGACAACCTTAATCTCATCTGCCTTTATGGCTAGCCTGGCGCTCCATTGAAACCGTCTATCTGAATTTGGTAGCAAAATTATTGTCTGGGCTAGATGCAGTAAAAAAATTTGTGATTAGATCTACAGCCGGTGGCTACGCCGCTGACTAGCAGACACTCAAGCTTTGTAGCAGACCTCTGATTCCCAGGCTATAGTATGAGTAAACAGCTCCAGTCTTCACACTCAACCATCTGTGTTACCCCAAGCCATAGAGTATGTAGTTTCTTACAGTTAAAAGGAGGGTGGGGAAAGACCCAACCCACCTGTAATTGACGATGCCAATGTCACATAAAACACAGCAAGGGGACTCCAAAAAGAGTCTCCATTTTTTCCAAAAATTTGGGGCACAGACACCACTTAAGTAGCATCAATTGCCCCAGAGTTGCTTAAAACGGTTGGTGAGGTGATTTGAACAAATCCTCAAGCTTTTACTCTCCCTAGGATGACACAGGGGTAGCAAAGTCCTTGCGGATCCATGATTTGTTCACCTTTATGAATGTGAGTCTGTCTACATTCTCAGTGGACAGCCGCGTGCGCTTATCTGTCAGACTCAGCACTCCACCAGCAGCGCTGAACACACGTTCAGAGAGAACAAAAATTATTAATTTGAAAGCTGTTGGAGCTTAGTATAGATGGCCTATTAGAATGAGTACCACACACTGCTACAGGCCAAAAATTATTCTACAGCCAAGATGCAGCAAAAAATTATGAAGTTTAAAGCTGGTGGAGCTTAGTATAGATGGCCTATTAGAATGAGTATCACACACTGCTACAGGCCAAAAATTATTTTACAGCCAAGATGCAGCAAAAAATTATCAATTTTAAAGCTTAAAGCGTTTGGTGAGGTGATTTTACAAAATCCTCAAGCTTTTACTCTCCCCAGGATGATACAGGGGTAGAAAAGTCCTTGCGGATCCATGATTTTGTTCATCTTTATGAACATGAGTCTGTCTACATTCTCAGTGGACAGCCGCGTGCGCTTATCTGTCAGCACACCACCTGCAGCGCTGAACACACGTTCAGAGAGAACGCTGGCTGCGGGGCATGACAAGATCTCCAAGGCGTGAGTGGCAAGCTCCGGCCATTTATCCAGATTGGAAGCCCAAAAAGAGCAGGGGTCCAGTGACACGGTCATGGCTTCGATGTTCAGTTGGAGATACTCCTGTACCATCGTTTCTAGGCGTTGACTATGTGTCTGACTTCTTGTCTCCTGTGGCCTTGCAAAGGATGGGCTAAAAAACTGGTGAAATGATTTCGCAAAATTGCTGTGAACACCAGCAGATACTGTGTTTCTGTTACGTTTGAGTGATGAAGACTCAACAGTCCCATGGTTGGCAAGTTAGAACTGTGAGATTCACTACGTGCACCACTGGTGTTTTGTGGAAAAGCACATGTAAGATTCTGCAACAGTCTCTGCTGATACTCCTGCATTCGTGAATCCCTTTCTATGGCTGGAATTATTTCGGCAAATTTACTTTTGTACCGGGATCTAACAGTGTGGCTACCCAGTAGTCAGGATTATTTAGAATTCTGACAATTCGAGGGTCATGTTGCAGATAGTGCAGCAAGCAGGCACTCATGTGTCTTGCGCATCCAGGAGCACCAAGTCCCTGTTGTGTTGGTGGCCAGGTACGACTCATGCTTCCTTCCTCTGCCCTCTCCCCCAACCTCACAACAGAAATGTGATCAAGGTCTCCCTCATCTGATGAGTCTTCCATGCCCATTGCCAGTTCGTCCTCCACTTCTTCCTGGGCTCCTGCACCTTCCTCACTAGTTTGGCTGCTACCATGCGCCCTGGTTAATCCCTCTCCCCCACCCTCCCATGCCAGCCGCCTTGGTGCTGCCGACCGTCTGGACCTTGCAGATGTTAGCCCTTCCGCATACAACTCCTCCTCCTCTACTTCCTCCACCTCCTCTTGTTCCACCACCTGACTCCGAATTCTGTTTAACATGTGCTCCAGCATGTAAATCACCGGAATAGTCATGCTGATAATGGCATCGTCAGCACTAAACATCTTTGTGGCCATTTCAAAACTGTGCAGAAGGATGCATAGGTCCCTGATCTGAGACCACTCCTCCAGCGTGATTTGCCCCACCTCTGGATCTCTTTGGCCCAGGCTATAATTCAGAACGTATTGCACCAGGTCTTGTCGGTGCTGCCACAGTCGCTGCAACATGTGCAGAGTTGAATTCCACCGTGTTGGCACATCGCATATTAGCCGGTGAAGTGGCAGGCCCAACGACTTCTGTAGAGATGTAAGTCGCTGAGCTGCGGGATGCGAACGGCGGAAGTGAGCACACAGCGACCATGCCCTCTGTAGAAGGCCATGTAGTCCGGGATAGTGGGCTAAAAATTGCTGGACAACCAGGTTCAACACGTGAGCCATTCAAGGCAAGTGTGTGTCATTGCCCCGGCGAAGGGCCGCACCCAGGTTTGCGGCATTGTCGCACAGGGCCTTCCCTGGTTGCAGGTCCAGTGGAGACAACCATTCATGAAACTGGTTCTCCAGAGCTGACCACAACTCCTCAGCTGTGTGACTCACATTTCCCAGACATTTCAAAGTAAAAACCGCCTGATTACGTTGAGCCCTTCTGCCAGCATAGCAAGGAGGTGTGCTGCATGATCCGTTCTGTGCAGTTAGAAAGCCCATGGCATGACCAGACAGGCTTTGGGTGCAGGTGGAGGACCGAGAGGAGCAGTGGAGGAACTTCGAGATAAAGAGGATTGACGCACAACTCGTGGTGACGGCAACACTTGGACAGCAGCCCCTTGTCCTGCTGTCACCATAGTTACCCAGTGCCCAGTCAGCGACATATAAGCCCCTGTCCATGCCGACTCGTCCAAGTGTCTGTGGTGAAATGCACCCTGTCACACACAGAGTTTCTCAAAGAAGCGGTGATGTTGTGTGCAACATGCTGGTGGAGCGCAGGCACACCTTTCTTTGAGAAGTAGTGCCGTCGGGTTCTGGAATGATTTTACAGATGCCGACAATTGAATTTTCACCTACTCTGCTATCTATATCTCTATGAGAGATATATATATATACACATAACACACACACACACACACACACACTGAACTGAATTGCCGGAGTTTCTAAAGGACACCGGTGCGTATTTCTCGCAAGTGACACTGATGGTCCATGTGTAATTTTTTCTCGCACCCATAGACTTTCATTGGCGTTTTTCGGTCATAATATGGTGCAAATCGCAGCATGCTGCGATTTCCTCAGCACGTATAACACGGCCAAGGAAAAATCGGATGATGGGAGCTACCGCACAGATTAACATTGGGATGAGTGCTATGTGATTTTTTTGCACATAGCACTCGTCCGTATTTCTCACTAGTGTGACTCCGGCAGTAAGCACACATCGGCGCACAGAGCACTGACACTCAGCTCTTGCTCGCAGCAGAACTGGAGCAAAGTGCCATTAGTATCTCGCATCTGATGTTCTACTCTAGTGTGATTCCAGCCTTAAAACTTTGCATGACTACGTAGGAAAACGGAGGTAAAATAAATATTTCAAACATTTGTTCGGCAGCAATACAGTTCTGTACACAGAAAATGTAAATACATATTTGCGCATGAGCCATAACACTATCCTGAGCCATAGTCACTGCCTTAGCCATAAAAGAGTATCAGTTTTTCCAAAAATGAAGCTGTCCTTTAACCCAGTTCAGACGCGCATATAAAAAAAAAATAAAAAATAAATCATACACAAAAATTGACTCACACTTTTAAAACAATGGCAGCCTATGGACACTTCACAATCCAGTATAGAATAGTCTAGTAGACATTATTCACTGTGTATCACTTACTGTGGTCTGCCTCAGGCAACAAAATGAACGCCGATCGGTAAAAGTTTGATGATTGACAGTTGTACTGTGCCGCCGATTGGTCCATGTAAATAGAACTTTAGTTTAAATTCACACATCCATGTGCAGACCATCTTTTTTTTTTTCAGACTCCGATTAGAGTTTCATTGATCCATACAAACATTTGGTTTATAAACGAATCCGTTCATTTGATATGTTAGACTCAGATTAAGGGCACATTCATAAGTTCAGTATTTTACATCAGGATCTGGATCTGTGAGCCAAACTCAGGAGTGGGACAATTAGAGGAAAAGTATAATAGAAACATGTCACCACTTCTGTATCACCCACTCCTGGTTTTGGCTTACCATAACTGACCAAACTGGCCTATGTTCTATTCTCAACCCTCATGTGACTCCCCTCCTTTGATCAATAATTACCGTTTATATTCTTCCCGCGGTGTATGTAAATCTGCTCGGTCCGGTCCAATGGTGGGGCTTATTGTCCGTCTCCACCTCCCCCTCAGTTTGCTGTATGTATTCTTTTCTGTGAATATCACAGATCGCGTAGAGTTACCGCGTGTGTGCAATCAAATGGCCTTTTGCTCGTGCACAGTATGCTTTGCCCAAGGGCCATAGAATGTAATGGCGCATGCCCATTGTTGGGCAAAGCATACTGTGCACGCGCGAAAGACCATTTGAATGCGCATGCGCGGTAACTGTACGCCATCGCAGGAATTACCCGAAAGAAATGTGTGTGAGCCACCCGCCAGGGCCGTGGGGTACTCGGCACCGAGCCCGTTGATTTCTATGAGGGATGTCACGGTAGCTGCAGCTCGGTCCGTGGTCCTGGGCGCTCACTATAAATGGGGATATTTACAGGGGATTAGTGTTCGTGTAGTTTGTCGTGACGCCACCTGTAGTACCTGGTCAGGGTGACCAGCGCTGCTGTGCAGGTCCTCTGGAAGGGATGGTGTTGTGCAGCTAGATGATAAGTCTTCTACAGGTAAGACTGTGTCCTTCCAGGGCAGGTAGATGTAAGGTAAAGCAATGGTGCAGGAGAGATGTAGCAGAGTGGAGTCTGCATCGCTAGAATAATCAGGAAACAGTTCTGTTGCAGTTTCAAGGGTTTACTCACAGTCTGTTATGCGCATACAGATTCTAGCCGGGCACCGTGTCCTTCCAGTGAGCAGTCCAGCAACCCTCAGGTAGATCAGTCACACTCCCAAAGACTCCCTTTATGTTCCTTTCCGGCTTCTTGGTGCTACACTCCTTACTCCCTCTGCACCTCCCTACCACAGAGCCCTCGGATGAGGTAGTATTGGATCCTTTCAGTTTACAGGTACGACCCGATGTCCCGGTGCACGGCTCTCCTCTTCACGGAGACCGGGACACCGTCGGATGCCTGGACGTACTTGATCCCTAGGCTTCCTCCCGGATGGGAATATGGCAGCTAGTGGCCCTTGAAGAGTCCCACTATACTCGGTGTTACTAGTGGCGTTGAACTGACCCACCAGTCTAGGGACCGTTCCCCGATATTTGCCTGGTCCTTCCTTCTTCAGGATGGGGGCACAGCTTCAATTGCGGTCTCTGCCCAGGACCCTTTCGCTCACTCAGCAAGGCTCCCTGAGGTGAACTCAGGAGAGCTGCAGGTCAGGCCAGTACCCACTTCACTGCCTGCCTGTCTCCAACTGAACTCTAAACTAACACGCAGCACAAAGCTGCCTCAACCCCTCCCATCCATCTAGCTACACCTGTTCTAACAAGCCTGAGCTAGACCATCCCATTGGGTCCGCCTACACTCAGCTGGCATAGTGTACTGATGAATGCAGTGGTTGGAGTCAATGGGGTGCTTCCTCCTTACCTGAGAGTCAGGTGTCACACCGCTGGGTGCGATGCAACATCTCTGTGGCGACTGGACCCTCAGGGCGCCACATGTGGAGCAAGACAGGCGTGGAGGGGGACAATAAGCCCCGCTCATCGGACCGAGCAGATTTACATACATCGGGGAGGAATATAAATGGTATTTATTAATCAAAGGTGGGAAATCAAGGGGTATCAAAAGTACTGTTATAATGCATAGGTGACACTGAATTGAATGATATTTTTACAGGATATGCCAAAAAAGTGGTGACAGATTCACTTTAAAGAGACAATCTCTGTTTTTTTGGACAAGATCACTTAAGAGAAAGGATTAGATATATGACTGAAGAGCTTAAGGGAACCTGTCACGTGAAAAAATCTATTATTCTGTAGATATGGGGTTAATCTGCAGGTTAATAGCATTGTGAACCTGCCCACCACCTGCATTTTGACCTCATATTGCCGAGAGAAAATTATTTTTATTCCTCCCAGCAGCATTTGGGTTTCAGTCACGGAGGTGGTGCCGACTTGGGTTCAGTCACTGCTCTGTGTATAGCATCGGCTGTAACCGCACTCCCGGCCCTGACTGACAGCAGCTCATCATTTGAGCCTGCTGTCAGTCAGTGCTGGGGCGCAGTTACAGGTGTGGCTCTCTATACACAGAGCGGTGACTGAGTGAGTGAGGCTGCTGGGGGCATAAAGTTCATTTCCTCCCAGCAGCAGGACTTAAGTGCTGGTGTGGGGCAGGTTCAGAATCCTATTGACCTGCAGATTAACCCCATTAATACACCATTAAGAAACAAAAATGTTAAACAACCCTGACTTAATTAAAAAAAACAAAAAAAAAAAAACACTAACCTTGTTGGGATTTTGACTCGAAGGTATCGGTCCATAGCAATGGCAAGCAGTGCAAGTATAGAGCTCTGGGTCAGAATTAACACAATACAAGCCACCATCAGGCAGCTATAAAATTCAGTCTCTAGTCCAATGCTAATTATTATGGCTAAAGGGATGACCAATGCTCCTACTGCAATATCAGCCACAGCAAGTGACACGATGAAGAAGAACGTGGTGTCTCGAAGTGCTTGATTGACGATCACAGCCCATATCACCAGAATATTTCCAAGCACAGAAATTAGGGCAATCAGCACTTCAATGACAATGTAGACTGCTAACGAGACAGAGGTGCCCATACTGCTTCAGTGCAGAAAACGAAAATCAATCCTGAACCTGAAAAATTAAGATTTTGGATTAAAGAATGTCTGCTGTAGGGAATGGTTAGACATATTTGTGACAACTTGTATAAAAATAACAGTCACTTTAAGTTTGGCTAAAATAAGACCTAACTGTAACTTGATTTTCCTAAGCCCCTTCCAAATATTCTTCCTCAAAGCTTTAGACTGGTTTAATTATTTTGAAGCAGTTGGCACTAAAAACAGTCAATGATCAGAAGAACATCCCCATTTTTGGTTTTGGATTCCTAAATTTAGACCTAGTTATACAAATACCGCAGTTTATAAAATTTTAACAAGCGCTGCAACAGTAAAAATTCTCAATAAAAGCCACTTTACAACTTACAAACAACAAAATCATATACAGTTCTTTATTTGTGCCTGCTGGTCCATGAACAAACCTAATTGCTCGCAGAACACTGTTCGGTATTTGCACAGGTTAAGTATTTGCAGCAGCCAGCAGAAATTTCTGTACCAAAACTGCGTAAAATAGACAATTCTTGGCGCATTTCTTGAATCTGCAAGGTAAAAAGTAATCAGCATGTGCACAACATTTCATTGCTGCAACAAAAACATGTGTAAAAACGCATCAAACATGCAAATTGTACCCATAACATGCCACAAAATCTCAAGCTCTATATGTGGAATCAAATTATATAGTTTGTTACGATTTCAATTCTTGTGAATATTACATTAGATGTATAGACCTCTACTAATGCAAAGATTCATTTAGCTCTTTCCGTGTTTGTGCGACAAACTAAACATATTGCTGATTTTAATTTGATAATCGCAGTAGTTGTGTGAAGAATAATAGACAAGTGTTGGTTCTAAAAGGGTTGTCTCATTTCAATTTTTTTTAGCTCATAGACTCAATGACTTATAAAATAACAAACTGGGCTTTACTTATGCTGCGTGGATCCAGCGTGGCTTCTCCACATCTGTTCTAGTCTTAATTCCATTTTTTTGATAGCACATTATTGCATTTTAATGCAATGTTGAGGCGACCAAAAAAATTTAATTCTGGCGTTTTGAATTTTTTTCTCGCTACGTCGTCTAGCGATCAGGTTAACACCTTAAGGACCAAGCCATTTTGTTGGTTAAGGACCAGGCCTATTTTTACAATTCTGACCACTGTCACTTTATGTGCTTATAACTCTGGAACACTTCAATGGATCTTGGCAATTCTGAGATTGTTTTCTCGTGACATATTGTACTTCATGTTAGTGGTAAAATTTCTTCGATATAACTTACGGTTATTTATGAAAAAAAACGGAAATATGGCGAAAATTTTGAAAATTTTGCAATTTTCAAACTTTTAATTTTTATGCCCTTAAATCAGAGAGATGTCGCAAAAAAAGTTAATAAATAACATTTCCCACTTGTCTACTTTACATCAGCTCAATTTGGAACCAAAATTTTTTTTGTTAGGAAGTTATGTGTTAAAAGTTGACCAGCGATTTCTCATTTTTCCAACAAAATTTACAAAACCATTTTTTTTAGGGACCACCTCACATTTGAAGTCACTTTGAGGGGTCAATATGATAGAAAATACCCAAAAGTGACACCATTATAAAAACTGCTCCCCTCAAGGTGTTCAAAACCACATTCAAGAAGTTTATTAACCCTTAAGGTACTTCACAAGAATTGAAGCAATGTGGAAGGAAAAAAATGAACATTTAACTTTTTTTCCCCAAAATTTTTTTTCTGACAATTTTTTTTATCAAGGGTATCAGGAGAAAATGAACGACAATATTTGTTGTACAATTTCTCCTGAGTACACAGATAAACCCATGTGTGGAGGAAGACCACGGCAGAGCTCAGAAGGGATGTAGCATCATTTGAGATTTTGAATGTCAAATTGGCTGGAATCGAGAGCGGACGCCATGTCGCGTTTGGAGAGCCCCTGATGTACCTAAACAGTGGAAACCCCCCATAAGTGACCCCATTTTGGAAACTAGACCCCAAGGAACTTATCTAAATGTGTGGTGAGCACTTTGAACCCCCAAGAGCTTCACAGAAGGTTATAACGTAGAGCTGTACAATTAAAAAATCATTTTTTCCCACTAAAATGATCTTTTCACCCCAATTTTTATTTTCCAAAGGGTAACAGGACCCCAAAAGTTATTGTGCAATTTGTCCTGAGTACACTGATACCCCATATGTGGGGGTAAACCACTATTTGGGCGCATGGTAGAGCTCGGAAGGGAAGCAGCGCCATTTGACTTTTTTGGCTGGAATTGAGATTGGATGCCATGTCACATTTGGAGAGTTGCTGATGTGCCTAAACAATGGAAACCCCCACAACTGACCCCCTTTTGGAAACTAGACCCCCCAAGGAACTTATCTAGATGTGTGTTGAGCACTTTGAACCCCCAAGTGCTTCACAGAAGTTTATAACGTAGAGCCGTGAAAATAAAAAAAAAATCATTTTTTTTCCACAAAAATGATCTTTTTGCCCCCTAATTTTTATTTTTATAAGAGTAACAGGAGAAATAGGACCCCAAAAGTTGTTGTGCTATTTGTCCTGAGTACGCTGATACCCCATATGTGGGGGTAAACCACTGTGATCGTCTTACTGCGATCTTTGGGAGGCAGAATGAACAAATCCACAAAAGGTGAAGAATTGGTTTTATTTTTTACGCCATTCCTAGTGCGGTATTAGTGATTAGGCAACTTTATTCTTCAGGTCGGTGCGATTACAGCGATAAACCGGATTACTTACCGGTAATGCTCTTTTATAGAGCCCACGACAGCACCCACTGAGAGAGGGGATCCGCCCCTAGGAACAGGAAACCTACAGAGATAAAAGGGGCGGCCCCCCTCGCTCCTCAGTTGGATTACAGGGAATGAGAGGAACCGCCACACAAGTTTCAGTTCATTTGCTCCATAATACATTTAAAGTATATACATATTTACACTGCTAGACTATGTACAGTAACTACATACAGTTAACCCTTCACCCAACGGAATACACCGTGTATACTATAACTAGGGGAGGGAAGTGAGTGGGTGCTGTCGTGGGCTCTGTAAAAGAGCATTACCGGTAAGTAATCCGTTTTTTTCTCTTCGCCACGACAGCACCCACTGAGAGATTTTCAGAGACAATCACCTGGGAGGGACCACCGTGTCAAGGACTGATCTACCAAACACTAGGTCTGATGAGGAGGATAGATCTAATCTATAGTGATCATAGAAGGTAGAAGGTGAAGCCCACGTTGCTGCTGTTATGTTTCGGTAGCTGAGGAGTACAGGTAAAAAAGGCAATACACCAGAGCAGTTGGAAACTATGAGATTTCAGTACCCTGACTAACCACCACAACTAGAGGCAGCCGTGGAGCATTCCTACGTTGGTCCTAGACGCCTCGTCACAGCTTGAGAAACTAACTACACCTAAAGATAGAAATAGGAAAGCTATCTGCCCCGGAGCAGATCCCCAAAGAACATAGAAAGCCCCCAAACATGTAATGGCGGTTAGACAAGAAGAAATACTGACACAGACAGAAAATAGTATGAGCAAACGTTGGGGCCCAAACTTACTAAATAGAAAAGGATAGGAAGGGCACTTACTGCAATCCCAAAAAACCCTGAAAAGCACCAACTCTACTAATTTCAAAAACACCTGAGATCACACGACCTCTACCACCTAAATTAGTTCTCTGGTGTAACCAAAATCAAAACAGCAGCCACTGAAAAAACTGGAAAAAGCAAATGTACAAACATCAGTGGCTGAACTGAACTGAGAGGGCAAAAGCCCCCAGAGGGGACCTTGAAGGCCCCCACAGAAGTGCAGGACAAAATGCAAAAATCAAGCACAAAAACAAAAAGAAGAAAATGTCTTATCTGTAAGCAGGAGATTCAGACACGACACAGCAGGCTACCAAGGAAACAGGAATCAAGGATTGAGACCAGAACAATTGATCACCGGCAACCCTGATGGGAAGGCGACTCCCTTATATAAGACCAGTCAGTAACACCTGATTCCCAATCCTCACAATCTTCACTGGACAGTCCAGTACCATTTGTAACCACCAGAGAGAGCTTCTGCTCAGAACTCATTTCCAGCCTATTCACAACAGCTGCCTTACATATAAGGTTTATCGGGACATCTGCTCTTTCTGCCCAGGAGGAATATATGGCCCGTGCGGAATGTGCCTTCACGCCCTGTGATGGGACCTTCCCTTTTGCCACATACGCCAGTGCTATTGCGTCTCTAATCCATCGAGATAGCGTGTTTTTCGTTACTCCTGTACCTTTGCGGCTGCCCTGGAAAGAGACAAAGAGAGCCCTGCTCTGCCTCCAGGGTCTAGTCCTGTCTAAATATGCTAAGACGGCTCTTTTAACATCTAAAGTGTGGAATTTTTCTTCCTGTGGTGATGAGGGTTATCATAAAAGGAAGGAAGAGATTTCTTGAGATCTATGAAATTTAGTCGGCACTTTAGGAAGATAAGACGGGTCAGTTTTCAACACTATCTTGTCTGGATATATAGACAAGAAAGGAGGATCTATTGATAAGGCCTGGAGATCACTCACTCTTCTCGCTGAGATCAAGGCCACTAATAAAATGGTTTTTAATGAAGCATATTTTATTGGAACTGAATGAAAGGGCTCAAATGGACTTTCTGTTAAGGCGTCTAGGACTAGGTTTAAGTCCCAAGATGGCATCTGTGGTATATGTAGTGGTTCTGCTCGATGGCATGCTGAGATAAACCGAGCTATCCATTTATTGCCTGCTACGTCAGAACTATATAAGGCCCCTAGAGCCGACACTTGGACTTTAAGTGTATTTACTGACAGACCTAATTCATGCCCTTTTTGCAAGAATTCTAGAATAGCCGGAATAGGCACTTCACCCGACAGGCGTACTGAATGAAAAGCTAGAAATTTCTTCCAGACTCTGGCATATATATTAGTTGTAGTCTCCTTCCTGCTATGCAGGAGCGTATTAATCAGTCCGTTTGAAAATCCTTTTAGTTTTAATAGCTGCCTTTCAAGTTCCATGCCGTGAGGCGCAATCCTTTGACCTGAGGGTGATAGAAGGGCCCCTGTGAGAGAAGGTCCCGGTCCCAAGGGAGGATCCATGGATCCGAAACCGACATGGCCCTCAACCACGAGAACCATGGCCTCTTGGGCCAGAATGGGGCTATTAAGACTACTCTCGCTCTTTCCTCTCTTATTTTCCGGATGACAATTGGTAACAGAATCATTGGAGGAAAGGCGTAGGCCAGGTGGAATGTCCACGGGGTCTGCAAGGCGTTGAGAATGTCCGGATTGTCCATCTTGAATAATGAAGCGAACATTTCTACCTGCCTGTTTTTTCGTGTGGTGAACAGGTCTATGTCCGGTGTGCCCCATTTGAGCGTTATCATTTTGAAAATCCGATGATTGAGTATCCACTCCCCTTGATGCAGGGTATGATGACTGAGAAAATCTGCCTTGACATTGTCTATCCCTCTGATGTGCAAGGCTGACAGGGACAGGAGATGACTTTCTGCCAATGTTAAAAATTTTTCTGCGATAAACATGAGTGGCACTGATCGTGTACCTCCTTGGTGGTTTAGGTACGCCACTGAGGTGTTGTTGTCCGACAATATCCTTGTATGAGTCCCTTGCAGCTGTGGAAGGAAATTACATATGGCATGATATATAATTTTTAGCTCTCTCATGTTTGACGAGTCCTCTGACTCTGATCTAGACCACTGTCCCTGCGCCACATTATCTTCAAAATGAGCCCCCCACCCCAAAGGGCTGGCATCTGTGGTGACTATATTTGAGGGAACCACTACCCACGGAACCCCTCCGGATAGATTATCTGAATCTAGCCACCAGGTTAGGGAACTAATTACTTCCGGGGTTAGGGATATTTTGTTTTCTAACTGTCCCTGTAATCTCTCTTCTTCTTGAAGGATTATTCTCTGCAGTTTTCTGGTATGAAACTGGGCCCACCGAACTGCCGGGATACATGAGGTCAAAGAGCCCAGCAAACACATACCTTCTCTTAGAGATAGTATAGGATTATGCATTACCGTCTGTACTTTATTAATTACGGTTAACTTTTTGCCTCCGGCAGCAGACATTTCTGACTTACTGAGTCCAGATGAAGACCTAGGAACATCTGACAGGTTACCGGCCGTAGCCTGGATTTTTCCCAGTTGATCAGCCAACCTAAGTTCTGTAAGGATGAAAATACATCAGACAGCCTGCGCTCACATTGTTGAAACGAATTTCCTACTATTAGCAGATCATCCAGGTACGGGATTACCGGGTGTCTCTTACTCGTAAATATGACATCACCTCCAGCATCAGTTTGGTGAAGACGCGCGGAGCCATAGATAGCCCGAATGGCATTGCCGCGAACTGCAGATGACAGATTTGGCCTTCTAATGTGACCGCCACTCGGAGAAAACGTTGATGCGAGGAATGTATTGGTAGATGGTAATACAAATCCTTGAGATCCACGACCACCATGTAGCATCTGGGAAATAAAAGTTTTATGGCTGACCATATAGACTCCATTTTAAAGGTTCGGGCCTTCAAAAAAGGTATTCAGTTTTTTTAAATTAACTATGGTTCTAATTGAACCGTCTGGTTTAGTTACCAGAAATAAGGGAGAGTAAAAACCTTTCCCTTTTTGATATACCGGAACCTCTACTAGTACTTTCTTGGTTAGTAGGCCCTTAATTTCCAATTCTAACGCCTCTTGCTGAGCCTGGGACTTCAAAGAAGTCAATAGAAAGGAGTCCGGAGGATTCCGGACAAATTCTAATGTTAGGCCTGATTTGACGATGTTAATGGCCCAGGAGTTAGTTGTAATTTCTTCCTATTGATAACAGAAGTGCAATAGCCTGCCACCCACCGGTAGGTTGGTACTAGCGGAACTTATCTCCCGACTTGAAGGGACGTCTACCGAATAGGTCTCCCTTTTATTTGAAATCCTTGTTATTCCAGGAATTATGGGTTTTATAATCCTTCTTTCTGCCAAATGATGGCTTCCTGAATGCCCTCCTGTAGGATGGAACGCATGGATTAGGGAAGCCTTTTTTCCTTTCTCCTGCTTTGGTTAAGATATCATCCAACACTGCGCCAAACAGGTACTCACCCTGACAGGGTATAGTGCAGAGTTTTGACTTAGTTTGTGTATCCCCCTTCCAACTTTTCAACCATAACGCCCTTCGGGCTGCGTTGATTAATCCTGCCGTTCTTGCCGCCAGACGGAGAGAGTCTACTGAGGCGTCTGAAAGGAAGGCCGCTGCACCTCTAATTAAAGGGATGGAAGACCGTAGCTTGTCCCTGGAGAGGCCATTCTTTATATTCTCCTCCAACTGGTCTAACCATACTAACATGGCTCTGCCAGTACATGTGGCCGATATTGCGGGTTTGAATGCCCCTATACACGACTCCCAGGATCTTTTAAGAAGTGCATCTGCTTTCTGATCTAGGGGGTCCGACAAAATTCCAGCATCCTCTACTGGCAAGGATGACTTGCGGGAGGTTGATGCAATAGCTGCATCTACTTTGGGCGCTTTCGCCCAGGAGGCCAGGTCTTTGTCATCGAAGGGGTACTGTCGTTTTGATGCTGCTGGCATAAAACCTCTCTGCCCTTGTTTTTCCCATTCTTTTTTTACTAACTCTTTTATAGCCGGGATTATTGGGAATACTCGCCCCTTGCGCTGGGAGATACCCGCAAACATAATTTCCTGGGGAGTTTTAGGGTCTTTTGTGTCGGATAATCCCATAGTGTTCCGAACCAACTTAATCAGGTTATTAATACTGTCGGTCGGAAAACAGGTGTGCTCCTCCTCCTCTGATGAACCCGATTCGTGTGAAGCCTCTGAATTGAGTTCCCCGCTGTCCGCAGAGGATCCCACCTTGGGTGGGTGATCTCTCTAAGGGATTTCCTTCCCATGATACTACTGGCTCCCCTAGGGCTTGTAACTCCTCTCTGATCATTAGGCGGATATCTTCTGTTCTCACTGAACTTTTCCCCCTGAAGTGTATGGCCAATACAAATCTAACACAATCTTTTGGGATAAGTGTCCGGGAGGGGCTGGGAGCATAAGGCATTCTTTAGGTTTGGACTTTTCTGTTTTTTTGGCCTAGGTACACACAGAAAAAGAGGAGGGGAAAGGGCCATCAGCTTGACAGGTGTGATTTATAACACTCACCCAGTGAAGCTTTCTGTCAGGATGGTACCGGCTTTAAGGATGAAGGGTCCGGCTGCGGTATGGAGCGACTTGACTTTCCTCCAGTCCTGCCCGTGGAACCACTCTGCTTAGAGTGTCCACTTCCACTTTTTCTGCTGCTGCTGTGATGTGGCACCACCAGTTCCTCAGGTGGGCGCGAAACAGGGTCACTTGGGGACGACATTGCTGCGCACCGGTATGCCATATGGCCGGTGCTTTTATGCAGCCTCCCCATTTTTTTTTTCTCTCTAGCGCCGACCCGGAAGTGCTAGCTTCACTTCCGGGTTTTCTGCCTTACTGCGCCTACGTGGCCGCTCTATCCAGCAGCGTTCTCTATGGTTTCCCCCCTGGAGCCCAGTGCCACTTCCGGGGACCACTCAGCTCCTGACGACGGAGCCGGCATCGCGCTTCCGGCCGCTCCGGTCCCGCCCCTACAGCCCAGAGAGAGAGGAGACGGGGACCTTCCATCCTGACATCCCGAGGCTCCCAGCGTCACCAGGTAGGGCAGCCTCGGCCTCACTGCTCCCGCAGTGTGCGACACCAATTTTATACGTGAGCCAGAGCAGCCTTGCTCCTGGCCTCGCACCTGGGAATCTGTCCCCCCGTGACGGTGGGGCTGCAAACCTGTCTTCTGCTGCTGCCAAATGAGGTGTGTGCTTCCGACTCAGCCCCTGGTCCTGCCATTACATCCAGGCATGTGCGGTGTCTTTTTGCCCCAGCTGAGGAGGGAACGAACCCCCGACGCTGCTTCTGGTGCTGGAGCCCCTGCCGCTCTAAAAGAAACCGCACAGGTGGCAATCCAGCCCAGGGATTCCTCTTCTAAAGATAGGTTCCTCTCCTAGGAACAGGAAACAACTGAGGAGCAAGGGGGGCGGCCCCTTTTATCTCTCTGTAGGTTTCCTGTTCCTAGGGGCGGATCCCCTCTCTCAGTGGGTGCTGTCGTGGCGAAGAGGAAAACCAGATTTACATCCTTTTTTCATGTTTAGCTTCTGTCACACACTAAAAGAAGCTTTTTTTTGGAAGAATTTTTTTTAAGAAATATTTCCATCGCCTTCTTTTGAGAGCTATAATTTTTCCATATTTCGGCCGACAGAATCATGTTTGGGCTTATTTTTACAGGACGAGCTGACGTTTTTATTTGTACCATATTTGGGCACATAACTTTTTTGATCGCTTCCTATTCCGATTTTTGTGGAAGCAGAATGAACAAAAAACAGCAATTCAGGAATTATTTTTTTTTCCTCCGTTCCGCGTGTGGTAAAATTGATAAAGCAGCTTTATTCTTCGGGTCACTACGATTACAGCAATACCTCATTTATATTTTTTTTTTATGTTTTGGCGTTTTTTTTTTTTTACACAAAAACTTTTATAGAAAAAATAATTATTTTTGCATCACTTTATTCTGTGAGCTATAACTTTTTTTATTTTTTCGTTGATGCTGTGTGGCAGCTTGTTTTTTGCGGGACAAGATGACGTTTTCAGCGGTACCATGGTTATTTATATCCATTGTTTTGATTGCATATTATTGCACTTTTTCCAAGCGGTATGATGATACCACTTGGAAAAAGTATAATTTACTACTTTTTTGTTTATTTTTACGGCTTTCACTGAAGGGGTTAACTAGAGTTACGCTTTTATTGATGGGATATTCACGGACGTGGCGATACCAAACGTGTATTTTTTTTTTTTTTTACATAAAAGTGTTTATTTTTTAAATTATTTTTTTAATATTTTTTTTACAAATTTTTTAAAAAAGTGTTTTTAGCTTGTCCCATCTATTTTTTCTCTTTTTTGTTGAAGGTATAATGCATTGCAATGCTCCAGCTCCAGGAATGCACTGTACCTATGGTGAAAGCTGTTGAGACCATGTGAACATGGTCTCAGCGGCATTCCGTAGCTGGATGACCCGGAGGTTATCATGACAACCCCGGGTCATCAAGGCAGAGATCGGGCCCTGCGATTACATTGCGGGGACGCCGATCTGAGGCAGAGGGAGCTCCCAACCCTCTGCGATTGCGCTCGATCGCAGCAGTCAGGGGGTTAACAGCCAGGGGCGGCCTGGACGCAGCTCCCGGCTGTCAGTGCAGGAAGCTCGGCCACTGCAGCGCCGAGCTCCTGCACTTATCGGGCAGACGAAGCTGAAATTTCAGCCTCTCCTGCCCGATCGCTGCTGTGTTTGGTCAGTCACATTGACTGACCAATCACAGCACTGTAGGTGTGGGGACCGACTGCAAAGGTCCCCGAACCGCTTGCCGTGCCTGTCAGCTGTCATAGAAAGCTGTCGGCACTGAACTACCACTGCGTGTTTACACGTAGTGGTAGTTCAAAGGCATGACGTTCACAGTCCGTCATGGTGCCAAAACGGACACCTGGCCATGACAGACTGTGCACGTCAATGGACAGTAAGGGGGTTCATTCTTTTTTCCATTGATAGGTCGGGCAATTCTGAACACAGTGATACCAAATATGTGTATGTTTGATTTTTTTATTGTTTTATTTTGAATGGGGCGAGAGGGGGGTGATTTGAATTTTTGCATTTTTTCATATTTTTAAATTTTTTTTTTTTTTTTTTTTTTTTTTTTTTTACTTTTGACATGCAGAAGCTCCCATAGCTTGATCGCCTCTGCTACAACCGGTGGTCGGCGCCCATAGCAAGTGAGTAATTCTGCTAGAAAGAGGCGATCTGATCATCGCCTCTACGTAGCAGAGGCGATCGGGTTGTGGCAGCTTCTAGTTTCCCATGGAGACTAATTGAAGCATGCCAAAAGTAAAAAAATAAAAAAATATTAAAGTTCAAATCACCTACCTTTCGCCCCATTCAAAATAAAACAATAAAAAAAAAAAAAAAAAATACACATATTTGGTATCACAAAGTTTAGAATCACCCGATCAATAAAAAAAAAATAAAAAAATTAGCCTGACCGATAAATGGCGAGAGAGAAAAAAAAAAGGAAAAACACCAGAATTACGTTTTTTTAGTCGCCGCGACATTGCATTAAAATGCAATAACGGGCGATCAAAAGATTGTATCTACACCAAAATGGTATCATTAAAAAGTCAGCTCGGCATGCAAAAACTAAACCCTCACCAAACCAGAGATCACAAAAATGGAGACGCTACGGGTTTTGGAAAGTGGCGCAATTTTTGTTCTTTTTAATGAAGTTTTGAATTTCTTTTCATCACTTAGATAAAAAAAAACAAAAAACAAAAAAAACAATCTAGATATGTTTGGTGTCTAATGTTGAGCGATACTTTTCCGATATCACTAAGTTTCGGATCGGAATGGGTATCGCCGATACCCAAAAAATATCGGCGCTAACCGATACCGGAAATCCAATGTAAGTCTATGGGAACAAAATATCGGAATTAAAAAAACCATTCTTGCCTTGTTGGTTAATTGTACATGAAGGAAAACACTCTTTGTTGTTTTCCTTCATGTACAATTAACCAACAAGGCAAGAATGTTTTTTTTTTTTTAATTCCGATATTTTGTTCCCATAGACTTACATTGGATTTCCGGTATCGGTATCGGGTAGCGCCGATATTTTTTGGGTATCTTTTCTATTTTGGGTATCGGCGATACCCATTCCGATCCGAAACTTAGTGATACTGGAAAGTATCGCTCAACACTATTGGTGTCTATGAACTCGTAATAAGCTGGAGAATAATAATGGCAGGTAAGTTTTAGCATTTAGTGAACCTAGTAAACAAGCCAAACAAAACACAAGTGTGGGATTGCACTTTTTTTTTTGCAATTTCACCGCACTTGGATTTTTTCCCCGTTTTCTAGTAAACGACATACATGGTAAAACCAATGGTGTCGTTCAAAAGTACAACTCGTCTCGCCAAAAACAAGTGCTCACATGGCCATATTGACAGAAAAATAGAAAAGTTATGGCTCTGGGAAGAAGGGGAGCATAAAACAAAAACGCAAAACCGAAAAAAGCTCCGGGGATTAAGGGGTTAATAGATATTTATTTCCTTAGTGTGTATTGGAACACAAAAAAAAAAAAAAAAAAAAAAAAAAGAGAAAGAAAAAAAAAAATAATAGTGGACATAATTTCATACAAAACCCCAAAAACGGGCTGGACAAAATTGTTGGCACTCTCAACTTAATTTTTGGTTGCACACCCTTTTGAATAAATAACTGCAATCAAGGTCTCTTATATCTGAAGGCTCCTTTCTCCCAACAGCCATTTTAAGATCTCTCCACCAGTGTTCAATGGAATTTAGATTAAGGCCGGGATCACACATGCGAGTAAGTCGTCCGACACTCGCATGTGAAATCCCAGCTCTGGTGCCGGCACTCGGGAGTGGAGCGAGCGGCTGCATGTATTTCTATGCAGCCGCGCGCTTCACTCCCGAGTGCCGGCGCCAGAGCTGGGATTTCACATGCGAGTGTCGGACGACTTACTCGCATGTGTGATCCCGGCCTCAGACTCATTGCTGGCCACTTCAGAACTCTCCAGCGCTTTGTTTCCATCTAGTAATGGGTGCTTTTTGAAGTATGTTTGAAGTCATTGTCCTGCGGGAGGACCCGTGACCTAGACCGAAAACCCAGATTTCTGACACTACATTGCGAACCAAAATCCTTAGGTAACCTTCAGATTTCTCATGCTTTGCCAGTCAAGGCACCCAGTGCCAGAGGCATCAAAACACCCCCAAAACATCATTTTTGAATCTCCACTATATATGACTGTAGGTACTGTGTTCTTTTCTTTGTAGGCCTAATTCCGTTTTTTGGTAAACAGTAGAATGATGTGTTTTACCAGACAGCTTTATCTTAATGTCATCTGCCCACATGACGTTTTCCTGGATCGATTTTGGCAAACTACAGTCTAGCTGTTTTATGTCTCTGTGACAGAAGTGAAGTCCTCTTGGGTCTCCTCCCATAGCATTTAATTTCATTGAAATGTTGATGGTTAGTTTGTGCTGACACTGATGCACCCTAAGCCTGCAGGACAGACTTGAATTTCTTTGGAGCTAGATTGGGGCTGCTTATCCACCATCCGGACTACCCTGCATTGCAATCTTTCATCAATTTGTCTCTGCCGTCTACGTTCAGGGAGAATAGCTACCGAACCATGGAGAAAAGAACATCAAGATCTCTGGAGATGGGCTTATAACCTTGAGACTGTTGATATTTTTCAACAATTTTGGTTATCAAGTCCTCAAACAGTTCTCTTTTCCTCTTTCTGTTCTCCATGCTTAATATATCATAAACAGACAAAGAATGAAAAGATTGAATCAACTTCTCTCCTTTTTATATGGTTTAATGTGTGATTTTCAAATTGCCCACACTTGTCACTTGCTACAGGTGAGTTTGAACAAGCATCATATGCTTGAAACAAAGTTGTTTAACCACAATTTTGGAAAGGTGCCAACAATTTTTGAGGTTTTGTATGAAATTATGTCCAATTTTCCTTTTTTTCTCTTTTTTGTGTTGTACCAATACATATAAAGATAATAAATGTGTATAATCAAATGTGCAAATTGTCTCTTCAGAGAGGAAGAGGACTAGAACTCTAGTGCCACCTATTGGAAGTAGCAATCCTAAAAATCAATGTCGACCCTTTAACGAACCTTGCTGCATGACTTAGGATAAAAGCCAAACCAGAATCTCAATTTGCAGACACTGTGTTTCAGGGTACTGCCCCTCATCAGTGCAAAGTGTGAGATGATCTGGTTTGGCTGTATGAAAGGCGTCTGACCGATATCCAAGAAGTACTGTCTCTCCTTGCGGAGATGTTTCCATCAGGGGACTGTGATTTGCGGGGCACCGATGGGTTGTCATGACAGATGAGGGATGTACGGCAACGAGATCTCTTCTTCCGAGATCTTGTCCTGAGATCTTGGGAGACGAGATCTCAGGAGACGAGATCTTGTTGCCGAGACTTGAATGAGATTCGGCGGCCATCTTACCGGAGGCCCCTGGCAGCCATGTTTGAGGACGCCACCGTGTTGCAGGAGGGAGCGGAGCTGCGGGGGGCTTTCCGGCTAAGATCGAATTGCCGGCGGAGCCCCCCACGCAGCACAGAGCCCGCTGCTGCCCCAACACCACCGCATGGAAGGCTGCGTCAGGACCGCCACCGGAGGCCCCTGGCGGCCATCTATCAGGAGTCCGCAGCAGCGGAGCTGCGGGGGGGCTTTCCGGCTAAGAGGGAAATGCCGGCGGAGCCCCCACGCAGCACAGAGTCCCGCTGCTGGCCAGACACCACCGCACCACAGGGAGGCTGCTGCCGCCGCCGCCGCCACCGGATTTTTATTTATGTTGAGACCATAAGACGCACCCTCATTTTCCCCCAAATTTTGGGGGGAAAAAAAGTGCGTCTTATGGTCCAAAACATACGGTAACTGGCCATTTTGAATTATGTAATGTTCATGCTGGCCCTTCTGGTTATGTGTGTACTGGCCCTTAGGTAACATGATACCTTGCGTGAAGTGCAAACTATGCCAGACAGTATGGTGGCCAGTTAACCACTCTGTAGAGTTTATACTGTGTCTTGTATGACCTATTACAGCGAATTGTTGTTTCATGTGGGCAGTGGGCTCTGATGTAGATTATGTATGGTTGTAACAGGCTGGATGAGCTCACAGATCACCTCTGGTAGATAAGAAAGTGGTTCCAACCAAGTTGGACTGCGTTTGGCGTTGTGTTCACAAGTAGTGAGTAGGACAAGGGCAGTTAGCGAAAGACTGCTTCTGTCAGAGGGGAAAAAGGTCTACAGACTTACTTGGGACCTCTACAATGATAGAGTTGGGAGATGGTTAGGAAAAAAAGAAGCGCATGAAGTAGCTATTAAAATACAGAGTGGTTGCATGGGAATTCTCTGTTGATGACTTCAGAGAAAGTGTAGGAATGCCCTGACCTAAATTAGATACCATGGGCACATGCGGCGCGAGCGATGCCTCAGTAACGGAAAATGTTACATTGTAAGATCTCGGACTACATATAACTATTCTGTTGCAGGCCACCTCATCAATCATGGCATCTACAGTCTAGAAGAAAAGACTATACAGCACTTAGAAACAAATGAATCCAGAACACCACAACAATAATCAAAGTCATTGAGGTTCTCCACGGAGATAGATTGCCCACTTTAATCATAGACAGTTCTGTTACAGAAAGGAGAGTCAAAAAGAGAAGGTAACAGACAGGTCAGAGGAGATGAGGCGGAATGGATGAATGAATGAAAGGGACACTCGGGTCTGGATTAAAGAGGAAGGAAAGGCAGAAACATGCAAGACACACATAAAATAAAATAAATACAACAATAGTCTCGAAGTAAGAACATTCTTGTAGGCAAGCACTAAGGCAGAAACAGACTCCTGTAATGCACCCTCCAGATAATTCTCACCTATTAGCACTATCAGTCCAGAAATGCACACTATTCCTGCAGATTCACATAGTTTATCAGCATACTGCTATATAATTCAACACTTATTAACTTTCCCATTTTACTGAGGTTTAAGCATCCAATCAATGTGCTCTCGGTCTTCAAGGTTTGTGAGTGCTCGTCTGCTGCTAGATGCTAATTACTATCTGACCGCCAAGACGAATTCGTCAATAGGCTGTTCCTGTTTTACTTCTAGAAAAGTATATGTTACACAAGTGTAATCATGATTGAATGACGTATGTGCAATACTGGGATGGAGGCTCAGGGAAATTCTCCATCTTTAGTGAAGTTGAAAAAGGTGTTTGTGTGCAGTCATTCTAATTGCCAGAAAGGGACTGAATGGAACACAAAAATCCCTCTATAACGAATGCAGTCTATGTCATGCTATTTTACTCCAGAATACCTGGAAAATCCATAGTACGATAATAACTGATCCCATTTACAGATTACTACAAGAGAGTGGATGTGCTGTAAATTATACTTGTTACATGTAGATTACTTTGACAGTGTAATCTGTATCTACAGAGTGGGATTCTAGATAACAATCCAAAAAACATCACACTCCTGACACAAGGCTGTGTTCCCACGATTAGCGTTCGGTGAATGTTAAATGTTGCAGATTTTCTGCACCTATTAAGTAAAATAGGTTTCTTGCATCCTTTCATAAATATGCAGCGTAAAAAACACACCAAAACCTTGTGGGAATGTAGCCTAATAGTTCCCATTATATTGTTAGTCCTATAGGAGGGATATTGTGCACAGAAGTGACATTTTTTACATATATGCCTGAACTGATGCATGTTATTTTGTTTCCTTCAGATCTATAACACACCAACACAAATGACATTGCAGATAATTAGGAGACAATTCCCCTTCCTATCTGCAATATCGTCATGAAACTAGTCATTATCCATTGATATCTGGCTGCAATTTCTACAAGACACACAATAAAGCCAAAGGACGTTTAACACAAAGAACAATAAGGCACAAAGCCATGTCTGTTGTGTACTAATGGGAATGAATGTCAAGAATAACAAAGAGGAATAATATATATATATATATTAGAAATATCCTTTTTGGCTTTATAGTCTGGTTGTAGGTTCATCCTCGCCCTATGTAGCTGCTTTGCATGTATAGTGTGTATACAGGTTGTGGTGATGTCATTGACCCTAGCTTGGCTTCTAGTCTCCATAAACAGAAGTGAGGACATGACTTATCTTGCGCTGTCACATTCTGCCACCTCACGGCTATCACTAACTATATATAAGTGACTATATTATCGCATGGTTCACACATGTGTAGTATGCAGTCAGCAGGGGTCATCATCACCACTTTACCTGCTTGCTCCTCTCCTTATCCCTCTACATGGCTCATGGATTTTATTTAGAAGTGTTTACTATTCAGTATCCATATTTACAATCCAGAAGTAACTATGCCAAACATTAATATAAAGTCTGTCATTGAGCCTAACACACAGTCCTGCTCTGGATGAGATGACATTATTGCTATGGACAAGGCACATCTGTTACAGAGAAAAGACAAAAGCTGGCTTGTCATGTAAGGTGTGCACCTCAGTGATGGTCTGCACTGACACATGCTGCAGCTCTCAGATCCCCTCCATTCAATCCTTACCATGTCTGTATGAGAATCCAGCAGCTCATCCTCAGTAGCTGTCATGCTGTGCATTATTCCCAGCGCAGAGCATCCCTCCTGCTGCCCTTGAAGAGGTGCTGCAGTGTCTCCCCCAGTCCAATACACACTGCAGTGTAGGGTGTCATCCAAAATGCACACATTCCTCTCCTGCCCGGACCTCTGCTTACTCTGCTATTGCTGCTTTTTACTAGCTTCTAACAGTGTTGCAATCAATCAGTAATCACATGATCCCTGTACTAGTCTCTAGAGATTTGCTTAAAGGGATAGTATCCTGCAAAACAGGGGGGTTTAACCTGCATAAACCAGGAGGGAGTGGATACACATATCATTGACACGATTACTAATTTTTTTTTTTTTTGCTTTTCTTTTAACCCATTACCTTCCTGGCCACCAAACACAAGTCCAGGATATGCTATCATGTGTATGGTTGCTATTCCTTTGCTGTAGCCTTGGCACATGTACAGAAATCTAACACCAAATTAATATAGAGGTTGCGGACATAAATCTGCTGCGCTGCATTATGCTTATGAAAATTGCACGCTGCAGCAATATAATAATCTAAATGCAGCACTAGGGAATTAATTTTTCATAAACGTCCTGCGATAAAGGCGGGATAAGTTATCTCCAGTGTCCAGTCAATAGCATGCAGAATTAGTGTCCGGCCTGTGTACTGGACGCTTGCTAAGCTTTTATTGTGACATCGTTATTATATGGTTTTATGCTAAGCACTGCGACGTCATCAGCAGACACTAAGATTTCTGCATCGTCTGGCCGACGCTACGCTGAGTATTAAAGAAGGGTTTCTTTATTAAAAGAGGGTTGAAAAAAAAGTCAGTGATGGCTTATAGAGAAATTTTCTTATAACGCTCGTGCCGACCAGCGTATAAATCGCACACGTGCTATCCGATTTTTAATAGGACAGCACAATGACCCATGTTATTCAATAGGGCTGTTCAGATGAACGATTTTTTTTATGGGTCTGAGTGTCCGTGAAAAATAAATATCACAGCATGCAGAACTGTCTTCTGAGTCTCCATGGGTGCGAGAAAAAAATCAGATTCCAAAATAGCATCCGATTTTTCAGCAAACTGTATTTGATCATGTACATTTTTTAGTGTGGATGTATGAAAACGGATCACACACAGACATAAAACAGGACACATGGGTGACACAAGGAAGAAAATCTGATGAAAATTAGAAAAATAATTGCTTGAGTCTTAAGGATGACACTCGGATTATTTTTCATAGTCCTGGCTTCCGCATTGTTTTACTGGTCCTCTCCAACATCCCAATACAATTTTGCCTTAATTGAGATATTTCCGAAAAAAAAGCGTAAAATTAAATGCAGCACCTGTGGGAGACACAAATGTTGTCTGCCGCATTAGATAGTCCAGGTAATTGGTTTGTGGCTCTCAGACCGGCACCGTGACAAATTTTCAAAATTTATGCAAATATTCGTGCAGCACTGAGAATAGGTTCAAATCTTGGAAAATGACTTCTACCAAGGATTATTCATTTTTATTTGAAAAAAGAAATTATATTTTAATCAAAGAAAATTATTAAGTCCTGTTATTGAAAAAAGAAAATATCTGTGACAATCTGAAAGCTCTCAAGTGTCCCTGGCCATAGAAACCTTGGTTTAGCTTTCTGCCTCATTGACTGTCAGTGTTGCTAAGCTGGAACCCTCACACAGCACGCAGCACAGTATGGAGTTAATGGAAACAGGCGAATGCTCCACACATATTTGGTTTTACATGTTATTTTTTTTAACCAGTTATATATCAGGGATCAGTAGACCCAAGAACTGTTAGGCCGGCGTCACACTGGCGAGTTTGATGCGAGTTAGTCGCACGACTTTCTCGCATCAACACCCGGCACGGCCGCCCGCTCTCGGACCAGAGTGCGCGGCGGTATAGAAATACATGCAGCCGCGCACTCTGGTCCGAGAGCGGGCGGCCGTTCCGGGTGTTGATGCGAGTAAGTCGTGCGACTAACTCGCATCAAACTCGCTAGTGTGACGCCGGCCTTATAGGGGTTGTCTGCAATGTAAGGGAAACTCAGTCTTTTATCGTCATTTTATTTTTAGGTTGGAAAATTCTGTTCTGATGTATTTTCTAGTTTCATTTCTAGTGCTCAGATTTTATGATAGGTAAAGAATTTTAAAGATTAAAAAGATAGCAAACTGGCTACCTGCATCTGCCACTAGAGGGAGTATAGCAGCTAACAGTCTTATCATGGAGCTCAATGTAAGGCAGTGTGCAGCTCCTAAGCTCCCTCTGGTGGTTGGTGCAGGTAGCCAGCATGTTATGTGTTAAATGTATGTAAGAAACTGTAGTTCTGTACCAGAGCTTCAACTTCTATATAGAATATATAGATAGAATATATGATATGTATATAGATATACAAAGAAATTAATAAGCATAAGAATTATCACTGTTTTAGATAACAAAAAAAGCATAATAATGTTTAAAGAAGATGTCCATTAATTGGGATAACTTCTTCTCATACTCCTTGTTTGGCCCCCAGAAAATAAAAAAGCTTATACTGACCTCCTATGATGATGCCGTTCCCACGGTGTCGGCATTCCGTCTCCTGACTCATGTGCGGTTGTTGTGACATGTGACGCTGGCGCCCAATCAGCGCTGGCATCACTGTCCCCGCCTCCTGTCCAATTGCGCAGGAAGAGGAAGTCAGAGATCAGCAGCCTGGACTTCCTCTTCACGTGTGATTTGTCCTAAGGTGGGACAGTGACGCCAGTGCTGATTGGGCACCAGAGTACAACAGCCGCACTAGGGACCACGAGTGCCGACAATGCTGGAAGGGCGCCAGCATGGGAGGTGAGTATAGGATTTATTATTATGAGGGCCAAACATTTGGGTCAAGAAGGGGTTGCCCTAGCAGTGGACAACTCTTTAAGAGAGGAGATTTTTTTTATTTTGTTGATATGCTAATTCAAATAGATTAATTTTGCCATTTGTTTCCATTAATAGTTCAGTTCCCTTTATGGTGTGATAGGTTTCTCCATGTGTTTTAGCCACATGTAAAGGTTTCATCCACTGTTCAATGTGTACATGGCCCTAAAGTACCAGTGGTAAAATGAACCTTAATCAAGGTTGACACTCTTAAGGATAAAAGGCAAATTACTTGAAAAGTCCAACCTGCTAAAATGATACAATTGTGATATGATTCCTGGATCTAGAACAAGGCATAACATTGAAATGTCCATTTTCCTATTAATAGGACATGCCATCACTTTTGGATTGATGTGTGGATCATCTTTTGGGACTCACAATTGATCCTGAGATCAGTACTGAGTACCTTTCTAAGTTTCACCCCAAACAGTGGTCCACCTGGCTATAATGCTTCACCAGGACTGCAACTCCTTCATTCTTCAGTGTCGGTGGGGATACCAGAGGTCCCTTATGACATCATGTTTAAGATGAGAATAACCCTTTAAAAATGTTGAAGTTGATGGATGTGTGTTTTTTCTCATTCTTGGTACATACAGGTATGTAATGTAATACTGCACAGATTACGGCAATTTCTCATTCAGCGATGCATGTTATATACATCTCATCCCTTTAGGGCAGATTCAAGGCTCACCCTCATTCCTTTAATTATTGGCACTTGAAAATTGCAGATGTTCAGCAGCTAATTAAATCTACAGATTGTGACATAAAGCCTTAATCCTATCAGACGCTGAACCAGTTTAATTCATATTTATTAGTAATGAAACAGATAAGATGGCTGCAATTATAATGGAGTTGTTTTCAGAGGTTCCCGGTGCCCAGTCCAATAACCGGGTACACCTCCCTATTTAATAACTAATTTTTAAGCTATAATTATCATAGGACAGTAACTCAGCTTTCCTGGGGTCCTTAATAGAAAATCTGTCTGGTTGTAACATTGCTAGGAATCTACCCAGGGTTGGATGGCTCACCAGAGTACCAGACTTGGTTCAGTGGGCTCCATCTCTGACCCATTAATAGACCCCAGAGGTCTACAAGTAGTAGATAATGTCCCGTTGTAGAGGTGATACTGGAGCCACTTACTTGCCTTTAGGGTTTATATCATAATTTTACTCACAAAAAACTGATTAGACCTTATTGATGATATGATCTGTAGGAGTGATTGCCCTCAGCACAATTCTTAGTGGTGCAAAATTTACAAAAGAAAGCACTACCCATTTTTTTTTTAATTTTGCGCCCCTATAAAATGCCATAGTTACTTCTGAAAATCTGGACCTCTGACCCCATATTTCAGGGTGAGCACCACTTTTACCTGAATCGGCATCAACATGACACTGATATCATCAATGTTCATCCTGTAAACTGTAGGCTGTTGTATGTCCCTGCCACCCATATTAACCCACTGTGTGAAGGGGCGAAGAGGACCTGACTGCTCGGATTTGGTGAAAAAAAACTTTATATCTTTGTAGGGGGTAGCACAAAGATGGCTTTATTAGTTTTGAAGGGGCGCTCAGTGAGCATCATTCTATTTAACGGGGCAGTCATACTTTCAGATATTGGTTTAAGGGGAACTCAAGGGGCATTCAGCACTCAGAAGCATTATTACGGGGCTAGGGGATGCAATACTTGTCTTACCCTGGACCCTGGCATCCCATAGTACACCACTGTCTGCAATGAAAATGTTTACGATGCAACTATAAGTACATTTGTGAATAATTTGAGGGTGTACGGTGACCCACGTAATTATTACCTCTGGCAAGAATAGACAACCTAAATCTAATACCGTCCTTATCTGTGTAAAATTCAGCAAATTCAAATTCAGGGGTATAAAGAGCATTTAATGGGGGTTTTGTTTTTTTACTTTTAGGCACAGGGTTAGATGAACCTATTGTGAAATCTTGTTTTAGAGCATAATGTAACTGATTTATTCATCTGCTGATGTTTGTTAGGTGGATCAGTGCTGCCCTGTTAACGTTTAACATTGACCGTAAACTGAGCGGATGAAATTCTTGGCACCGAGAAGTTTTCTGTACAGTCACACCTGGCAATTCATTAAAGGGACAAACATCACCTTGTATTCATTGCTTAATGCATCATTCAGATGTCCATGTTTCACATAAGTGTCCCGTCCGTGTTGTTCACGGACCCATTGTAATCTATATGCTGATATTCACACGTCCGTGGTTTTTCGCAGACCGTGCAAAAAAGCACAGAGACATGTCTGTTTTTTTTCTGGCAGCACGGATAAAAAGTACCAACCCAAGTTTGTGAAAAACATGTATAGCACATGGATGGCATCTGTGTACAGTCCGTCCGCTGTCAGCGTTTAACATTGCAATAGAAAGAAGTAGCTGTGCAATTTATTTATTCACCTGTGAAAAAAACACTCCTGACACACGGATGGTAAAAACAGATCCATGGATCATACACTGAGGGCACACCGAGTCAAAATACTGATGGTAAAATCTGACCAAACACTGATAGACACATAGACCCAAACTGATGACACCAATACCATTTTTTTATTATGAGAAAACCCCTGATGTTTGAATGAGGCCTAATACATTGTGCACATTTTTTTCTGGAGACATTTTGTTCGTAGTGGAATTCCTGATCATTAACCAGATACAGCAAATAAACAATCACACATTAGGCTACTATTTAACACTCTTCTCTTATGCCACGTTCACACGTTGAGTATTTGGTGAGTTTTTTACCTCAGTTTCTTTAAGCCAAAACCAGGAGAGGGTGATAAATACAGAAGTGGTGACGTGTTTCTATTAGACTTTTCCTCTGATTGTTCCTCTCCTGGTTTTGGCTTAGAAATACTGAGGTAAGAACCTCACCAAATGCTGATAGTGGGAACATGGCCTTAACTATTATCTGTAGATATATGCATCTATAGCTGTTGATGTTCCATGAAGCCGGGTCATCTACATTCCTTTTTTTAATGGAGATTACGCTTTGCAGTTCACAAGGTTGGGCTGAGCAAAGCACAGAAAGTGAACATCGTGGGCCATATTCACACACTCGTCTTGAAGAACGTTTATTGCAAGGTGTGTTTTTCACTTTATTTGTGCTGATTCTGGGTTTTTCAGTCATGTGGCTGGCTCTGCTCAATGACTGACAGTCACACTTGTACAAAGAAGACTGTCAGTCACTGGCTAGGACCACGCACATGACTGAAAAACCCAGAATCAGCACAGATAAAAATGAATAAAACACAGGTAAATACTAAATATTTTTCCACAATATTATTATGTCATTCTGCTCAGCTCATCCTTCTCTATATGGAAAACAAGGTGCACTGAACTATTTACCATGTCGTGTATTCGAAAACGGGAAAAAAAATCTCAAGTGCGGTGAAATTGCAAAAAAAAGTGCAATCCCACACTTGTTTTTTGCCTTGCATTTTTACTAGGTTCACGAAATGGTAAAACTGACCTGCCATTATGATTCTCCATGTATTACGAGTTCATAGACACCAAACATGAGTAGGTTCTTATTTATCTAAGTGGTGAAAAAAAATACCAAACTTTTTAAAAAAATTGCGCCATTTTCTGATACCCGTAGCGTCTCCATTTTTCGTGATCTCTAGTTGGGTGAGGGTTTATTTTTTGCTCGCCAAGCTGACGTTTTTAATGATACCATTTTGCTGCAGATACAATCTTTTGATCGCCCGTTACTGCATTTTACTGCAGTGTTGCGGTGAATAAAAAACGTAATTCTGGCGTTTTGACTTTTTTTCTCACTATGCCGTTTAACAATCAGGTTAACCCTTTTTTTTATTGATAGGTCGGACAATTCTGAATGAGGCGATACCAAATATGTGTATATTTGATTTTTTTTTATTGTTTTATTTTAAATGGGGTGCAAGGGGGTGATTTGAATTTTTATATTTTTAAAAACATTTTTTTTTACTTTTGGCATGCTTCAATAGTCTTCATGGGAGACTAGAAGCTGCTATAATCCGATCGGCTCTGCTCCATAGAGGCGATGATCAGATAATCTGTATGTAGCAGAATACCTCACTTGCTATGAGAGCCGACCACTGGGCTGCGCTCATAGCAATCCAGCAGTGACAACCATAGACGTCTCCAGGAGACCTCTGATTGTCATGCCGACCCATCTGTGACCTGCACTCACGTGACGGGGTCACCGATGAGCGTATTTCCGGCACGATTGCGTAAGCGCATGTTAAATGCCGCTGTCAGAGTTTGACAGCGGCATTTAGCAGGTTAATAGCTGCGAGTGGATCGCGATTCCACCCGCGGCTGTTCCAGGCACATGTCAGCTGTTCAAAACAGCTGACATGTGCCGGAAAAGATGTGGGCTCACCGCCGGAGCCCACAGCAAAGGGAGGGAGTCCGACATCGACGTAAATTTACGCCCGATGTCGGAACAGGGGTTAATAAAACAAAAATCAAAATGTATTGGTTTCACATTACTACTCAATCTGTCCTCGAAGAAAATAAAAACCGGGTTAAATCTATGTGAACGTTGTGGTGGATTGCAACAATTATTAGCTGTGAAAAGTGCACAGCACATGAACTCCTGCACTGAAGACTTCTGTACCCTCCATTACTCATTCAATAATTATTATAGATCTACTGCATTTACTAATTCCTGTCCCTGCAGAAGGAGGCGAAGTACAAATGTATCATTATGGCAAGCAACTTCTTTCTTTGTGGGTGGGTAATGTAATAATCCATGCACAATAAGAGTCTTTTATGTACAAATATATCCATCTGCTTGACATTAAACTATATATAGTATAATAACAAACAGCAGTACAACTGCTACTTTAGTTAGGCCTCATACTCACTGGCTGGAAAAAAAATCTGTCCGTTTTCTGCAGGAAAAAAACGGTACATTTGTTGTAAAAAGGCATGCGATTTTGATGCGATTTTAAATCGCACCATGCGTTTTCTGTCAGTTTTCCATCTGTATGCAATGCGATTTTAACATGAAGTTTTACATAGAGCAGTTATCTGTATGTAAAAAGTCATGTAAAAATCACATTGTAACAAAAAAATTTTCACAAAAAGCAAATAATTATATATATAATATATATATATACATCTAATATATATATAGGTCATACACTTCTACATAGTATAATAGCCGCTAATTCATCCCGGCTATACTATAAAATCACACTGACAGCTTTAATAAAGAATAGAAACAATACATATACACACATAGAATACATATATATATATATATATATATATATATATATATATGTAATTGTGACATATATATATACATATATTTATAGTTCCTAGACTTCTACATACTGTAATAGCCGCTAATTCAATTGCCGGCTTTTGTGAAATCACAGAAGCCGACATGAAATGATACATTGTTTCCACACAGTTAACCATGTCATTTCCTGTATTTTGATATATGGTTTGAACTTACAATTACATGAGTGTATTTGTGCAAAATTTCAGACATGTAGGGGTTAATTAAAGGTGTAAATTCGTTGAAAAAAAATGCGTGGGCTCCCGCTGTATTTTCTCCACCAGACAGACAAAGCAAGCGAGTGGGGCAGATAATAATAGCCTAGGGAGGGTACATTTTTTGTGCCCCCCCTGGCTACTAACATCTGCCCCCAGACACCCCAGAAAGGGCAAATCTATAATTAGATTCGCCCTTTCTGGCACTTTGCCCGTCTATTCCCATTGCCCTGTAGCGGTGGCGAATGGGTTAATAAGGCGTTAATGTCACCTTAGTATTGAAAGGTGACCTTAAGGCAGGTTAATAATTGAGAGCTGTCAATTAGACAACTATCAATTATTAATCCTATTGTATGATACAAAAATCAAACACACACAGTTTAATAAAAAATAAGTTTAATGAAATAATCACACAGTTTTTGACCATATTTTATTTTCCTGCTAAAACCATTTCCTGTAATAAAAATAAAATAAAAAAGCAAAATTATTCTTACCAATCCGATGTACAGTCAGGTCCCACGGTGTAATCCATCAGAAAGGGTTAACAGGTTACAGCTTGCAGAGAGCTAATGCTGTCTCCTAGCTGTATTCCCATGAATGAATCAGTTACTCTCCCAGTGAAAGGAGAGGAATAGATTCATGAATGGAGCTTAATTGATTTATTGCCACTTTCACTTCAGTGACCTGACCTAACGTGAAAGTGGATACAATCAATTAAGCTTCATTCATTAATCACATCCTCTCCTGTTGGCAGGAGATAAGCTCATTCATTCAGGAGCTATCAGCTGAGCACGCAGGATTACTTGCGCTGCTTATCTGATTGCTAGTTAACCCTTTGTGAAGGTTTACATCGTGGGACGTGACAGATCGTCAGATAGGTAAGAATAATGTTGTTTTATTATTTTATATTTATTTTAGAAGAACAAGGGCTTCGAACGGATTAAGAGTGAAATAAAAGATGGTCAAAAATATGTGTTTTGATTTCATTAAAATTATTTATTCTTAAAGTGTGTTTGTGTTTTTTTATTTACTTCAATAGGATTAATAATTGATAGTTGTCTAATTGACAGCTCTCAATTATTAACCTGCCTTAAGGTCACCTTTCAATACTAAGGTGACATTAACGCCTTATTAACCCATTCGCCACCGCTACAGGGCAATGGGAATAGACGGGCAAAGTGCCAGAAAGGGCGAATCTAATTATAGATTTGCCCTTTCTGGGGTGTCTGGGGGCAGATGTTAGTAGCCAGGGGGGGCACAAAAAAAATGTACCCTCCCTAGGCTATTATTATCTGCCCCCACTCGCTTGCTTTGTCTGTCTGGTGGAGAAAATACAGCGGGAGCCCACGCATTTTTTTTCAACGAATTTACACCTTTAATTAACCCCTACATGTCTGAAATTTTGTACAAATACACTCATGTAATTGTAAGTTCAAACCATATATCAAAATACAGGAAATGACATGGTTAACTGTGTGGAAACAATGTATCATTTCATGTCGGCTTCTGTGATTTCACAAAAGCCGGCAATTGAATTAGCGGCTATTACAGTATGTAGAAGTGTCATACAGAAGGACAAAATGTGTCTCAATGGTGATAATCAAGTGAGTCGGAGTCGGACGCCCCCCGAGGAAGCTACATAGCGAAACGCGCGTTGGGGTCTCCCAGTTCTTCTTCAGTAAGTCTTGATGCTTTTCTTGTCCTCTTTATTCATGCTTATGCATGTGCATTATTATTGACAGCATTCTGCCTATGCATATGCATCATCAGTGACAGTATGGTTGTTTATTATAGGAGGAAGGTAATTTTACCTCCATATTGAATATCTGCATCTTTCTGTCCCCTTGATCTCCGTTTATGCATTAGCACTATCAGTGACAGGATATTTGTTTACTATAGCAGGAAGGCAGTTCTGCCTCCATATTGATGATTTTCTCCTGTCTTTCTGATCTCTTTGCCCATGCATATGCACCACTAGTGACAGCACATGTGGTTATTATAGCATTAAGGTGACTCTGCCTCCATACTATGTGTGCCGACATTATGCTGTCCATTCTTCTTTGTGTATATTAAATGCATAATATATAATTATATATCAGAACCATTTTAGGCATCATTAGAATTAGTATTACCATCAATCTTCTTTGTTATTAGACATATTTGGTCTTCCCATGAGACTGATCGGATGCTTTATGTATTAAACACCTACCTCCGACTCACTTGATTATCACCATTGAGACACATTTTGTCCTTCTGTATGAGATTTCTCGAATGCTTTATGCACTAGTCATTTATACACCTACCTCTCTATACTGACCATTTTGTCTATATGCATATATATATTTAATAAATCTTCAGTGGTGTACATAGATGTGTATATATATATATATATATATATATATATATATGAATCAGAGATCAATTTTGACTGTATGGACTGCCTATATTGCCGTATAAATTTGTTTAAATCATCATAATACTCGACTTGCTGATTAAGATTTGGATGTTGTTCTCTCCCTTGTATTGGTTATTCTGATTTTTACTTGACCTTATTGGTTTTATCTATTTGATCTGTGTTTAAATAAAGTTTATACTTTTTTATTATGACTCCTAGTCCATGATTCTTTTGGGTTTTAGTATGTAGAAGTGTAAGAACTATAAATATATATATATGTATGTGTTACAATGACATGTATATATATATATATGTATTCTATGTGTATGTATCTACTGTTTTGTGAGCTGTCAGTGTGATTTTACAGTAGCCGGGGATGAATTACCGGCTTTTCAAAGGAGACTGGTGCATATAAATCGGACAGCACGTGCATGGTGCGAGTGCTGTTCGTTTTTTAATCGCACCCATTGACTTGCATTGGCGATTTTCATCCCAAAATCGCATCAAATCGCAGCAAGCTGCGATTTTTTTCTCACACCAATATCTGATGAGAAATAAATCGCTAATGAGAACTCACCCATTGACTAACATTGGTCAGATTTGCATCCGATTTTTTATCGTCTGATTTTCATCCGTTTTCGGCACCAGTGAGTATGAGGCCATACTGTGATCCCAGGATGAATGGCAGGGCAGTGCCTAGAGTTTCTTCCTTGTAGAGCTTAAAAGGAATCTGTCACCAGGTTTTTCTTACTCCGTCTGACAGCAGCATAATGTTGGGGCTAAGACCCTGATTTCAGCGATGTATCACTTACTAGGCTGCTTATTCTCATTTTGATAAAATCTCTGTTTTTTCTGCTGCAGATTTAGCAGTTCTCTGAAAGCTGAGCTGTGTATAACCCTGTCCACACCACTGATTGTACATGGCCAGAAAAGTGACAATCACTGGTTGGGGTGGGTTATACAAAGCTTATAAATATGGGGGACAACATGGCAGCAGGTTTACTAGTCGTCTATTTATAATCTCCTGTTGATAAAACAGTTATTTTATAAAAGCTACACCAAGCAGCCCAGTAAGTGACACATCACTGGAATCAGGGTCTCGCTCTATATTATGCTGCTCTCTGATTAGGTGGAAAAACCCACTGACAGATCCCCCTTAAGGTTCAATGTATATAAATGAATCAGCCTAGGAAAATTGTCTTGTTGATATCCCCTCTGACACCGAGCTCCCAGGTCAAATATTTGGTTGCCTCCTTAGCTATGCTGCTATGGATACCAGTGTGACGAGTGCACTGGAGTAAAGGGTATGCCACACTAAGCGAGATCGCTAACGAGATCGCTAACGAGATCACTAAAACGTCACTATTTAGCGATCTCGTTAGCGACCTCGTTGTGTGTGGCATGTAGCAACAATGTGGCCCCTGCTGTGATGTCGCTGATCGTTCACTAGTGTTCTGGACCGTTTTTTGATTGTTGGCGTCCAGCTGGTGAGCCTATAGAGTATGCCACACTAAACGAGATCGCTAACGAGATCGCTAACGAGATCACTAAAACGTCACTATTTAGCGACCTCGTTGTGTGTGGCATGTAGCAGCGATGTGGCCCCTGCTGTGATGTCGCTGATCGTTCACTAGCGTTCTGGACCGTTTTTTGATTGTTGGCGTCCCGCTGGTGAGCCTATATCGCTGTTTGGCACCTTTTGCGAACGACAAGCGACCTCGTTTGTGACGCATATAACTGTTTTTAGCGTCACGGAGTGGATCGCAATATCTGTAGGTTCTCTTTTGCGTCACAGAGAGGATCGCAGAAGTTGCAAAGCAGGCTAGCAGGACGCAGAGAGCAGGAGCAATGCTGGAAATTCCTATGAATCAGAAGCGCTCAGTACATGCTAATGACAGATCCTAACGACCGCCAAAGTCGTTAAAGAGATCGCTGACCGCTTATGAGTCGTTGATGAGATCTCCTGTTTGGCAGCTACTAGTGACCTAAAAGAGATCACACCAACGATCTCGATAGCTTGCGTCGCTATCGTGATCGCTAACGAGATCGCTAAGTGTGGCGGTACCTTTAGACATGTAACAGACATACTGTACACTAAAATGGCAGCAACACATTTTTACTAGTGATGGGCGAGCACTAAAATTCTCAGGTGCTCTTTGCTCGGGTCGAGCAGATTGGAATACTAGGGTACTCTGAAATACCAACGAGCCCAATGTGAGTCTATGGGAGAGCCGAGCATTTTTACTGCGATCCCCCCCAGGGGTCCTTTAAGGGTCTAAAAACATCTGAAAATGATGGAAACACTGCTCAAGTGACACGGGAATATCATGGCAACTGCCCTGGAAGCATTTATGACTCCTAGGTCACAGCTCTAAACAATGTTGTCAGGGTTTCACGCCCTTTTTACAGATGCACCAAAAAACCTACAAAAAATGAAACCAAAATGGATTTTCCTGGGAAATATGTTAAGGAACATCCTTTCCAGTTTAATAACTTTTATCTAAACCACAATAATTAACCCAAAACAAAAATGTTCCTCCACCACTTTGGCTATGTTCACACAGCATTTTTGAGGTGTTTTGCAACTTTAGCATTGCTTTCAACCAATACAAATACATTCACTGGGAAGAGTCATTGTAACATTTAACAACCCTAGCTGGCCATGTGGTGTGTGAACCATAAGCAGAAACATCTTGTTTCATTTATGAAGGAGAGACTCTTAAAGTCACAGCGCCTATTTTTACAGGGGCATCAGGCGGCATTAATCTTCTTAAAGAGACATTATTAAACAGTGGTTCTCCTATGCTGTTATTGTCTATGCAGTGAGTGGATGGGCTGCCAAGAATTATGACGCACTCCAATACCCCTTTCATGGGAGGCACAGGAGGGCTTCCTGAAAAAATGTTGCATTGACTGCAAGGCCTGGCCAAGCATAACCACCCACCCTTGTTTGGAATTCGACACTGGCTGCAGCAGTTCAGAACACGTTAACCCTTTTGATCTAGTGGTGGTGGATGATGAGCCATGGAGGAAGGCCTGATTAAAAACTATGCCCAATTTAAAGGAGTTGGTCTCCTACACTTGGAATGCCCATACACTAAGTCTATTGGACTGGCAAACATTTTCCCCTGTGGGGTAAACCTCAGCCTTTGCCATAACAAGTATTTTACGCCCAGCATAACCGCCCACCCTTGTTAGGAATTCGACACTGGCTGCAGCAGCATGGAACACGTTAACCCTTTTGATCTAGTGGCAGTGGATGATGAGACTTGGACTTGGAGGAAGGCCTGATTAAAAAAATAGGCCCAATTTCTAGGAGCGAGTATCCTAGACTTGGAATGCCCATATGAGTTGCCCTCCCAGAGCAGTGGGGTACTCGGTGTCATGGGTGCATCGCCACGAAGATTGTCGCGATTGCACATTCTGACTTCTCGCAGCTGAGTTGCTGTTTCTTTGTGTTTGGTAATGAGGGAGTTAATTTTACCTAGCTCTTTGCTAAGACTAGGTCCAGCCTCGCCCGGCTGCTTTTGATTATGTTCTAATTAGCTTCCTTTATATAGCTGCCAGTCTGCTGGTTAGATGCCGGTGAAAGCATTCATACAGACTGCAGATAGGATCGGTTCTGAGAAGACTTAAGCTAAGAGCTCTTTTGTTGTTTCTCCTCACCTTGCTTATAGTTTATCTCCTAGACCTTTGGTGTTCCCTCTGTGTTTTAATGTTGTATGCAAGACAGTATTTACTTTATCCCCTGTCTGTCTCGTTTGTCTATACTGTTTGTTAACCTTTACCTGTCCATTCCCTATGGTGGTAATCAGGGTCCTTCTAAGGACTAGATTACAGTGGTGAGGGATTTATAGGAGACAGGGTTTACGCTGGTGGCCTGGACCTCTGTACCATTAACAGTACCTCCAGGTAGAGGGACTAGTCAGGACCCCAGTTTAGGGTCAGCATAGACCCCGGTCCACCTCTAGCCAGAGACAGTGTGAAAAGGATTCAGTATTGACCCACAGGATATTATGTCAGGTAATACTATGCTATATATACATGTTAATGTTACCTATTTATATGTTATATAGAATGTTGTCCCACTTGATAGATTACTGACATTATATATTTATACATCTGCTAGACAGCGTGACATTTTCACCGGCCAAACTATAGATTCTCCACAGCTACCATGGATCCAGTAGCCCAGCTTGCCCTGCAGTTGCAGAAATTGTCCATGGAGTTTACGGACATTAAGTCCAAGGTTTTGTCCCCCCCGGAGCAAACCAGATCTGAACCTAAGGTTGCTCTCCCGGACAGGTTCACTGGTGGGCGGGACAAATTTTTTACCTTCCGGGAGGCATGTAAATTGTACTTTAGGCTACGGCCTCGGTCATCGGGGAGTGAGGAGCAGAGGGTGGGAATTGTCATCTCGCTCTTACAAGGGGACCCTCAATCCTGGGCGTTCTCTCTTCCTCCGGGCTCCCCGGCCCTCCAGTCAGTAGATTGATTTTTTGCTGCCCTGGGGCTGGTGTATGATGACCCGGATCGGGTCTCCCTTGCTGAAACGAAGTTACGTAGGATACAGCAGGGAGATCGTCCGGCGGAGGAATTTTCTTCTGAGTTCCGTAGATGGGCCACAGATACTCAGTGGAATGACCCAGCTCTTAGGAGCCAGTTTTGTCAAGGGTTATCTGACAAATTAAAAGATGTTTTGGCTCAGTATGATTCTCCTCCGTCACTGGAGGCTGCTATGGCCCTTGCTATTCGTATTGATAGACGGCTTCGGGGGAGGTGCGAGGTAACTCCGCCCCCTGTTATTACTCCACCCACTACTAAAGTCCCTTATATGGAGGTTCCCCTGGTCTGTTCTGAGGAACCTATGCAGTTGGGTGGGACATCATTTTGTAGGAGGGAATCGGCGGTGCGCCGCAAGACAAGAAGGTGTTTCTTCTGCGGGAGAGAGGGACATTTTGTTGGGGGGTGTCCCTCCCGTGCCTCATTGAGCAAAAAAGTCACCGAAAAACTGTTAATCCCAGGTTGTGTGGTGGACGACAACCTGGGAGTAGGTATTTCGTCCCCAGGTCCGTCTCAATTTCTCGTGCCTGCGGAGGTGGTGGTTGGTGCGAGAGTTGAGAGGATTTCTGTTCTTCTTGATAGTGGGTCTGGGGCTAATATGGTGGACGCTCGGTTTGCCCAGGTGCAAGGTATGCAACTGAGTGTATTGGCCAAACCGATCCCTATACTTTCTATTGACGCCAGACCTCTTGGTCAAGGTAGCTTTGTACAAGCTGTTCATAACATAGACCTTCGAGTAGGGGCAATACATAAAGAACAGTTGTCTTGTTATGTGTTGGAGGGTCTTCCTACTCCTATTGTGTTGGGACTTCCCTGGTTGGCTAAACATAACCCAGTGATTGATTGGCAATCCAGAAAGATAAGCCAGTGGGGTGAATTTTGCAAGAATAACTGCATGAACACGGTCATCGGTGCGGTCGTGCCTAGGACTTTGCCTCCTTTTCTGGAGGACTTTGGGGAGATGTTCTCAGAGGAGGGGTGTCAAAAGTTACCTCCTCATCGCACGTATGACTGCTCAATAAAATTGCTTCCTGATGCCTTATCTCGTAGTTTCCCAGGGGCCGGAAAGACGGCTGACCCGGTTCCTATCCTTCAGGAAGGAGTGGTGGTGTCGGCTGTGTGCTCTGAGCTTGAGGAGGAGGTGTTGGAGGCTCAGGGGGACGCCCCTGTAGGACCTCCAGGGAAACTGTTTGTTCCTAATCAGTTAAGACAAAAAGTTATCGAGGCACATCATAGTTCTGCTTTAGCAGGACATCCAGGGAGTAAAGCAACTGTGGATCTCCTTTCTCGCCGGTTTTGGTGGCCTAACTTAAATAAAGAGGTAATAACTTTTGTCGCGTCCTGTGGAGTTTGTGCTCACTCTAAGACCCCACATACCCGTCCATCTGGGGTTCCTGAGGAGGAACGATTCTCGTCGTCACTTGCTTCAGTTTGGAGAGGAGTGCTGAATGGTCTGAGTGCTATGGGGAACTGTTTCAAGCGGAGGTCTGATAGGAGGAGAGTGTCTGGTCCGGACCTAGGTGTGAACGATCTGGTGTGGTTGTCTACCAAGAATATAAAACGTAAAGTTCCCTCCTGGAAACTGGGTCCCAGGTTCATCGGTCCATACAGGATCAGTTCTATAATTAATCCTGTGGCATTTCGTCTGGACCTCCCTCCTACGTTTAAAATCCATAATGTATTCCACAAATCGTTGCTTAAGATGTACGTGGCGCCAGTTATACCGTCACTTCTACCTCCTCCTCCAGTGGTGGTCAATGGTAACTTAGAATTTCAAGTGTTGAAGATCATTGACTCACGTCTGAATCGCCGGTCCCTTCAGTATTTGGTTCATTGGAAGGGATATGGTCCTGAGGAGAGGACGTGGGTCTCTGCGTCTGAGATTAACACAGATCGATTGGTTCGGACCTTCCACACGACTTACCCGGACAGACCTGGCCCTGAGGGTCCGGAGGCCCCTCGTAGAAGGGGGGGTACTGTCATGGGTGCATCGCCACGAAGATTGTCGCGATTGCACATTCTGACTTCTCGCAGCTGAGTTGCTGTTTCTTTGTGTTTGGTAATGAGGGAGTTAATTTTACCTAGCTCTTTGCTAAGACTAGGTCCAGCCTCGCCCGGCTGCTTTTGATTATGTTCTAATTAGCTTCCTTTATATAGCTGCCAGTCTGCTGGTTAGATGCCGGTGAAAGCATTCATACAGACTGCAGATAGGATCGGTTCTGAGAAGACTTAAGCTAAGAGCTCTTTTGTTGTTTCTCCTCACCTTGCTTATAGTTTATCTCCTAGACCTTTGGTGTTCCCTCTGTGTTTTAATGTTGTATGCAAGACAGTATTTACTTTATCCCCTGTCTGTCTCGTTTGTCTATACTGTTTGTTAACCTTTACCTGTCCATTCCCTATGGTGGTAATCAGGGTCCTTCTAAGGACTAGATTACAGTGGTGAGGGATTTATAGGAGACAGGGTTTACGCTGGTGGCCTGGACCTCTGTACCATTAACAGTACCTCCAGGTAGAGGGACTAGTCAGGACCCCAGTTTAGGGTCAGCATAGACCCCGGTCCACCTCTAGCCAGAGACAGCGTGAAAAGGATTCAGTATTGACCCACAGGATATTATGTCAGGTAATACTATGCTATATATACATGTTAATGTTACCTATTTATATGTTATATAGAATGTTGTCCCACTTGATAGATTACTGACATTATATATTTATACATCTGCTAGACAGCGTGACACTCGGATCCGAGCCTAATAACTTCTATAGGGGATGTCACGGCAACACAGCTGGGTCCGTGGCCCTGGGCGCTCACCCTTAAATGTGGGATATTTACAGGGGAGTTGAATGTTGGTATGGGGATTCGTGACGCCACCTGTGGTACCTGGTCAGGGTGACCAGCGCTGCTATACAGATCCACTGAAGGGTTGGTGTTGTGCAGCTAGATGTTAGGCCTCCCACAGGTGAGGCTGAGTCCTTCAGGGCAGATATATGGGTAGGGATGCAGGACAGAGGAGATCCCGGCAGTAGGGGTAATAAGGTAGACACACACACAAGTCACTTTGGTACATTTACTGAAGATGTTGCAGGCACATCCCGGAGCACTGTAGGGTGAATGGTGCACATCCAGTGTCTCCCACTGAGTAGGTGTGTGGCCTCCTGTTCCTTGCCTTTCTGTATGAAGTCCTGGCCTGCATGTAGCTGGGCCTAACTTAGTCTCCGTCCTGCACCTGGCTGACCTTGTGGTTGGACCTTTTCTTGAAGTACACAGTCTTGCTGGCAGTGCACTGCCTGACTCCGTCCTCCTGGTCCAGTTACGTATCAGCTCTCTGGTGCTCCTGGGACCTGTAGTCCTCCAGGAACTCCGGTGTTCTAATGGGTCGTGGAGATCCCTATAGGCTCGGACCCCGGTGTCCGGTCAATACTTGTTGAGGTGAGCTATTACGGCTCCTCTGCCTCTTTACTTCTCTTTCCACTCGCCTTCGGCCTACCCGGGCCCTCACACGATTACACACACTGGCAGTTCGTGGGCCGCCTCTTCGCCGCTCTCTGAGCATCGGCACGCTCCTGGCTCCCAACTTGAGCTCTGGAGTCCCTTGCTGCAAACTCCACTCGTCTGCTTTGTCTGCAGACTACTCGCTTGTTTCAGCTCTGACTAGACTGGGATGGATTCTGTTCCACTTTACTAGCCTCCACTTTGCTGAACTGAACAGCTCTGCAGTCTCTCTAATCTGAACTCTGAGCTGACTGAACTGCAGTCCCTCAAATCTGAGCTCTCTCTTTCCTGTCTTCACCCTCCTTTTATATGACTATCGGAGCTCCCTCTGGTGGTCTTAGGGATGGCTGAAGGCATGTGAATGTATATTGAGACCTCTAGTGGTGAATTCCTTCTGCGCACCCTTCTGGGAGATATGAATCCAGACGCAGCTGGGCTCCACACATACACTTAGTGTATTGGCTGTTAAACATTTTCCCCTGTGGGGTACATCTCAACCGTTTTCAGAACAAGTATTTTACGCCCAGCATAACCACCCACCCTTGTTAATAATTCGACACTGGCTGTAGCTGCACGGAACATGTAAACCCTTTTGATCTAGTGGCGGTGGATGATGATGCTTGGAGGAAGACCTGATTAAAAAATAGAACAAGATCCTATACAGAAAAGAAATACCAGAAGTATAACTATTCAATACTTTATTATATGAATATTCCATAGAAATATATGACCCCAAAACAAATATTCATAAAAAGATGTGATTATATACTTGAAAGAAAAAATAATTTTATTAAAAAATTGATGGTCACAAAATTTTAATTTCAAGACAAGAAATTTTTATTAGACAATTTATAATAAATCATTAAAAATAATTTTATTTAAAAATATTAAAAACAACTGCATAGTGTGTGCAGGGCATCATATGTCAAACTAATTGGCACAAAAAATTTTTTTTAAGTAAATTAAATAATAATTCAACAATGGTTCCCTATTAAAAAATCAACTATTTCATATAATGTAAAATGCATTGATTCATCATCTGAACAAAGAAAACATATATATTAATAAAAAAAAAATTATATATAAAAAAAATGTGCATACATGCCAAAGTGCAAAATAAGGTGCTGAATGTAAATGCAAATAAGCACAATTCATAAAAGTGAAAAAATAATGATATGGTGCTATAAGAAAAGTGCCATGTGCAAATCAATATTATAAAAATAAATCACTATGTGCAAAATCTTATTAAAATGCCACTCAATGATAAACAGTGCACCAAATCGCTAAAAATTAATAAACCAAAGTCAGAAAAAATGCATTTAAAATATATAATAGGGAAAACCACAGGTACCAACCAGTATTGACACACTACTGCCCCAGCACACACCACTCCAACGCGCATTTCGCTTCCACTTTGTCAGGAAATAGGCCCAATTTCTAGGAACCGGTCTCCTAGACTTGGAATGCCCATACACTTAGTGTATGGGCTGTCAAACTTTTTCCCCTGTGGGGTACACCTCAACCGTTTTCAGAACAAGTATTTTACGCACAGTATAACCACCCACTCTTGTTAATAATTAGACACTGGCTGTAGCTGCGCGGAACACGTAAACCCTTTTGATCTAGTGGTGGTGGATGATGAGACTTGGAGTAAGGCCTGATTAAAAAATAGGCCCAATTTCTAGGAGCGGGTCTCCTAGACTTGAAATGCCCATACACAGTGTATGGGCTGGCAAACATTTCCCCTTGGGGGTGTACATATTTTTTGTATTTTGGTGACGGGCATCATAACATCCTTTCCAAAACATAGAGTGGCCAGAGCATGACTGAATACTTTCACCCTGGTGTTCAAGTGGTGGTGGACGGTGAGGATGAGGAGAAGGAGGAGGAGGACACCAACTAGCCAAAATCAGGAAGCGCATATCCATGTTTGGTTGTGAAGAGGTGCATGGGAATACACCTCCCAAAAAACCACTACATTGGAGTTTAGGCTTCGCTGTCATCATTTGGTGCTGTCGAGAAGTCAGGCCCAATCCATCCCTTGTTCAGCCTGTCTGCATTTTCCGTAGAAAGGCGAATGCACTTATCTGTGATAATGCCACCAGCAACACTAAAATCCCGCTCAGACAAAACGCTAGCGGCAGGGCAGGACAGGACCTCCAAGGCATAGAGAGCCAGCTCATGCCACGTGTCTAGCTTGGATACCCAATAATTAAAAGGCACAGAGGAATCACGGAGGGCGTTAGTACGGTCAGCAAGGTGCTCCCTCAGCATCTTAGAAAAGATTGCATTCCTTGTGAGATTACCCCATGCCTCAGTGCATGGGCGATGGGAAGGTCTTAGAAAACTGTTCCAGAACTTTGCCAGTGTCCCCCTGCCTCTGCTGGAGTGGACTTGTGTCTGTCTCTCCTGTCCTGCTTGGTTGGCCAATGAACTGATATCTCTGCTGCCAACGTTTTGAGATGGGAATTTTTTTAATAATTCTGCAACAATGGCCCTATGGTACTGCACAATTTTGGTACACCTGTCTGCCTCTGGAATAAGAGATTGAAAGTTATCCTTTTACCCTGGGTCTAAAAAGTGTCGCTAGCCAGTAATGACTGGTACCCAATATTTTGACAATGCGAGGGTCACGGGAAAGGCAGCAAAACATAAAGTCAGCCATGCGTGCCAGACTGGTAACAGGCAAGCCTTCCGTGTCCTCACCAACAGGACGACTGACCAAGGTGTCCTCCTCCTCCTCTTCCTCTTCTTCCCTGTCCTCAGGCTATCCACTCTGAACAGACGGTATGAGAGTTTAGGTTGTAGTCCCATCTATAGTGCATGAAAGTAGCTCCTGGTCTTCCGCCTCCTCCTGTTCCTCATTGTCAACCAATCCACATTGGGATGACACGAGGCTGGGCTGTGTGTAATAACCCTGTATGATTCGTGTCTTCATGCTCCGCCTCCAATGCCTCCTCTTTCATTGTGAGCAGAGAGTTTTTCAGAATGCAGATGAGCTGGATGGTGACGCTAATTATGGCATCGTTGCCGCTCACCATCTTGGTGGACTCCCCAAAGTTTTGGAAGATGCTACATATGTCTGACATCAATGTCAGCTCATGAGGTCTTATGTGTGGAGTCAAAACTGACAAAAAACGGCCTTGTTGATGCTGGTATTCAACAACTGCCCGCTTCTGCTCACAAATCCTTTCTAACATATGCAGTGTAGAGTCCCAATGCATGGGAACATCACACACCAGTCGATGAGCCGGAAAATGCAATCGCTACTGAAGCACGGCAAGAGTGGCTGAAGCTGTAGCTGATTTTCTAAAGTGTGCACACAGGCGGCATACTTTAACCAGCAGATCCGGAAGCTCCAGATAGCTTTTTAGAAAATGTTGAACAACGAGGTTCAGTACATGGGCCAAGCATGGTACGTGTGCCAGTTTGCCTAGCCTCAAAGCAGCCAGCAGGTTCCTGCCATTGTCACACACAACCATGCCTGGCTGGAGATTTACCAGTGTCAGCGACACATCTGCCTGCTCTTTCAGAGCTGTCAACAACTCTTCAGCATTGTGCGGTTTGTCACCTAAGCAAATTAGCTTCAGCACAGCCTGTCTTTGCTTTGACAGTACTGCAGTGCTTCCAGCTTGTGACTGATGTGCTCATTTCTGACATAGAGGCTGAGGAGGAGGAGGAGGTGGTGCAGGAGTTGTACACAGTGGTGTCAACCCTGGTTGACGTAGGGCCGCAATCCTTGGCGTCGGGAGGGCATGTTTCATCCCAAGGTCTGACTGGGTCCCGGCTTCCACTATGTTAACCCAGTGTGCCATCAGTGAGATTTACCATCCCTGGCCACAAGCACTTGTCAACATGTCCGTGGTTAGGTGTACTTTCCCAGTAACTGCATTATTGAGGGCACGGGTAATGTTGTGGGACACGTGCTTGTGTAATGCCGGGACGGCACAGCAGGAGAAATCGTGGTGGCTGGGGACAGAGTACCTTGGGACAGCCGCCGCCATCAGATTGCGGAAAGCTTCCATTTCCACGAGCCTAAAAGGCAACATTTCGACCACAATCAGGCGAGAAATATGAGAATTGAGTACTGTGGCCTGTGGGGCATTGGCTGCATATTTTCGCTTACGTTCCAATGACTGGTGTATGGACAATTGAAGGCTGCGCTGGGACAAGGAATTTGACGTGTTTGATGATGATGTTATTTGACTGTGGGCAACGGCAGGTGCAGGGCAGGAGGCATCTTCGCATGCACCGTGTACAGGGGATTGGCTTGCACGCACAACAGTGGAAGAAGCAGTGGTGTCACCCACAGACACTGTTCCTGGAGCCTGGGGTTGGACCCACAAAGTCGGGTGCTTTGCTACCATGTGCCTGATCATGTTGGTGGTGGTAAGGCTGGTAGTTTTGCTACCCCTGCTGATGCTGTCATGACAGGTGTTGCAAATGGCCTGTTTGGGGTTATCGGCAGAGTCTTTAAAAAATAACCAGACTCAGGAAGACTTAACAGTTGGACTGGCAACTTTCGTCAAGTTCGTGTTACGGGGAACGGTTGCACGCCTACTGTCTGCAGCCACCACACTGCTTCTTTCTGCCTGAAATGGTGCAACGCCTTCCTCCCCCTGTGTGCTGCTGTCCTCACTCTGCATGTCCTCCTGCCAGGTTGGGTCTGTTACTACATCATCCACCACCTCATCTACCAATTCACCACCCTGGTCCTCATCCTGACTTTCCCGCAATTGTGTCTCATCATTGTCCACCTCTTGTGACCGTGGCTGCACAAAGATTTGTGCATCGCTACATGGAATATCATCTTGCCCCGCTTCTAGTGGAGAGGGCGAAAGGCACAAATCTCCAAATGGAAAACTGAACAGCTCTTTGGAGTGTCCGAGTGTGGGATCAGTTGTCTCAGGGCACTCAACATGGTGGGAGGAAGGAGGATCAGGGTAAGGAATATGTTGTCCAGATTCACAGCTCCTGTGACTTGACCGTGTTGAAGACAGGGTGGTGGTGGTGGTGGATAAGTAACTGGAAGTATTATCTGCTATCTAACAACCTTTTCACACTGCTCAGGCTTCAATAGTGCTGTCTTGCCGCGGTCCCTTAGGACTTCGGACACTAAGGTCCAGCGAGAAAATGTGGGTGTTTTCGGTGAGCCAATTTCAGTTTGCCAACGGCATGCACCGTCACCATCACGTCCACTTTCTCGTCCCTTTCCACGCATCTTGCCCATTGAAAATGGAATCGAATATTATACATATCTGGACTTTAGGTAAAATGTTTTTGGCCTTATCAGATTTAATAATTACGTTAACAGACTGCAAAAAAATTACAATGTTTTGGCCTAAACTGGCCAAACTTTAAGCATGCACAGATATGAGTTGCCATGGAGATACCACTACGACAAATGTGTGTCCTGTTTTCTTATTTTTGGGCTAACTAGTGCTGTATAGCAGTACTGTGACACCCAAGACAAAAAAAGGAAAACCGGCCTAAACAGGCCAAACTTTGAGCACACACAGATATGAGGTGGCACGGAGATAACACACCAAAAAATGTGTGGCCTGTATTCCAATTACACCTGGGGCTAGCAGCAGCACCAGAACACAGGAAGGGAATGGACCCTCTTGATGTATGCAATGATCTATATAAAATGATCTATATACACACATACAGTGCCTGCAGGCCTTGCACTGATGTGTATAGAGCGACGTACACTACCCTGCCTACCTAACACTGGAACCTATGTACTCCGGAATTAGTCCTTAGAAGGACTGTTGGTTTAGTTGGATTTGAGTAGTTTAGGATGGTAGACCCCACACTAACTAATAAATCCCCAATTCTGACCTTATATCGGCAGCAGCTCTCCCTACACTATCTCAATCCAGAGCTGAATGCACCGAGCAGGGCAGCGTCCGGTCTCTTATACCCCTGATGAAGCTGTGAGGCCAGCCAATCACTGCACGACCACAACAAAGTTGGCTGAGGCATTTCATTGCCTGGCAGACAATCCCTGCATCATGATTGGGTCTGTAAAGTCCACCAAAAAAGCTGGGTGGAGACCTGAGTTCCTGCCGAGTAATCCCGGAAATGCCCTGTGCTCGCCGAGTACCGTGATACTCGGGCGAGTAACGAGTAGTGGCGAGCAAGTTCGCTCATCACTACACGTAGCAAGAGCAATTATATATATATATATATATATATATATAATATATACTTTTCATTCTTCACAGACTCTTTGGAAAATGAAAGGTGGAATCTGATTGGTTGCTAAGGGCAACAGAGTCAGTTTCACAGATCCAGTTTTCACAGATAAATCTCCCCCAAAATGGCAAATAATTTAAATACAGATCAAAGAAAATGGATTTTAAAAGAGTATTGGAAATCTCAAAATGCTGAAACAGTTAGGCTGTGGTTCCACGGTCCGGAACCACAGCGCTTTGGACGGAGCGGAAATTCCACACCGCCCAAAGCCCCGCCCCCTTTCTGACGCGCGCTCTTTGCGGATGTGTTCCGGACACCTCCAGAACACATCCGGAAAGAACGCAGGGCTACATAGCCCTGTGTTAAATTCCGTTGTGGCGACGCAGCGTCTGAAAAGACGCGCCGCATGTCCGGATACACAGGTCTTCCGACTGCGTGTTGTTACGCATAGTGGAGACGGGATTTCTTCAAATCCCCTCCACTATGCTGTAACATCTGGACGCTGCGTGTTTGGTGCTGCGCCAACGCACAGCGCCAAACACGCAGCATTTCCTGAAGGAATCCTGATCGTGGAAACTCACCCTTAGAGCAAATTGGGTTGAAACATTTGGTACTCAAGCCCCAAAGAGACAAACCCTGTACCGCATTCGTGACAAATTCGATGCCACTGGCTCAATCCTTAATGCTCCAAAAACTGGTCGACCCAAAACAGCCTGTACAGAAAATAATAAACAACTTGTTGCTGAAACATTTGTTCAGAGTTCAAAAAAGTCCACGAGAAGAGTCTATTTAGAATTGGGATTCATGGTTTATTGGAGGATGATCCAGACCGGCGGCTGCAATTTAGTGAGATTATGTTTAACGAAATTGAAGAAAATCCAGTAATTTTAGATAACATTATGTGGAGTGATGAAGCTTCTTTCAAATTATCTAGCCATATTAACAGACATAATTGTATTTACTGTGAAAAAAATACTCCAAATATACATTGTAGTCAATAGTGCATGGTAAGTACCATAAACAGCGAAAATTGCCTCCAAAATTCAAATAGTGATGATGTCTCGACCCGCCACCACAATTGTGGATTACCAGGGCAATGGGGTACTCAGAGCCGAGCCCATGGAAGTCTATGGGGATGTCACAAGTAGCGGTGGCTCGGTCTGTGGCCCTGGCGGTCTGGCGTATGTTGGGGAATATTTACAGGGATAGATATATTTACAGTTCGTGACGCCACCTGTAGTCTTCTGGTAATTTGTACCAGCGCTGCTGTAGAGCTCTGAGGGGATGGTGAGGCAGCTAGATGTCGGGTCCCCTACAGGTGGGACTCTTCCCTCAGGTCGATAGTTATGATGGGGTAGTGCAGGGACGCAATCAAATAACACAGTCTCACACATCAGCGTCTTTCCATACCTTTTTACTTGCAAGATGGTTATGCAGGTCCCAGGGAGGCTGATCCATGGAGGATGTGTTTTGAGATAGCAGCTGGACAAGTTAGGGGCCTCCTTTACTTTCACAAAGATGAGTCCAACCAGCATGAAGCGTAGTTCCCTCAATAAACTCCAGCTTCTCCAAGCTGTACTGCCCGGTCAGTTTTGTGGTCGGAGCCTTCCTGTGATGAAACTAGGTTCTTCTATGCTTGGCCTAGCTCAAAGTTCCTATTCCACCTGACCCCAGTTACGTACTGACACTCCAGGGGCTGCTTGCCGTTACCTAAGGTTCGGTAAGCCTCTGGGTTTTCTACCACCATGCGTGAAGCTATGGTGATGCTTCGGTCTCCAGTGACCGGTGACAAATGTGCAGGACTTCTCCAATCCTATAGCACTCAGAATTCCTACCACTGTGCCTTTCGCCTTGTCCGTGCTGGTAGCATAAGCATTTCTCACTTCACAGGTTAATAAAGTCAGTCCCTTTCTTAATTCCTTCCTTGAGCTTGTTGCCAGACTCTCAGTAATCTTCTAGGCAGGAGCACGTCTCTGAACCTTCACTGTCCTTGGGACAGGAGACTGAAGTATATCTGCAACTCACTTCTTTCTTACTGCACAGACTGCACCCAGCTCTGCTGCTGACTGACTGGATCTCTTCCTCCCTCCACGTCCAGGCTAGACTGACTGACTCCTGATGCATGTGACTAGACTTTATATACCTGTGGGTGTGTCTAAGTGTGTGTTGAAATGAATGTTCATTGAGCATTAAACTGCTATCTCTCCACACATCCTCCAGGGTACTGCGTGTGCCTTCACACCAGGGCTACACATTCCCCCATGGTAAATGACAGCACTCCCGGGCTGTAAAATACAAAGAGACAGAAATTTTGTTTATGCATTAAACATTAACATTAACTTCTTCCCATCCGGGAGGTAAGGATTTCTTGAACGTTGCAAAACAAAACAATAAATATAGAAAAATACAAAATTTTTAAATAGACATGTTCATATAATACATAATATTCTTGTGAAGGACCCGCACCAAACCTTCAACGTGGGTCCTGGGTGGGCTGCAGGACATATGGATGCAGACCTCACTCAGTGCCACACCACACGGGTTTTATTATTCAGAGGTAGTTGTGGTGGTTTTTATGTAAAACCAAGGTAATGCACAAGGTGCAACTATTTACAAGATACAGTTCTGGGCTGGCACAGTCCTCAGCCTCTCAGTCCATTATAAGAAAAAGACACATTATATCAAATCACATCACAATAAAGTGCAAAAACTTTTTATCTGATTACCCAGCCGGGCATTCTACTTTTGGCAATATATATAAACATTATATACTCATAGAAACTGTACAAACTATCTTCACTTTTATAAAAACTTATGTACATCTTCTTAGTTGCAGTAAACCCCTTCTGGGTCCTACCGTTCTTCACATTCTCTTGACTTCAATGACATCTTCCACCCCGGGGGCCGGAACAATGCGATGGTCCCTAGATCCCATGACTAACAAGTCGTGTGCTGCTATTAGGGTCTGGGTCGCCACAGTTCTCGTGCGAACCTCTAGGGGCGCAACGGGTACTTTCTCCTTGCGAGACACCGATTGCGTTTCAATTTGCGTTACAGTTAGCGATATCGATCGTGTCATAGATTGCGATGGAAACTGGGTCGCAAGTTGCGATGTAGAAGGATGACAAGATAATGAAGAGCATGTAGACGTTGCTTCCATTTGCGAGGAGCCTGCAGGGGCGATGCTGGGGCACGGCCTGGTGCTGTTTGAGCTGGAGACGGGGACGCTGCGGTAGTGGTGACGTTACGAGCGTCGGGGACGGGGTCACGGACGATTGTGACATTAAGGGCATACCATCCCTTCATACCCCAGTGTCGTGTATAATTGACAATGTCTCCATTAACTAGGTCCCTCCCGGGATGGCCTTGCGGTAGGTGGGATTCTACGTCACGTCTGCTGACAAAGACCCCTGGGTAGAGGCCCGGTTCTCTTATGAAGCCCCAGCCCTTTCGGAGCTGGAACTCTGTCACACACCCCTGCCGCCGCGGTTCCCTCAGAGTACCTTTTTCTCGACGGACACTTTCCTTGTCCGCGATCAGCTCTGCATGTTGCCGCTGTCGATTCCGCTGAGCTTCCCGCTCTTCCTCCTGCTGGCGTTGTTGTTTCTCCTCACGACGCTGCCACTCACATTCCCACTGGGCGGTATAGGCGACGTCATCCAGGCGCGCCATCTCGTCCCAGTCCACGTCTGGTAATGACGGACAGGACCCCTCCGGTGTCCCTGCCGGGGATCGATCATCTGCTGCGGCCTCCTGGCCGGGCGGGCGTTCCGGAACTGGCGGTACCTCCTCAACCTCCTTCGCCTCCACCGCTTCACCGGTGGGATCAGGATCGGTACTTTCGGGGGCAGCCTCCGGTTGCTCCTTTGCCTTGGGCAGCAGAAGTTTTGGTAACTCCAGACGTAGGGGGTCATCGAAGGGAGAGATCACCGCGTCCCACAGCCGCCGCTGCTCCAGGGTACGCCGGCGTCTCTCGATCTCCTCAAATCCAGGTTGTGGCAAAATCATCTTTTTCAGTCGTGCATTTTCTTCCTTAATTTCCAGCAATGCTTGCTGCAGGTGCAGGACCACGGATGACTCCGGTTCTAGTGGCAGCTTGGCTGGGGCACGGGGCCTGCCTTCCTCCGCTTCCCTGCTCGGCTGCACACGTCCTGCTTCCATGATGTTCCAGAGCGTTTTCTCATCTTCCTCCAGAGACGTCCGGTCTCTTCCGTGGAGGCGGGGTTTGCGTCTCCTCCTCTTTGCAGGAAAGGTGAAGAGGAGGCGGACCTCCTTTGCTGTAGGGCAGGATCGCATATTGTAATAGCACTTTGAGAGGGCAGGCATTTTCTTCGCGCCACAGGGGGGTACACGCCCACGAAGGTACGCCCACCTTCTTCTCCAGCGCCTGAGGGCGCGAATATGGCGACAAAGATGGCGATTTTTGGCGCCAAAAGTGCAAACAGTTCTTTTTCACAAAAACAATTCCATAGGCACACAGGGCTCGCAATTTTGCGAGTTTCGCATCCTGTTCGTGACGCCAATTTTGTCTCGACCCGCCACCACAATTGTGGATTACCAGGGCAATGGGGTACTCAGAGCCGAGCCCATGGAAGTCTATGGGGATGTCACAAGTAGCGGTGGCTCGGTCTGTGGCCCTGGCGGTCTGGCGTATGTTGGGGGAATATTTACAGGGGATAGATATATTTACAGTTCGTGACGCCACCTGTAGTCTTCTGGTAATTTGTACCAGCGCTGCTGTAGAGCTCTGAGGGGATGGTGAGGCAGCTAGATGTCGGGTCCCCTACAGGTGGGACTCTTCCCTCAGGTCGATAGTTATGATGGGGTAGTGCAGGGACGCAATCAAATAACACAGTCTCACACATCAGCGTCTTTCCATACCTTTTTACTTGCAAGATGGTTATGCAGGTCCCAGGGAGGCTGATCCATGGAGGATGTGTTTTGAGATAGCAGCTGGACAAGTTAGGGGCCTCCTTTACTTTCACAAAGATGAGTCCAACCAGCATGAAGCGTAGTTCCCTCAATAAACTCCAGCTTCTCCAAGCTGTACTGCCCGGTCAGTTTTGTGGTCGGAGCCTTCCTGTGATGAAACTAGGTTCTTCTATGCTTGGCCTAGCTCAAAGTTCCTATTCCACCTGACCCCAGTTACGTACTGACACTCCAGGGGCTGCTTGCCGTTACCTAAGGTTCGGTAAGCCTCTGGGTTTTCTACCACCATGCGTGAAGCTATGGTGATGCTTCGGTCTCCAGTGACCGGTGACAAATGTGCAGGACTTCTCCAATCCTATAGCACTCAGAATTCCTACCACTGTGCCTTTCGCCTTGTCCGCGCTGGTAGCATAAGCATTTCTCACTTCACAGGTTAATAAAGTCAGTCCCTTTCTTAATTCCTTCCTTGAGCTTGTTGCCAGACTCTCAGTAATCTTCTAGGCAGGAGCACGTCTCTGAACCTTCACTGTCCTTGGGACAGGAGACTGAAGTATATCTGCAACTCACTTCTTTCTTACTGCACAGACTGCACCCAGCTCTGCTGCTGACTGACTGGATCTCTTCCTCCCTCCACGTCCAGGCTAGACTGACTGACTCCTGATGCATGTGACTAGACTTTATATACCTGTGGGTGTGTCTAAGTGTGTGTTGAAATGAATGTTCATTGAGCATTAAACTGCTATCTCTCCACACATCCTCCAGGGTACTGCGTGTGCCTTCACACCAGGGCTACACAATGACTCACACGATAATATTTATAAACAAGAGAAAAAGAGTCCTAACTATTATGCAAGATGATTTTATTAATAAGAAAAGGACACATTATGAAAACAGGACAGAGGCTAATAGTTATAACTGGTTAACAATGAACACTTAATAAGGGACAATAGAAAGCAGAGGGTCGTACCACTATATCTATCCAAACATTTATATGCATTGCCTATATATGTTAATGTGCAGCTAAACATAATATTCCAGTGGGAAAAGAAAGACATATTGCACATTGCCCATGGTAATGTAAAAAGTCAGAGCATATAGAAAGGAACGCACAGGGAAGTAAAGTCGATGTTCCCATAGGAATCAATAATAGATTTTCTCAGTGCGTTCGTTCAAATTTTAATTGTTGCAATTTATAATATCAAATAGTAGCTCTGTATACTATATCATAGGACAAAGTGCAATAGTGCAAAAACATTTCATGACTAGTCATCCTGCACATAATAATGATCCACGTGTGAAGGACCTATATCTTAGAGGTGACAGGATATCCACACTGGATGAATCTGCTCAGAAAAACATACCCATCATGGCGATATTGGTGGAGTGAACGCCAACTCTGCTATACCCCAACGCACGTTTCGCGGTATGAACACACCGCTTCCTCGGGGGGCGTTTTTCTCTTGTTCATAATTGTATTTACTGGTATAATGAGAACATGCATTTAACATTAGAGCAACAACTAAATGAGCCTGGTGTCAATGTTTGGGGTGGTATTTCAAGTTTTGGTGTTTTTGGACCATTTTTTTGTTGGAACAGTCACAGGAATAAGTATCTCGAAATTCTAATGAATCATGTTGTTCCCCAGTTACAGCAACAACCTAACTCAAATGACCTTTATTTCCAACAAGATGGGGCCCCTCCACATTATTCAAGAGTAGTCCACGAGTATCTTGATAAAACATTTCCTAATAAATGGATTGGCCAAAGAGGCCCACTTGATAGGCCGGCACCTTCACCAGACTTGACCCCAATGGATTTTTTCTTTTGGGGAATACTCAAGGACAAAGTTTATAGTCGAAAACCAAAAAGTGTCAGTGATTTGAAAAATTACTTATGAGATGCATTTCAAGAAATTAATACACAAAGAGACTTGTGCAAAAATGTTTGTCGAAGCGTAAGAGGCAGACTTCAGAGCTGTGCAAATTGTGATGGAAAACAGTTTGAGCGCTTGCGTTGATAAAATTTAAGGGCTTTTGTATTATTGTTCAGAATAAAATTTAATTGTCAATGTTATGCTTGTGTTAGCAAATATAATTTTATATATAAATCAAAATAAATGTTATTATTTTCTATCCACCTACTTTTGGACCACCCTGTATATGTATTGGAAGCATAAGGGACAAAGGGGGTAGGTTTTTTACATATCCCTACACCTGATGGGAAATCGATAGGGCAAACAGAACCTGTTAAAGTATGGATAGTGCAAGCTGAATGTAAGCAAAAGCTTGAAATGTACTGTGTTGATAGAACAAGTGGCAAAGGATGCTGTGCCCGGTACTGCATGTTAAAGACCGATGTACTTGAACTGTCTAGTAGAGTTCGACTTGTTAAAATGAATCAGGTGTCCCTTGATGTGTGTGCAGCTTGTCCTGGAATAGAGGACGTGGAGACAGCGAAGGCCTCCAGCCTGCAAAGTGAGTAGAAAGCAATGTACACAGCACACCACTTATGTACTGGGCACGATTTCTTTGTTAAGTGCCAGGGCGTTATGAAGCAGAAGCTCCCCACGGCTACCGCTCTCAGCAACTTACAGCTGCAAAAGACTTGAGACTGGGTGTAGGTTCACCTTCCAGCAGGACAACAACCCTAAAAATATTGCTAGAGCTATAATGAAATAGTTTAGTTAAAAGCATATTCATGTGTTTGAATGGCTCAGTCACAGTCCAGACCTAAATCCTATTGATAAATTGGGGTAAGATTTGAAAATTATTGTTTACAGACGCTTCTCATCCAAGCTCACTGAGCTACAGCTATTTTGCAAAGAAGAATGGGCAAAAGCTTCAGCCTCTAGATGTGCAAAGCTTCTAAAGACATACCCCGAAAGACTTGCAGCACTTGCAGCTGAAGATGGTCCTACAAAGTATAACTATGAATCATTTACACTTCACAAATACTTGCTACTTTGTGTTGATATAGCACATAAATTCCCAATAAAATACACTTACGTTTGTGGGGGTAGCATGAAAAAATGTGGAAAAGTTCCCGGGGTATGAATACATTTTCAATGCACTGTATTTTTATATCAGAGGAAGCATTCCAGTCCCTGAAGTTGGCGTTGTGTGGTTCTCATCAGCCTCAACTACAAAGACACATTTATCGTGCAGGCAGATGCCCCAAAGGTAGGTCTAGGAGTGGTGCTCTCACAAGAGGTGAACAGGGATGAGCATCCAGTCACCTACTTGAGCAGGAAACTGAGTGCTTGTCGATTAAGTGGGCCTTGGAGTCCCTACGCTACTATTTGCTTGGGCATCAGTTTCGATTAATAACAGACCATTCACCCCTCATCTGGATGAGAAACGCAAAAGAGAGGAATGCTCAAGTCACCAGATGGTTCCTGTCCCTACAAAACTTTATTTTCTCAGTGGAACATAGGGCGGGGAAGTCACAGGGAAATGCGAATGTCCTGTCACGGGGCCCCTGTTTGGTGACAAATGTTCAACTGCACAAGTTTGAACAGAGGGGGGGTTATGTGAGGCAATGACCAAAGTCATATGCGAGGGTCGCTATGTGTCCCCCAGGAAGCGCACAGAAGTGTGTTGAGTACACGGGAGTGCATTGCAATCAGAGGCATAGCTGTGATTGCTATGAAAAATAAAAATAAGTGTTGGTCTTGGGCAAGCTATTTGTCCAAGGCAGATTTAGGGCTTTTATTTTTTAAATGGACTACAGGATGGTACTGGGGTGGTCCGTTTCCTTCCCAGCCAGGTTTTTCAGGTTCCTTGTAAAAACCCATGCAGCAAAGTGGGTGTGTCAGCTTGGTTTTGCAAGCGTGTAGAGCAGAAGGCTCTGCTAGAGCTCCAACCTGTGTGAGGCAACACAGAGTCAAGAGGAGCCAAAATGCCTGGAACACCTTAGTGCACATGGTGGTGCAGTCGCTCATGGCAACTGTCTCGGTTATGGACTGTCTTTGCTTCCTGGCTGCAATCTGGAGGATCCTATTTACTTTTAGTTTGTGAGTACACTGATCAATTAAAAGAGACTTTGTTTTGAACTTTCCTGGGTCACTGCCTAATCTGTCACACTGCACCAACCCTGCTGCACTGCATATGGTTGGAGATGGCGGGCAGTGTGAACTGAGGCATACCCCAAAGCATGGTGCATGTCAGTAATCAAGCCTGCAATGCTACAGCTCAAGTCTGCTGAAAAGATGGAGGAAAAACTTAAGCAGTTGACACTCATGCAGCAACAGCTGCAGTTTATTCGAACGTCCATGACAGCACTACAGAGAGAGGGGATCCGCCCCTTAGGAACAGGAAACCTACAGATATAAAAGGGCGGCACCTCTCCCACACATCAGTTGGTTTCCTGTTCCTAAAGGACGGGTTTCCTACAGATGAAGATCTTCAGGAGGACCCAGGCCGGCCGGTCGACCCAGGTAGCGGAGGGGAATCTCCTACCTCGGCCGGTGCGGAGCCCCTGGAAGCGCCACGGTGGGTCCGGGTAGGATTCCACGGCAGTGTGCGGAGCAGGTGGAGCAGTATCCAGAGGATCTCTGTCTCCCAGCCAGCGCCGGTAGGTAAGTATTCCCCCCCTCTCCCTGGTCCCGATGCCTTCTCCCTGTCCTCTCCTGTGGTCCTGTCATGGTGGGGGCCTCTTGAGGATGCGGCCGTGATTTTTTAAAAAAAAAAAAATTTTTAAATTTGAATTTCCCGCCGCGTCACTGCTGTGAACGGCGCGGCGGGGGTTTTTTGAATTTCCCGCCGCGCGTCACTGTTATGGACGGCGCGGCGGGCGGTTTTGAATTTCCCGCCGCGCGTCACGGCTATGGACGGCGCGGCGGGCGGTTTTGAATTTCCCGCCGCGCGTCACGGCTATGGACGGCGCGGCGGGCGGTTTTGAATTTCCCGCCGCGCGTCACTGCTATGGACGGCGCGGCGGGGTTTTTGAAAATTTAGTCGTGCGCCGCTGTTGCAGCAGCACGGCTGGGGTCGGGGGAGATCTCCGCTTGGGGGGGCGATGCAGCGGGGGATTGTGCTTACCTCCGTCGGTCCGTGCGAGCGGGGGAAAAAAGGGGGCGGAGTCTCCACCACCGGAACCGGAAGTGAGACGCCGGCCGGCGTTTTTGAAAATTTTGGCGGCTGCATCGTCGGACGGCGCCTGCTGTGGGGACGGCGGGGAGGTGCAGGGGGGGCCGTGGGGCGGGGAGTAGGAGGGGGTGGACCCCTGGCCAGACCTGCTGATCCGGATATCCGGGGGAGGATATAAGGAGCCTAGGAAAGAGGTAAAGCGCTTCTGCCCCATTTTTTTACGATGGACACTGCAGAGGCTCCCTCGGTGCAACAGGAGAGCCAGCAGCAGCAGCAGACAGAGCGCTCCCTTCAATGGCCAGGAGCACCAGCCGCAGAAGTTCCGCAGCTGGGAAAAAGCCCCCTCCCCGTGATCCGGTACCTACTGCTGTACAATCTGGGTAAGAGATCGTCAGATTTAGAATACCCAGTAATACAGTTTTTTCCCCATTTTGTCTGTTACTAGGGGAAGAAGTGTTCGGTGAAAAGCAAGCACAGGGAATGTGCCTTTTGCGCTTGCCCTCTGCCTGACGCTTGCCCTAAGAGGTTGTGCCAGCCGTGCATGCAACAGACGGTAGGGCATTTTTATGGGGAAGGGCAGGGGCATGGGATGACATAGTAAACCCCCCCTTATGCCCCTTCCCTTTTTAGATAGCGGAGGAGACTCCAGATTTCACCGAAAGCCTGAAGGAGATAATAAGAGCAGAGTTGAAAGCGTCCTCAAGACACGGAGAATTTTCCAGGCGTAGAAATGTACCAGTTTTGTCTGATTCAGAGTCGCCTGCCGCCCATGATAGGGGTGAAGTTGTGTCAGGACCCTCCTCGCCTTCCTCTTCGGCTTCCTCCTCGTCTTCTACGGAAGACGCTACCCGGTTTTGTTTTCCCTTGGACCAGATGGACAAATTTGTCAAATCAGTTAGGTCCACCATGGGGGTAGAAGAGGCGAAACCAGAGCCCTCAGTACAGGATCTGATGTTTGGTGGTCTAGATCCAAAAAAACGGAGATCCTTTCCACTAAACAGTAGCATCCAAGGCCTTATAGACAGAGAGTGGAAAAGCCTGAAAAAAGAGGCTCCTTACCCCAAGCGTTTAAACGGAGATATCCCTTTGAGGATCCCCTGACGGGTAAATGGGATAAGGCCCCGAAGCTGGATGCAGCAGTGGCGAAGGCTTCTAAAAAATCCTCCATCCCTTTTGATGATATGGGGTCTTTGAAAGATCCACTAGACAGGAAGGCAGATTCCTTCTTGAAAGGCACATGGGAGATGTCGGCAGGTGCCCTGAGGCCGGCAGTTGCAGCCACTTGCGCAGCCAGGTCATTGATGGTCTGGCTAGACCAGTTAGCTTCCCAGTTAACAGATGGAACCTCCAGGGGGACAATTCGAAAAACCTTGCCAATAATTCAGAATGCGGCGGCTTTCCTGGCTGATTCCTCAGCGGACTCAGTAAGAATGGCTGCCAGAGCGGCAGGGCTGTCTAATGCAGCACGAAGGGCATTATGGCTGAAATGTTGGCCGGGCGATATTCAAGCCAGATCTCGCCTCTGTTCCATTCCGTGTGACGGCGAATATCTTTTTGGCCCGGTCCTGGACGAACTTTTAGAAAAGGCAGGGGACGACAAGAAAAAGTTTCCCAGTCTATCAGCTCCTTCCTATAAAAGACCTTTCAGCAGAAGGAGGTTCAGCTACCGAAGGTCGTCCAGGGAACGAGCCAAATGGGATGAAAAGAGGCGAAGAGGTACAGGGTTTATGTTTAGAGGTCCACCTAGGGAAACAAAAAAACCCTTGCAATGACTAGCGATGCCGGTAGGAGGCAGATTGAAAGCCTTCTACCCGGCCTGGTCGGAAATCTCAAACAGTAGCTGGATCCTTAACATCATAGCTACAGGGCTGCAGTTAGAATTCTCCTCGGTACCTTGGGATAACTTTAAAATTACCCCACTTAGATCATCCCCATCGGAGCAGGCCGCTCTAGAGTTGGAGGTTCAGGAGCTTTGCGCTAAGAATGTCTTAGTGGAGGTGCCAGAAGCAGAGCGGGGTAAGGGGTTTTACTCCCCTCTGTTTTTGATCCATAAACTGGATGGGTCTTTTAGAACAATTATTAATTGAAAGCCCTCAATAAATTCCTGATTATTCACCCATTTAAAATGGAAACGGTCAGCTCAGCAATAAAGCTTCTGTTTGAAAATTGCTTTATGGTGGTGTTAGATCTGAAAGACGCTTATTACCACATACCGATCCATATGGAGCATCAGCGTTTCCTCAGAGTAGCAATCCAGATGGGGGAATCACTGCGACATTTTCAATATAGCGCCCTTCCCTTTGGCTTGGCGGTGGCCCCACGAGTATTCACTAAGGTTATGTCGGAGGTCATGGCCCACTTACGTGAATCAAATATGCTTATAGTCCCCTACCTTGACGACTTTCTTATTATAGGAAAGACGGCAGAGCATTGCCTAGAGCAACTGAAAAGAGCGATTTCTACCTTAGAGCGGCTGGGATGGCTAATAAATACCAAAAAGTCTCGTTTGAATCCGATGAGGGTTCAGCAATTTCTAGGGCTAATTCTGGATTCACAAAATCAGAACTGTAGTTTACCGTCAGACAAGTTAATTCGTTTACGGTACCAGGTCCTAAACGCTTCCAGTAACCCCTCCATGTCGCTTAGGAAGGCTATGTCTCTTTTGGGCTCCCTCTCGTCCTGCATTCCCGCGGTTCGGTGGGCCCAATTTCACACAAGGGCACTGCAAGCTGAGGTCTTGCTGTATCAAAATTTGCTAGGTGGTTACCTGGAAGGCCAGCTATCCTTGTCCCAGGCTGCTATAAGATCCCTGGATTGGTGGAAGAATGAGACAAACCTGTCTAAGGGGTTCCCTGGGAATATGAGATATCCCGAATAGTCACAACAGATGCTAGCCCCTCTGGGTGGGGGGCTCATATAGGGGACGTTATGGTTCAGGGCTTATGGGAGCAGTATCAAATTCATATGTCTTCTAATATGAAGGAATTAACAGCGGTAGAGCTAGCAATTAAAAAGCTCCTTGTCTATCTACAGGGTCACCACGTTCGAGTGCTCTCCGACAATCGGGTCACAGTCGCATACATCAACCACCAGGGTGGTACTCGTTCCGGTCCTCTCATGGAAGTGGCAAGGCGCCTACTTCAGATAGCAGAACGACACTTTCTTTCTCTAACGGCTCTACATATAAGGGGAGAAGAAAATACCAAGGCGGACTTCTTAAGCCGCAATCTCCTGAGCCAAGGAGAGTGGTCATTAAAGACTTCCATCTTCGACCTAATTGTGCGGAAATGGGGTCTACCAGAAGTAGATCTCTTTGCTACCAAAAGCAACAGAAAAGTGAGACAGTTCTGCTCTCTGAATCCCAAAGAACGCCCTCTGGCAGTGGACGCTCTTCTATTACAGTGGGATTTCAATCTAGCCTACGCCTTCCCTCCCCTGTCCTTACTCCCCCTAGTATTGAGGAAGGTCAGGAAGGACAGGGCAAGGATAATATTAATCGCTCCTTTTTGGCCCAGGAGGGCATGGTTTTCATATCTCAGAAACATGTCGATAGCCGACCCGTGGGTCCTGCCGGACATTCCCGATCTGCTCTCCCAGGGTCCAGTCTACCATCCTCGAGTAGCGGGCCTCCACCTGACGGCGTGGATTTTGAACGGTCGCTGCTGACAGATAAGGGGTTTTCTGCTAATGTAATTAATACTCTCCTTAAAAGCAGAAAAGAGGTTACAACTAGAATCTACGCTAGGATTTGGAAGAAATTTCTTCAGAGCTCGGCGGTTGTAGCAGGGGACACAACACCAATAACCCAGATTCTAGAATTCCTACAAAAGGGTCTGGATTTAGGTCTCTCCACAAGCACCCTTAAGGTGCAAGTTTCAGCTTTGGGGGCACTCTTTAGTTGCAACATCGCAGATAATTACTGGGTCAGTAGATTCATTAAAGCTGCGGGTAGGTCGAGACCCATAGTGAAGGTGAGAATCATGCCATGGGACTTAAATCTTGTTCTCACTGCTTTAACAGAGCCCCCTTTTGAACCTATATCAGCAGCATCAATAAAAACTCTTTCCCTTAAGACCGCTTTCCTGGTAGCATTAACCTCGGCTAGGAGGGTAAGTGACATCCAGGCACTATCTAGACTGTCTCCTTACACTCAGGTCCTGAATGACAGGATAATACTTAGACCGGATCCAGCATACCTACCTAAGGTGTCTTCCGCTTTCCACAGAACACAGGAAATTATTCTCCCTTCGTTCATCCCTAATCCATCTAATCAAAAAGAGATGAAACTTCATACTTTAGATGTTAGAAGATGTCTGCTGCAATATTTGGCAGTCACTGATCCCTGGAAACGGGACAATGCATTGTTTGTTTCTTTTCAAGGAATTAACAAAGGCCGTAGATTAACAAAGAGCTCATTGGCCAGATGGATTAGGGAAGCAATTTCTCTGGCATACACCTCGAGGGGCAAGCAGCCACCTGAGAGGCTAAGGGCGCATTCCACTCGAGCTGTGGCGACTTCATGGGCAGAAAGGGCAGAAGTCTCGATTGACCAGATATGTAAGGCAGCTACGTGGTCTTCTCCACACACGTTTTACACTCATTATAGATTAGATTTGGGTGCTTCCTCAGACCTTTCTTTCGGACTAAGGGTGCTGCAGGCTGTAGTCCCTCCCTAAGTAGTTATTACTCTCTGTAATTCTCTCTGTAGTGCTGTCATGGACGTTCGAATAAAGTCTAAGTTACTTACCGTTAACGGTATTTTTCGAAGTCCATGACAGCACCCTTACATTCCCACCCAGGTTTTATGTGCACTTCTTCCGCTTATGTAGTCCACATGTAATAAACAATTGATTAATGTTACTGTGTGATGCATGAAATTTTTTTGCTGTATACCATTTAACCTTGATGTCCTCTTATGCTCTGTAATCCAACTGATGTGTGGGAGAGGTGCCGCCCTTTTATATCTGTAGGTTTCCTGTTCCTAAGGGGCGGATCCCCTCTCTCTGTAGTGCTGTCATGGACTTCGAAAAATACCGTTAACGGTAAGTAACTTAGACTTTCAGCGGCAGCAGCAAGAGCAGAAGCTGCAGTTCCAGCCGCAACAACAAGAGCTGTCAGTAGGAACAGCGGCAAAAACAAGAGCAATGGCAGCAAGAGCAGCATCACCTGCAGCAGGGGCAGCTCCATTTGCAGCAGCTCAATCACCAGCAGCAGCTGCTGTATCAGTAGCAACAGAAGACAAAAGAGCTCATCCTGCAACAGATTGCGGCACCCTCGCCAGTGACCCCCGATCTGTTCTGAGGCCCAGTACAAAATCCGAACAGGGCTGAGGAAGATGAGTCCTGAGGACGACATGGAAGCCTTCCTCACCATCTTCGAATGCACTGCAGAGCAGGAGAATTTGCCGATGACCCAGTGGGCTGAAGTGGCGGTCCCCTTCCTGATGGGAGATGCCCAGTAGGCCTACCCAGACCTCAGTCGGGAGGATGCCTTGGACTATGAGAAGCTGAGAGGTGAGATCTTTACCTGACAGGGGATAATACATATTTGCGGGCTCAGCGGGTGTACCAGTGGTCCTTTGCAGAGTCTCATCCTGCCAGGTCTCAGGCATATGACTTGCTGCAGCTGGTAAAAAAAATGGCTCCAGCCTGAGACCTTGACTCCTTTCCAGATGTTAGAGAGGATGGTGTTCAACAGGCTGGTGAGGGCTCTGCCAGCAGCCATAACGTGTTGGGTAGGGTAAGGGGACCCGGGCACTGGGTGTTTGGAGGCATCAGTCATGATATAGGTCCTACTTTTTGGACTGTAAATCAGAGTGCTTTCCATCCTACAGAATTTTTGGATACTCATATTCTTCATTTACTAAACTCTAGCGGGTTATCAACACTGTTTTGCACACTCATTTTGTGTATATTAGCAGACTAATACTACAACTTTGGTTAGATTTTGGGACATCTAGGCCAGTTTGGCAAATATTGGAGTGTATCTTCTATTATTATGTGTTTTTATTACCCTATGTCTCAATAAAGCTTGTTGATTTTATGGCAATACTTCTAGTATCTCCTTTGATTTATATCATAATTTTTAAAGTGCCATCCCTTTAGGCCTTATATAGGTTTTTTTGATTAGTCTGTGTGGCATTGACCTGGTCTCTAATCTGAGCTGCTGTAAACCTGCGATTTCTGAGGCTGGTGACTCTCATAAACTTATCCTCAGAAGCAGAGGTGACTCTTGGTCTTCCTTTCCTGGGGCGTGCTCATGTGAGCCAGTTTTTGTAGCGCTTGATGGTTTTTGCAACTGCACTTGGGGACACTTTCAAAGTTTTCCCAATTTTTCGGACTGACTGACCTTCATTTCTTAAAGTAATGATGGCCACTTGTTTTTCTTTACTTAGCTGCTTTTTTCTTGACATAATACAAATTCTAACAGTCTATTCACTAGGACTATCATATATACAGTACAGACCAAAAGTTTGGACACACCTTCTCATTCAAAGATTTTTCTGTATTTTCATGACTATGAAAATTGTAGAATCACACTGAAGGCATCAAAACTATGAATTAACACATGTGGAATTATACATTACACTTTAAAAATAAGTGTGAAACAACTGAAAATATGTCTTATATTCTAGGTTCCTCAAAGTAGCCACCTTTTGCTTTGATTACTGCTTTGCATGCAGAAAAGGTGAACGGCTGGACTCTACATGACTAGTTCCCACCGTGAAGCATGGAGGAGGTGGTGTGATGGTGTGATGGTGTGGGGGTGCTTTGCTGGTGACACTGTTGGGGATTTATTCAAAATTGAAGCGGTGAGCGGTCCAGCTCACCCCAAACCATCTCGATTGGGTTCAGGTCTGGTGACTGTGGAGTCCAGGTCATCTGGCGTAGCACCCCAATACTCTCCTTCTTGGTCAAATAGCCCTTACACAGTCTGGGGGTGTGTTTGGGGTCATTGTCCTGTTGAAAAAATAAATGATGGTCCAACTAAACGCAAACCGGATGGAATAGCATGCTGCTGCAAGATGCTGTGGTAGCCATTCTGGTTCACTATGCCTTCAATTTTGAATAAATCCCCAACAGTGTCACATGTATTTCTATGCAGCTGAACGCTCCGGTCCTGAGTGCCGGTGGCAGTGCTGGGTATTTAGGTGCGAGATTCATGCAAGTTTCTTGCAAGTGTGACCCCGGCCTAGGCCGGAGTCACACTAGAGAGGAATACGGAAGAGTGCTATGCAAGAAAAAAATCGATTTAAAACGATGTGTACAGTTGTAAAGTTCTCTGTATGTAAAAGCTCATGTTAAAATCACATTGCATACAGATGCCATACAGATGTCATACGAATACTAGATGCGAGGATATTGAATCATCGCATTGCAAACGGATTACATACGGATCACCGTACGGAGAACAATGGTGCGATTCTTGGCCGTCAAAATCGGACAGATTTTTTAGACGTTAAGTGTGACTCCAGCCTTAAAATGATATCTGGGTGATGAAATCCATCTTGTTGTTTAATCTTTATTTTCAGTTTTGAGTTAATGAGATTATCGCGCTCCGGGGCGAAGTTGTGGGGGTTATTCATGTAGTGCTCTGATTAGATAATTATAATGCAGCCTGCTGACAGGTCACTGGTCCCTGCCCCCTGGTTTACATAATGAATATGTGTACACTAGATGGTGGCCCGATTCTAACGCATCGGGTATTCTAGAATGGGTGTATGTGGAGGCTGCTGCTGGGGCATATGTGGAGGCTGCCGCTGCTGGTGTATATGTGGAGACTGCTGTTGCTGGGGTATATGTGGAGGCTGCTGTTGCGGTATATGTGGAGGCTGCTGCTGCTGGGGTATATAGAGCAGTGGTCCCCAACCTTTTTTGCACCAGGGACCAGCTTCAAGCAAGACCATTCCTCCATGGCCCGGCAGGGCGGGGATGGAGGTGGGGCAGGGGCGAGGCTTTGATCATATGGGGGCGTGGCTATGGATGGAGTTGTAGTATGTATAGAAAGATGGTCCCTGACATATAATCCTCCCATGTATAGTATGATGGCCCCACACATATAATCCCCCCCATGTATAGTATGATATCCCCACAAAGTACTGATTGATATATATATACTGTATATACACGAGTATAAGACGAGGCACCTAATTTTGCCACGGAAAACTGGGTAAGCTTATTGACTCGAGTATAAGCCGGGTATGCATTGTTCCCTCATTCCTATCCCGGTATGTGTGGTTCCCCCGTCCTGTCCAGCTCCGTGTGGCTCCCCCTGCTGTATGCATGGCTCCCCTGTCCCATCCTGTATGCATGACTCCGCTTTCTGCCATCCTTGTATTCATGGCTCCACTCCCATCCCCATCCTTGTATGCATGGCTCTGCTCCCCCCTCCCATACTTGTATACATGACTCCCCTGTCCAAACCTGTATGCATGGCTCTGCTCCCACCCTCCCATCCTTGTATACATGGCTCCCCTGTCCCATCCTGTATGCATGGCTCTGCTCCCACCCTCCCATCCTTGTATTCATGGCTCCGCTCCCACCCTCCCATCCTTGTATACATGGCTCCGCTCCCCCCATCCTTGTAGGCATGGCTCCGCTCCCACCTTCCCCTCCTTGTATGCATGGCTCCGCTCCCCCCTCCCATCTTTGTATGCATGGCATCCTTGTATACATGGTGTCACGAGCTCTTCGGAGGTGACAGGCTGTCATCCTGCGTCAGGCCTCAGAAGGTCTGAGCACCTGTCCATACAGACTGCTCCCTGAACCATCTGCCTCTAGGACCGGCGTCGACCTCCATCTCCTTAGAGTAGTTTGGAGCTATTTAGTTAGTGGCTCAACTGTGACCCAGTGCGGATAATAGCTCATTTCCACTTGTGCTTGCTAGAGTGTTGGACCTATTTAGAGTGCTCCAGTTTGGTGTCTGGAATGTCCATCTGATATCCGTATCTGACGATTCAGCTAAGTGTTCCCCTGTTTGTCTCACCTTACTGTCTTTAGTTTAGCGGAGACTGCCTAGCGCACATCTCCCTCCTGTTCCCTCAGGGCTTAGGCCTCAGGGAGATTCAGAGCCTGAGGTTCCTGCTCGGCGACTGGTGAGGAACCAGTATAGGGACTCGGTAGGAGTTCTAGGGAGAGATTAGATCTAGCCTAGGGGTCTCCAAATCCCTTCCCTAGTGTCTGGGTCCCCTTCCCCATTTCCCTTCATGTTACACTTGGTTTTCCCACACTGTGCGTGACATTATTACCCGCCACACCGTTTAGAGAGAAAAAAAAAACTGACACGTGGTTCATTTGTGCATGTGTTTTGTTTGTTGTGTGGTTTTTTTTTTTTTTTGGTTGGGGTTTTTTTTTCTTCTCCCTTTGGAGATGGATGCAGTCACTGAGTTGGCTGAGCGACTACGCTTGTCTGTCTTTGGAAGTGACTGATCTCCATCGTGAGGTTTTCCAGCTGCAGGTCACCAGTGTTGGGGCCTCTGCTGCGGGGCCAGGTCTGCCTGAACCTAAGATTGCTCTCCCTGACAGATTTTCAGGAGGCAGGGACAGGTTTTTTGTGTTTAAAGAGGCCTGCAAATTGTATTTCAAACTTCGTCCCTACTCATCTGGCAGAGAAGAGCAAAAAGTAGGGATTGTGATTTCTTTATTGCAGGGAGATCCACAATCCTGGGCTTTTTCCTTACCACAGGACTCTGTTTGTCTCCAGTCTGTGGAGGGATTTTTTGGGGCCCAGGCCCTCATTTATGTCGACCCTGTCCAAGTCGCTCTGGCGGAGTCTAGACTTCGCCGCCTCCAGCAGGGAAATCGGTCAGTAGAGTCATATAGCTCTGAATTCCGTAGGTGGGCAACTGACACAAAATGGAATGATGCGGCTCTTGATAGGGAATCTACAGTTGTAGATTCTAATACCCTTTTATATATTCTCATATAATAATCCCTTTAAGAAATAATTTCTCTATATTTCACAAAGACATTATTTGCTGATTGAACCAGCAGCGTGGCATATATCAAAGGTCAGTCAACAACATGACTACATGATCTTATGACTGTGGGATAATCATCGTGCCATGATGACTATAGCAAATGACGATGAAGTATGCATTTAATCAATAGAGTAATAAAGATATAACTGCTCATGATGACAATTGGGGGTCCATCAAAGGGAATACCTGATGATTAATGAATTCTTCTGTTAGATAACCAATTGGTTAAGCTGACATGACCTATGAGATGCGTGACAAGATGTATTTACAGTAATAAATTATTTACTAATATGTTTTGGAAAACACCATTACCTAATGCATGTATACGCCCAGTCCAGCAGGAATATAAGCTGGCTGGGGTACCCAATAAAGTCAGATGACTTTGGCATCAGAATCAGAGACTTGTCTCCTGTGTCATTTCATCTCACCATCCTGCCTTGATTGAAGCTCCACCCAATTGGGCAATCATCTGATATCCTAGAGGGTCTTCTCTCAGCCGAAACTTATCACTCTTAAAAGCCAATTCTATGAGGGTCTTTCTGAGAACCTAAAAGATATTCTGGCTATGTACGAGGCTCCTGTGTCATTGGAGGCGGCAATATCGCTTGCTATACGTGTGGATAGATGCCTTCGGGATTGGTGGGTAAGACCACTTTCCCCAGGTCCCTCTGGTGGGAGTCGTTCCCCTGTGTCTGGGGATCAGCTTGGCGGTGAACCTGTGTTCAGGAAGGAGGTAGAACCCATGCAGTTTGGAGGGGCCGCCACCCCGTACTTCTCCGCTGAGAGTCGCAAGAAAAAAGGTGTTTGATTTTTCTGCAGAAAAAAGGGTCATTTTATTGGAGCCTGCCCTTTGGTACCAAGGCAAAAGGTTACTCGGTTAACCCTTGGTGGTCTGGACTTAGATAAACAGATAGTACTTTTTTTTTTGCTTGCAGTTCCCAATTTGTCCTGTCAGCAGAGGTGGTGCTAGAGAGCAAAACCGAGAAAATTTCTGTGTTTGTTGACAGTGGAGCTGGAGTCGACATGGTGGACGCCGAATTTGTGAGAACTCATGGTCTTGCCTGCTGTACTTTAACTAAGCCTATTCCCATTTTCGCCATTGATTTAGCTCCACTTGCACAGAAGGCTCTCACACAAATTGTACATAATATAAAACTGAGGGTGGGGCCGACTCATTCAGAAATAATTCCTTGCTATGATTTAGAAGGGCTTCCCACTCCAATTGTGTTGGGCCTTCCCTGGCTGGTCAGACATAATCCGGTAGTGGACTGGCAAGCCAGGGAAATCGCTGAATGGGGAGATTACTGTCAGGAGAACTGTCCGAATGTTTCCCTTTCTGCAGTCTCCGCTGAAGTCTTGCCGGGATTTCTGAAAGGCTTTGAGGATGTCTTTTCTGAGAGGGGCTGTCAGGAGCTACCCCCGCATTGTGCATACGATTGTCCCATTAACCTGATCCCTGGAGCTAAACTGCCCAAATCCAGACTGTATAATCTTTCTGGCCCTGAGAGACAGGCTATGAAGGAGTTCATTGCTGGAAGTCTGGAGAAGGGACACATCAGACCCTCATCTTCGCCCGTTGCGGCGGGGTTCTTCTTTGTGAAGAAGAAATATGGCGGCTTACTTCCCTGTGTAGATTTTCGGGAATTAAATCAAATCACCATCCGAGACCCATACCCTCTGCCTCTGATTCCAGATTTGTTCAGTCAGGTGGTGGGAGCTAAAGTGTTCTCCAAGTTGGACTTAAGGGGGGCTTACAATCTGGTTAGGATCAGAGAGGGGGACTAATGGGAAAACTGCCTTTAACACCCTGAGGGGCATTTTGAGAGCCTGGTCATGCCATTCGGTCTCACTACTGCCCCTGCAGTTTTCCAGCACTTCATAAACGACATATTTCATCACTTGGTGGGCAGGTTTGTGGTGGTCTATTTAGATGACATTTTGATTTATTCGCCGGATTTTGAGACACATCAGGGGCATGTTAAACAGGTTTTACAGATCTTAAGAGAGAACAAACTGTACGCCAAACTGTAGAAATATGTTTTTGCCGTACAGGAGGTACAGTTTTTGGGATATTTGGTGTCATGTTCAGGTTTTCGGATGGTTTTTATTAATGAGATCATAAAACTTCACGGGGTTCCTTCCGATGTGGTGTCTGATCGGGGAACCCAATTTGTTTCCAAATTCTGGAGGGCATACTGTTCTCGACTGGGGGTACAGCTGTCCTTCTCTTCGGCCTTTCATCACCAGTCGAACAGGCAGACAGAGCGTGTCAACCAGAATTTGGAGACATACCTCAGGTGTTTCATCTCTGAAAACCAAGAGGATTGATCATCTTACTTACCATTATCAGAATTTGCAATTGATAATCACCGTCAAGAGTCCACTGGCAGGTCACCGTTTTTCGGTACATATGGTTATCATCCACAGCTTGGTACATTTAATGGGGGAGGGGCTTCAGGAGTTCCGGAGGAGGAGCGTTTCGCGTCATTGCTCTCTTCCGTGTGGCATGGCGTCCTGAAGAATTTGAGAATCATGGGACACAGGTACAAACGTATGGCTGACAGGAGACGTGTGTCAGGTCCGGACCTGAATGTGAATGACTTTGTGTGGTTGTCCACTAGGAATATTAAGTTGAAGGTTCCTTCCTGGAAGTTGGGACCCAGGTTTATTGGTCCTTACAGAATATCTGCTGTCATAAACCCAGGGGCGTTTCGTCTGGAGCTTACTCAAGCTCTCAAAATCCACAATGTTTTTCATAAATCTCTTCTTAAGAAATGTGTGAACCCCATTGAGTCCTCATCCCCACCGCCCCCCAATTTTGGTAAATGGCAATTTGGAGTTTGAGATTTCGAGGATTGTGGATTCTCGTCTCATTCGCCTTTCCTTGCAGTACTTGGTGCACTGGAGGGATTATGGTCCAGAGGAGAGGACGTGGGTGTCAGCGTCAGAGGTGAATGCCCCCAGGTTGGTTAGGGCATTCCATACCTCACATCCTGAGAAACCGGGTCCTGAGTGTCCGGAGGCCACTCGTAGGAGGAGGGGGGTACTGTCACGATCGCTTCGGAGGTGACAGGCTGTCATCCTGCATCAGGCCTCAGAAGGTCTGAGCGCCTGTCTATACAGACTGCTCCCTGAACCATCTGCCTCTAGGACCCAGCGTCGACCTCCTCACAGTAGTTTGGAACTATTTAGTTAGTGGCTCAGCTGTGACCCAGTGTCGGTAATAGCTCATTTCCACTTGTGCTTGCTAGAGTGTTGGACCTATTCAGAGTGCTCCAGTTTGGTGTCTGGAATCTCTCATCTGATATCCGTATCTGGCGATTCAGCTAAGTGTTCCCCTGTTTGTCTCAACTTACCGTCTTTAGTTTAGCGGAGACTGCCTAGCGCGCATCTTCCTCCCGTTCCCTATTCAGGACTTAGACCTCAGGGAGATTCAGAGCCTGAGGTTCCTGCTAGGCGACTGGTGAGGAACCAGTATAGGGACTCAATAGGAGTTCTAGGGAGAGATTAGATCTAGCCTAGGGGTCTCCAAATCCCTTCCCTAGTGTCTGGGCCCCCTTCCCCATTTCCCTTCATGTTACACTTGGTTTTCCCACACTGTGCGTGACTCATGGCTCCGCTCCCCCTCCCATCCTTGTATACATGGCTCCCCTGTCCCATCCTGTATGCATGGTTCCGCTCCTCCCTCACATTCTTGTATACATGCCTCCCCTCTCCCATCCTGTATGCATGGCTCCTCTCCCCCTCACCACTTTGTATGCATGGCTCCGCTCCCCCCTCCCCTCCTTGAATGCATGGCTCCGCTCCCCCCTCCCATCCTTGTATGCATGGCTCCCCTGTCCCATCTTGTATGCATGGCTGGGCTCCCCCATCCTCCCCATCATACTTACCCTGACACCGTCGCTGCACGTCCCTGCATCTCTATCCCAGCTCGTCAGCTTCTTCCTGTGCGGTGCGGTCACGTGGTACCGCTCATTAAGGTCATGAATATGGACACCACTCCTATGGGAGGGGAGTCGCGTCTATATTCATGACCTTAATGACTGGCACTGGTCATCTACCGTCTGCGTCGCCGCAGACCTCCATGCGGCAGGAGATGACTTGCAGCTAGCGCCGCTGATCTCCCGACGATAGCGGTGGCGTGCGTGGTTCAAATCCTGTGCCAATTCGCAGCTGGACTGCGCCTGTCGCTGATTGGTCGCATCCAGCCGGGTGCGACCAATCAGCGACGTGGGATTTCCATTACAGACAGACAGAATTAGACGATTATATAAGAGGATACTGCAAAAAAAAACTTTCTGCAGGCGTCAGCCATTGCACCTGCACTGCAGCATAATCGCATGGTTAATGTGCAGTTAATAACTGTGCTTTGTGTTTTCCTGAGAAGTATGCAAGAAAAAAATCCATTTTAAAACGGCACCCACCGCGCCAGCGCAGTATTAGCTAATGGTGTATATAGAGGTGATCTGATAGCTGCTACTCCACAGGCGCGGGCAGCGCCATCTTGGAGGAGGTCTTTTTTTTTTCTTCTCTAGCAAGATGGCGCCACCCGCTCCTTTGGAGTAGCAGCTATCGACAATCAGCTATCGTCTGGCACCTACCTGCAGAAGGGATCAGTGACCTGTCAGCAGTCTGCTTTATGAATACCTAATCAGAGCACCACATGAAGCCCCCCCACAGGCCGCCCTGGAGCACAAGCATATCATTAACTGAAAACTGAAAATAAAAATTAAACAACAACCACAAGACAGATTTCATCAACCAAGGTACACTACTTGTAGGGTACTCAGCACAATCCTGCTGGTGGGTTCCCTTTAAATGAAGATGGCCTGGTCTGATTAATCATCAAACTATCTTTTGCGTCTTGTAGATGACTGGGTGCATGTGTGTTGCTTATGTGGGAAATATATAGAACCAGAAGACACTACAGAGACAAAGCAAGCTGGTTTTAGGCAGTAGCTTTTTCTGATGTACAACTTTAGACCCTGTCACTCACACGGATACTTTGACACATATCACCTATCTAAATACAGCAGAAGACCAATCCCTGGAGGCCTCAACTCCCACTTTAATTTACTAATGTTCTGGTGCCAGATACCACAGAGCACCTTCAGAGGTGGTGTTGAGCTAGACCTTTGTTGGGTCAGAATTTTTTTCAGCACAGTACAATATTGTGCATTTTACATTTCCTTTTTTTCTAAATTGTGTTTTTTTTTAATAATTTTTAAAACATATATTGCTTAACAAGTCGTACTTTAAACATTTATTTGCATCCAAAATAGGAAAGAAGGCAGATTGTGGATTCTATTTTGCTCATTACCCAAGGACCTGTTTTCTATAAAACAGTATCCAAGTGTTGTGAATTATTTACACCTCTGTAGGGCTACAATTTATACATAAATTCACTATTGTCCATAGAGCATGTACAACACAGCATGTGAATTGTGCTTTCGAGACCTCAGCTTGAATGCCAAACTGAATTTGAGATGTAGCGCAAACTGCAAAATGTAATAACATATTATACTCGTTTTATGAGTAAATATAAAATGTACAGAACCCTTTAAATTGATATTATCTGATAGTGATCTGTTTAATTCAGTTTTACCATGGCATTTGCTCTGGCTCACTGAAATTTCAAGTCTGTAATGTCATAAATTTGATGTCCTCTGGACAATCTGTACCATGGTGTTGCTCCTGTGCATTCATGACTGTAGGATTTTCTTCCCGTTTTGACCATTAAATATATATAGACATTTACCGTACTTTCCATTTGAAAACGCTTGACATTGCAGTACAGAGTACACTGATTGACATATTGCTTAGCTTAGCAAAATAACACTGGAAATCCACTCTGTCACTATCAGTCAGTATCAATATTGTACATCTATCCTCTACCAGGATATACTGAAGAGCTTATACTATTGTCAATGATAATAATCTGGTTAAATTTTATTACTAACAGGTTTAGTCTATGACATCCGGGGTGTGAAGCCATCAGGTGAAACTCAATTCAGGTTAAACAATCATGCAAAATGTTTGAGAAATCATTTTAATGTAAGCAAAATAGACAAGTTGCATGGAGAACCCATAGGGAGATGTACTTTACTTTTGTGGGCTATGTACTTTACTTTTGTGGGCTACCTATTTCCATCTGTGTGAAAGAGAGATTGCTCTCATGTTGAAATGATAGCACTATGTGTTTTAAGTTACTAGTTCAATGGAAGGAAAGAACAAGGGTTGATTTCTGCTTTTGGGGTATTCTCAGCTAGGTCTTGAACCAGTTGACAATATTTGGGGTACTATAAATTGGACTTTTAAAGAACGTCCTACTTCTTTATTGTTTTGAGTCTCAAGGCAGTATAGTTTAAAATTTTGAATTTACGGTTTAATATTCTCTTATGTTGTAGAGGTGAAGAACAACAGGGGTTGCACAGCACAATAACATTAACTCCTTAATGATCGCCAATATGCTTTTTTACATAGGTTATTGAGCTTCTACTTTTTACATTACTGAGAAATAAGTGTATACTAGCCAACAATGAGTGACGATGTAGGGATGTCAGCTGTATTCTATAGCTGACACCCTGCTGCATTAATTTATGTTAGCCTCAATTATGGCCATGTAACCTTATAGATGCCTCCGTCATAATTGACAGCGCCAGCTAGATGGTTAAAAGGAGACTCCCTCTTCAACCTAATCGGAACCTCGCGATCGCAGGGTGCTAATGGTTGCCATAGGATCATGGGCGGACATACCGCATGTGAAGCCTATGTGGCTGCACCGGGGCCCAGAGGCTCCAGGGGGCCCCTGCAGGGCGGCTAATAATGAGGGCAATCTGGCCTGTGTATCCGGTCCCAAGGCTCCGGGGCCCCTGGCCAGATTGCCCTCATGTGAAGTGGGCAGGAATTGATCCCTGCAGCTCTGTTGCCTACAAGACAAAATAGGAGCGAAGCTGCAGCGATCTGTCCTTCTTCCTGCCATGCGCCCCCGCTTTCTCTCACACAGACAGCAGCACCGCTTTTTGACATCATCATTCAGCAGTCGGCTGTGGCAGAGAGAGAAAGTGTGGGCTCCGGTAATGCTGTGGGAGTGCTTGCGGTGCTGTATGTGTATCAATAAAAGTACCATAAACATAATAAAGTACCACGGAGAGGGAGGAATACCACCCAAACTCCTGTACAAAATGCATCAACTCCAATAAACTGGAAATTCAGGAGAACAAGAAACAGAGCATTTGATGGAATGCAGATAAAAATGTCAGTAAACTTTATTAAACATCTTTCAAAGTGCATATAGTCATAATGATGAAGCCTCAGTCAAAAAATGCAGATGACATACACCCAGAGATCACCAACTTCTCCCACAAAGATGGAATACCTCCTGGAAACCCCCCTCCATGTATTGCTATATCCAGAGTACCAGATCCCATATATTAAGAGTTATTAAGCCCAATGGCCATGTAAGGGACTCAGGAACTACAGGGTTACATATAGGGAACACAGTCACAATACTACAGTATCATACAACAAAAAGTCATATGTAATAGATAGAGCTGTGTCCCAACGAACAGAAAAGGAGCTTATCAGGAAGACGTGGGGGGAGAGGGGAAACCTTGCAGTTAACCCCCGACACGCATTTTGTGGCACAACGGGCCGCTTTGTCAAGAGAATAGAGTGTATGTGTATGTGTGTGTGTGTAGAGATGAGCGGTGGTGGTGTGTGTGTGTGTGTGCGTGCATATGTAGCGCTGCAGGGGAATGTGCAGACAGGTGAATGTTGCTGTGTGTGTCTGTGTGTGTGTAGGTGGAGAGGGCAATGATGGGGAGAAGGCCATGATGAGGGTGATGGAGAGAAGGCCATGATGGAGGTGATTGGGAGAAGGCAATGATGAAGTTGATGGGGGGAAAGGCCATGATGAGGAGAAGGCCATGATGGAGGTGATGGGGAGAAGGCCATGATGGAGGTGTTGGGGAGAAGGCCATGATGGGGTGTTGGAGAGGGCAATGATGGAGTGATGGAGAGGGCAATGATGGGGTGATTGGGAGAAGGCAATGATGGGAGAAGGCAATGATGGGGTGATGGGGATAGGGCAATGATGGGGGTGATGGGCAGAGAGCAATGATGGGGGAGATGGGGAGAAGACCATGATGGGGGTAATGGGGAGAAGGCAATGATGGGGGTAATGGGGAGAAGGCAATGATGGAGGTGATGGGGAGAAGGCCGTGATGAGGAGAAGGCCATGATAGAGGTGATGGGGAGAAGGCCATGATGGAGGTGATGAGGAGAAGGCCATGATGGAGGTGATGGGAGAAGGCAATGATAGGGTGATGGAGAGGACAATGATGGGGGTGATTGGGAGAAGGCAATGGTGGGGAGAAGGCAATGATGGGGTGATGGGGATAGGGCAATGATGGTGGTGATGGGGAGAGGGCAATGATGAGGGTGATGGAGAGAAGGCCATGATGGGGGTAATGGGGAGAAGGCAATGATGGGGGTAATGGGGAGAAGGTAATGATGGGGTAATGGAGAAGGCAATGATGGAGGTGATGGGGAGAAGGCCGTGATGAGGAGAAGGCCATGATGGAGGTGATGGGGAGAAGGCCATGATGGAGGTGATGGGGAGAAGGCCATGATGGAGGGGATGGGAGAAGGCAATGATGGGGTGATTGGGAGAAGGCAATGGTGGGGAGAAGGCAATGATGGGGGTGATGGGGATAGGGCAATGATGGGGGTGATGGGGAGAGGGCAATGATGGGGGTGATGGGGAGAAGGCCATGATGGGGGTAATGGGGAGAAGGCCATGATGGGGAGAAGGCAATGATGGGGTGACGGGTAGAAAGCAATGATGGAGTGATGGAGATGGCAATGATGGGGATGGTGGGGGAGAAGGAAATGATGGAAGTGGTGGAAAGGGCAATGATGGGGTGGGGAAGAAGGCAATGATGGTGGTAGTGGAAAAGACAATGATGGGAGTGATGGGGAAGGAGGCAATGATGGGGATGGTGGAGGAGAAGGCAATTATAGAGATAATGGAAAGGGCAATGATGGAGGTGGTGGAAAGGGTAATGATGGGGTGGTGGGGAAAAAGCAATGATGATGGAGTTGGTGGTGGAGAATGCAATGATGGAGATGGTGGAATGGGCAATGATGGGAGTGGTGGGAGAGAGACAATGATGGGGTTGGTGGGGAGGAGGAAATGATGGAGGTGGTGGAATGGGCAATGATGGTGTGGCAGGGGAGAAATCAATGATAGTGGTGGGGGAGAAGGCATGATGGAGGTGGTAAAGAGGGCAATGATGGGGTGGGAGAGGACAATAATGTGATGCGGGGGAGAAGGACAATGAGGGGTGTGGGGGATTGGGATGGGAGGAAGGGGGACTTATAATGGACTTAGGAATAGGGGGAGGTGGAGGAAGACATTATTATCGCTTATTATGTCTAACAAAGTCCCTTAGTATATAGTGTACTCACTTATTATGTCTAACACAGTCCCTTAGTATGTAGTGTACTCACTTATTATGTCTAACACAGTCCCTTAGTATATAGTGTACTCACTAATTCTGTATGAGACCATCCTTAGTTACAGTTTCCTATTTTAGTATGTATAACACCATCCCTTATTACGTACCATCCTCTCTAGTTATATATGGTGCCGTCCCTTATATAGCTTCCTCTGCTGTTAGGCACAGTGCTGTTTCTTACATAGTGTATTCTTGTTAATTTTGTTATTAACAGCGCCCTCTTTTATTACATAGTCCCTCTATTTTTAGATATAAAATGACTGCTGATGGAGGAGCCGGTGACCAGACTACCAGTCCATCAGCTCCTCCATTAGAAAATAAGCTTTCCCATGCTCCATCAGCCATCATTGAATTATACAGCTAACAAGACAGGACGATATGTAATAAAAAACAGGGCTCTATGTAATCCAATATGTAAGGGACGGTGCTGTACATAACAAGAGAGGGCACTGTATAATAGGGGACAGCAATATACATAATAATGGAGACTATGCAATATATATATACATGTGTCTGCGGCTATATACTGTATATATATATATATATATATATATATATGTAGCTTTTCGCCATAAAAGGAGGGGGGCCCTGACACATTTCTTGCACAGTGGCCCCAAGCTGTCAGTGTCCGCCCCTGCATAGCATCCCAAAGCCAATTGATAGGCATTTTCCCTCAACAGTGGCCTGAAAAGGCCCTGCCATGAGCAGAATCTAATAGCCAATGTTTGGCATAAAACTCACTGACAGTTCTGAGGCACTGCAGTACAAAAGTATTGCAGTGTATCAGGCCAGCAATCAAAGTGTAAAATATTCAAGTCACATTGAGAACTAAGTACAAAATTTAAACAAAGTTCAATGAAATTTGAAGATGTAAAAAAACATGAAAAAATAACAGAAAACTATTTTGATACTAAAAATGCAACTTTTATATAAAATTAAAAATAAAAAAGGACACATAATAGATATCACTATGTCCAGAATGATCCAAACTATAAAAAATGTCCTATTGATCATCTCATATGCTGAACAACATAAATAATACAAAACATGCCAAAAATGTAGGTTTTAATCATACTAACATCCTAAATGGAATAAAACCATTATAATGCTAGAATTGTACTGACCCAAAAAGCAAAGCTGTTTCAGTTTCCTGAATTACTGTTTTTCATTTATTCTCTGTTCAATAAATTGGAATAAAAAGCAATCAAAATGTTATGTACCCTAAAATAGAACCATTAAAAACTTCATCTCATCCTGCAAAAAACAGGCCCTTATACAGCTCTCTTGACAGAAAAATAAAAAAGTAATAGCTCTCTGTATTTGGAGATTAAATATCTTTTTTTTTTATAAAAAAAAAAAGATTCTTAGTGTGATAGTAGCAAATCATAAAATGCTACCGTATATACCCGAGTATAAGCCGACCCCCCTAATTTTGCCACAATAAACTGGGAAAACTTACTGACTCGAGTATAAGCCTAGGGTGGAAAATGAGATTATGCCCTATATGCTGCCCATGTATTATGCCCCATAGATGCTCCATAAATTGTGCCCCCATAGATGATCCATAGATTATGCCCCCATAGATGCTCCATAGATTGTGCCCCCATAGATGCTCCACAGATTGTGCCCCCATAGATGCTCCACAGATTGTGCCCCCATAGATGCTCCATAGATTGTGCCCCCATAGATGCTCAATAGATTGTGCCCCCATTGATGCTCCATAGATTGTGCCCCCATAGATTGTGCCCCCATTGATGCTCCATAGATTGTGCCCCCATAGATTGTGCCCCCATTGATGCTCCATAGATTGTGCCCCCATATATGATCCATAGATTGTGCCCCCATAGATTGTGCCCCCATTGATGCTCCATAGATTATGCCCCCATATATGATCCATAGATTGTGCCCCATAGATTATGCTCCATAGTATAGGCCTCAGAGAAAACAAAAAACAAGAAACAAATATCCTAAAATAAAACAAAATAAAAAATATATTGCAAAACATGCATGAAGCTGACCGCTGAACACAGGCGCCGGGACCGTGGGAGAAGAGCAGGGGCTGCAGAGACCGTGCCGGCGGAGGGGTGAGTATATAGGACAGCTGCGTTCCCCCTCCCCCGCCGACCCCCTGGTATATGACTCGAATATAAGCCGAGAGGGGGACTTTCAGCCCTAAAAAATGGGCTGAAAATCTCGGCTTATATTCGAGTATATACGGTATATAAATTTGATATTGATGTAATCACACTTACCTGAAGAATAAAGTCGTCTAATCACTTACAGTGCAGTGAACAGCATGAAAAATTAAAATAGTACTTGAAGTGTTGTTTATTAGTTTATTCTGCCTCCCAAAAATTAGTATAGGGGCAGGTCTACACAGTCGTAGATTCTCTCATTTGAGAGCTGATCATACAAATGACACTCTGATCAAACTCTGATCAGAGTATGATCAGAGTGTCAGCACAGTGAGATTCGATCCTCCTGGTTGTTGAGAAGATGGAGACAAAAATGTCTCCATATTCTCCATTCTGTGAAGATTTCATCCGAGTGCAGTCTGATGTTTACCATGCACACATTGACTTGTATGACTGAGTGCAATCTGAATATTGGATTAAACTCAGATATGAAGCAATTTTTTTCCTCAGTTTCTATTAGAGGAAAATATCGGACATGTGCACAGTTCCATAGACTAACATTGGTCCGAGTGCGATCTGATGTGTTTTTGGATCACACTCTGACCGAAAATACACTAGTTTGCACTTTCCCTAAGACTAGTTTTATATTTAGGCTGGAGTCACACAACCGTATAACATGGCCAAGTGCTATGTGATAAAATATCGTATAGCACTCGGCCCAGTGTTATTCTATGGGGCAGCTCAGATCTGCGATTATTTTTTCATGCCGATTTGGCATGAGAGAACATTTGCAGCATGCTGTGATTGGCAGCAGGACTCAGCTCACTTGCACTCTTACTAGTCTATAGGTGCGAGTGAAACATCGCACAGCACTCAGATATCATCCAAGTTCAGTGCGATATACGCTGATGCCAGCATCAGAGGAGATGGAGAAATTAATTTCTCCTCCTCCTCCGCAGCCATTCTCTGATCCTCTCTGTGCGAGAGGATTGGAGCACAGTAGCAAAATACTCGGCTCTCGCTCGCAGCAGAACAGGAGCTGAGGGTCATTAGCATATCGCATCCAATGCTCTCACATCGGATCCCATACTCTGGTGTGACTCCAGCCTTATGTTTATCTACACAGTTTATGTAGGGGTTTACCAGAATGCACAATTAAGAGGTAACCTGATACAGAACCAATGTCAATCTTTATGCATATGGAGACATTTTGGACTCTGTTTGGCCTCTATTCTATCAATGTCCATCTTTTCAGACTTTTTTTTAGAGTAGAAAAGTGTGCACGACCACATTCCAAAGTGTTTTCTTCTGCTTAACTATAGTCAATGGTTTCATCAGAGGACAATTTCAGCAAAATCTACATTCCATATGTCAAATGGATCTAATTTTCTGGGCCTTGCCATCTTTACCAACAAAACAATAGTTTCCATTGACATAAGGGTGATTGTAATGTTTTGGAGAAATCACATAAATTTTTGGGTCAATTTTTATCCTTTACTCAGTGTGAAAATAAAAAGATGTTAGCCAATATAACATTTTAGTGGTAAAAAATTATTTTTTTTTATTTCCAAGGCACAATGGTATAAAATTTGCTTGGCGCCTGTGTATTTAAAATACTCATTACACCGCTAGTTGAATTCTTTTACAGTTGTGATTTCCAAAATGAGGTCACTATTAGGATTTTTTGCTGCCTTGACAGCTTAGGGGCTCTAAAAATGATGCTCATAATAAATTCCAAAAGCCAAATACTTGAAAAACTCCTAGATATTGCATAACAAATTGTGCAATCCATTTTTTTCCTTTTATCATTTCTGACAACTAAAAAAATAAGGGGCTAAAGCAAAGTTTTACTGAAAAAACATCCACAGATGAAATCCTTGAGGGGTTTGGTTTATAAAATGCAGTCACTTGTGGGCTTTCTCTTTGCTTTGGTATCTTAGGTGTTCTGCAAATGCGTAATGTTGTCTGCAGCCTATTTTATCTAAAATTGCTCTCTGAAAATCAAATAGCGCTTCTTCCCTTCTGGGTCATGCCATGTGCCAAATTAGTAGTATTCAACCAAATATTGGCATTTGGGAGACATTGTGTATTAAATTGTGAGATCTATTTTCTCCTATTAGCCCTTAGGAAATGAAAAGTGGGGGGCTAAAGCAATATTTTAGTGGAAAAAATATATAATTTTTTCATTCCCGTTTTGGGGGTTTCCAACATTCAAGCTCTTTGATTTCACTTAAAACCTGATTAGGGCCGTAAAAAGAAGCTTTTGTAAATGTTGTTTGAAAAAAATAAAAATTGCTGCTGCAGTTATCATTTTTCTAATGTTTAAAAATTAATGCAGGTGTAAAGTAGACATATAAGAAATATCTGGTTTAAGGCAATATTCACACAATGCGTTCATGATGCATTTTTTTGCCCTCAGAAACTGTTGCCATTGAGGGTAAGTGCACATGAAATTTTTTTTAATGATTTGGAGCGTGAAACAAACACCTGAAAAATTGTTTAAAAACACCTCAAAGGCTCTTCCTCTTCTTTTGTGTTCTAAAATGACTTGCTGGCTATATGATCTGTCAGTTAAGCATTTTTCTCCAGTAGCCTTCCACGACAGCATAGGAGGATGTCTCCTTGCCCTATTGGGGGACAGGAACACAGAGAGGTTAAAAACCCCTCCCACCTCCCATTTGCCAGTGTATTCCTGTCCCCTTGGGGCACGGAGAGATCCTCGTACACTGCGTGGCCGGCTTTCTGCAGTTGTACCTGGGTTTTAAGAAGTTACTGCCGGGCAGCGGTGGTCGGGGCCTCGCGCCTCCCTCCTCCAGTTCTGCTCCCGTCTCCTCGAGTCGGGACCACGCCGAGCCAACTTCCCTGCGCCCTCCTGGGGGTAAAGCGGGCCGGCTCCCCCCGCCGGAGGCCTCCTGCAGCCCTCCGGCATCTCCCCCTCCTCGTGTGTCGCTAACCCGGAAGTGGAGGCAGAGGTTCCTGTTCACTTCCGGGTCACGCTTTCCAGAGCGCTGGGAAGGACGCATGCACTCGCTCCAGCCTGTGCTGGGACCGGAGGGGGAGGGGGGTGAAATTGATGAGCGCTGGGCAGCCGCGATACTTTGTATATAAAGCTGCCAGAAGACGTCAGCAGGTAAGCGCCCTCTAGAGGCTTCTGGCACTTCGATCCCTTATACCCCTCTCCCTCTATTTTAGGGAGAAGGTTCCGTCCAGAGACCCTCATTTAAAAGGAATAAGTGTGTGATGTGTTCACTTAAATTGCCACCGAACTGGGATAAAAAGCTCTGCCAAAGGTGCACCGATAAAGTGGTCAGAGCAGAACATCCCTCGCTGCTAGAGGAGATGCGTGTCCTAATTAAACAGGAGGTACAGACCTCCATAGCTGCACTAACACCCCCTCCCCCGCCTAATCCACCCTCACCTGGTCCCCTCCCTCAAAAAAGAGGAAATTCCAGCCAGACCATTCGGACTCAGAATCCGACATTTCCCAAGGATCATCCTCATCCAAATGGGAGAATCCCTTACTTCACAACATGGCAGAAATCAGGAAATTCCTATTTTCCTCTGAATATACTGAGGAGTTTGTAAGTGCTGTGTGGAGTACCATGGGGTTAGAGGACCAACCAGTTTCTCACTCAATTCAGGATGAATTCTTTGGCGGGTCCCAGGCGGAGAGGTCGGCGGGGTTTCCAGTGCATAAAAGCATATCGGACATGATAGAACGGGAGTGGGACCTTCCAGAAAAACTTCTCACGACCCCTTCAGAATTCAAAAATCGGTTTCCCCTTGATAAAAATTTAATCAAGTGGGATATTCCCAAGGTGGACTCCCAAGTGGCAAGAGTGGCAAAGAAAACGGTACTCCCATTTGAGGATTCGTCCCAGCTAAAAGACCCCATGGATAGAAAGATTGAGAGTCTCCTCAAAAAATCTTGGGAGACCTCCACTTCATCCCTGAAATGTAATATAGCGTTCACCTGCGTTGCCAGATCTCTCCATTGCTGGCTCCAGGAAATGGAAAACCACATCTCCCAGGGTACTCCGAGAGCTGATATGTTAGACTCTCTGCCTATTCTCCATAAGGCAGCAGGGTTCCTAGCTGATTCCTCGATGGAATCCATTCGTATTACGGCAAGGAATTTAGTCCAAACAAACTCAGCTCGGAGAGCTTTCTGGCTCAAAATGTGGAGTGGAGATGTTACCTCCAAAATAAAATTGTGCTCCATCCCTTCAAAGGGGACTACGTATTCGGGCCGATCCTGGATGAAATCTTGGAAAAAGCCACTGATAGGAAGAAAGCTCTTCCAGAACAAAGACCTCAGAAAAAGCGTGTTTTTCGCCCCTCCCAGTCTCAACCCCCTCAATATAGGGGTAAGGGGAAGACAGGAAGGTGGAGTCATACCAAAGGGAAGCCTAAAAATATCCTCGTGCCCAATCAGGGACAACAAGAAAAACAATGACTCAGAGCCGGTGGGGAGGAGACTCTCGAGATTTTGGCACAGTTGGCAAACAATTTCCAACAGCCGCTGGGTTCTAAGTGTATTAAAAGAAGGCCTCCTAATAGATTTCGAGACTTCCCCTCCTCCATTGTTCAGAGTAACTTCCCTTCCATCACGGGAGACTCAAACCTTAGTCGCTACGGAGTTGCGACAACTGATAGCCTCCGGTGCAATTTCTCCAGTTCCGTCAAACGAGCGAGGAAAAGGCCATTACTCCCGTATCTTCATTGTGAGGAAACCATCAGGGAAAGCAAGGGTTATAATAAACCTGAAAACCCTCAACCAATCGGTAACCTATCAGAGGTTCAAGATGGAATCTGTAAAATCAGCAATCCCCCTGATAACTCCTCACTCATTCATGGCAACCATAGATCTCAAAGACGCCAATTTCCACATCCCAATACACCCTCTTCATCAGAAATATCTGAGATTTGCAGTCCGACTAGGTCACGAAATAGTACATTACCAATTCAATGTGCTCCCCTTCGGGATTTCTTCAGCTCCAAGAGTATTTTCAAGGATTATGTCGGAAGCAGTGGCGCATATCCGGGAGCAGGGTGTAGCTATAGTTCCTTATCTGGACGACCTGTTAATCATCGGTCCCTCAGCCGATATCCTCGATTTACGGGTAGCCAAAACTTTACATATCCTGAAGAACTTAGGGTGGATCGTAAACTTAAAGAAGTCTCAGCTCCAACCCTCAAAAGTGATAAGATTTCTTGGAATTCTTTTAGACTCAGAGAATCAAAGATCTTGTCTGCCGGACGACCACTGCCAAATCTTGATAAACAAAGCCTTGTCCTTCAGGAAGCAGAGGACCCCTACGCTACGAGCAGCCATGTCCCTATTGAGTTCGATGATGGCCTGCATACAATCGGTGGCATGGGCTCAGGCCCACTCCAGAATTTTACAGGCACACATTCTAGAGAATTGGAATGGAAACCCTGCTTTGTTGAACAAGAAGATTCTGACACCAGGGAAAGTCAAGGCCTCCCTAGCCTGGTGGATAAAACCATCGAACCTGCGCAAAGGAATAGACTGGATTCAAACTCCATTGTTAACAGTAACTACAGACGCAAGCTCGAGAGGATGGGGCGCTGTAGTTCTACAAATTCCCTTCCAGGGCCTATGGAATCAGCAAGACAGTCTCAGATCCTCCAACTACAGGGAACTAAAGGCAGTATACAAAGCCTTCCAGGCAGCCGGTTCTCTAATTTCTGGACATCATGTCAAAGTCCTCTCGGACAACATGACTACGGTGGCTCACCTCAAACATCAAGGAAGCCCCAAATTCAACTGTCTGAGGAGTGTTTCGAACCTTACTCTCAACTGGGCAGAATCCCATCTTCTTTCGCTATCAGCGATACATCTAAAAGGTTCGGAAAATCTCCAGGCAGACCTTCTGAGCCGCCAAGACATACAGCCAGGGGAATGGAGTCTGAAGAGGAAAATCTTCACCTCACTCACAGAAATGTGGGGTCTTCCCGAGGTAGACCTGATGGCTTCAGGCCAAAACGCCCAGGTCAAAACATTTTTTTCCCTAAATCCAGGGATGGGTGTCAAGGAGTAGATGCTTTCAATCATCCCTGGAAATTTCGGCTGGCCTATGCGTTTCCTCCAATACCTCTACTGGCAAGAACTCTGCGGAAAATTCTGGACGATCAAGTTCCAGTCATTTTAGTGGCTCCGATGTGGCCGAAAAGAAGTTGGTTCCACCTCCTACTAGAACTACGGGTGGAAGGACCAATTTTTCTACAACCGGAAAGCGATCTTCTCCAACAGGGTCATCTTCATCATCCAGATCCTCGAAGGCTCAATCTAGCAGCTTGGCTGTTGAAGCCCAGGTCCTCAGAGCAAAGGGTCTTTCGGATCAAGTAATTGTCACCTTACAAAAATCCAGGAAACCCGAAACTAACGCTATTTACAGTAAGATATTGAAAAAGTTCTCCTCCTGGTACCATCCTGATATACCAGACCCACTTCATCCCAACATATCTAAAATTTTGGATTTTTTACAAAAAGGATTAGACCTGGGTCTCAAGCCAAACACGTTAAAGGTCCAGGTGTCCGCGTTAAGTTCGGTATTCGACCAGGACTTAGCATGCCATAAATGGATTAAGAGATTCATGATCTCGGCACTCAGACTGCACCCCAAGAAACAGTCCATTGTCCCACCTTGGGACCTAAACATAGTACTCAAAGGACTCACAGGACCTCCCTTTGAACCTATAACCTCATGTTCCCCCTACCTACTTTCATGTAAAACTGCCTTTCTGATTGCCATTTCCACAGCTAGAAGGGTAGGGGAGCTACAGGCTCTCTCAATTCGAGAACCCTATTTATCCATAAGAGAAGACTCTATCATATTTCACCCTGATCCATCATTTCTGCCCAAAGTGGTATCAGACTTTCATCGCTCGCAAGACATAATTCTACCTTCGTTCTGCCAGAACCCGGCGAACCCTAGAGAACAAGAGTTCCACACGCTGGATGTCAGGAGAATTGTTCTTCACTACTTAGAACTCTCATCATCCTTTAGAGTTGACCAGAACCTCTTTATACATTTATACGGTAAAAATAGAGGTTAAAAAGTGGCGAAAAACATGATTGCCGCCTGGATAAGGAAAGCCATAACAGAAGCATACCTAGTCCAGAATTTAGCTCCGCCAGCGGCCCTAAAGGCCCACTCAACCCGATCCATGGCAGCATCCTGGGCTGAAAGAGCTGGAGCTTCGTCTGAGCAGATTTGCAGGGCTGCAACATGGTCTTCCCTGCATACCTTCACGAAACACTACAGATTGGACTTCTGGTCCAATCGAGATTTAGTCTTTGGCCGGAAAGTCCTCCAGGCCGTAGCCCCCCCTTAATGTTGAATTGGTGGGTATACCTCCTATGCTGTCGTGGAAGGCTACTGGAGAAAAAAGAATTATTCTTACCGTTAATTCGGTTTCTAGTAGCATTCCACGACAGCACCAATTCCCTCCCGAAATTCTTGGATTAAGTTCTGAGAATACTAAAGGTAACCGTTCCTAAAATGTGGTGGTAAAACACTGACGAATGGGAGGTGGGAGGGGTTTTTAACCTCTCTGTGTTCCTGTCCCCCAATAGGGCAAGGAGACATCCTCCTATGCTGTCATGGAATGCTACTAGAAACCGAATTAACGGTAAGAATAATTATTTTTTCTTCCGGTTCAGGTAAAACAAAAATGGTGATAGAAAAGAAAGTGTATGTTACTTCTGCAAAACATCTCTGAGGAAACCATTGCACACTAGGCACTATTCAATCAAAATGATGCAGTAATAAAAAATTCAAGGAAAAAAACTGTCCAAAAACTACTTCAGGAAAAATTTTTATTTTTTTTTTTACAAAAACTCCCAAAAGAGAGTGTTTTGTGAAGTGGTAGAAAACTCCTAAATTTTGAACACATCAAAAAGCATGTGCGCACATGCCTCAAGGCCAAAATTTGATCTTTGACTAAGGGGTTAAATACATAGTATTATTAGTAGTAGTAGTAATATATACTCAGTCATTGATGTTACAGCACAGAGCTAATGCAGGCAGGGTGTTCATGCTTCAGAGATAATAGATGCAGTAATAAAACTAAAACACATTATGCACAGTGGGGAAAATTTATGACACTAAAGGTAAAATAAAACCTCTTTTATGTCCATAGCAACCAATCACTGCACAGCTTTGGTTTTATATTCTGATGTAGCAAAATGAAACCTACTCTGATTATTTGCTACAAGCAGCAACAACATTTTTTCTTTTAGATAGTTTCATAAATTTTCACTACGATGTTCTTGTAAAAATAAAATTAGTGATGTTAAAATTGATCCTAAAATTTGCAGGTCCCGGAGGAATTGAACAATGTGTAATCTGATTAATAATGATCGAAAAAAAATAAAACGCCCAGGACATGTTCACACACTGCTGAAGAGAGCGGGCACACATGACATCAGGCATAGCAGCCAGATCTTCACCATAATGTCTTACAGCTATTGATTGATTGATTGGAAGAGACGAACAGTCAGCCTTTATACTTAGATGGCATGTGGCTGGAGGAGATGTAGGAGACATTTCAAACAGAAATTTATGGGAAAAAGAGGAAAGCATCATTAGAAATCACGTTTAAAAGGTGGAAATGATTGGATCTCTTCTGTGAGAAACCGCACCCAAAAGTTAGATAGAAATAGTTTTTATGGGGCACATATCTCTAAGTACCTGATGAAGACTTGCATGTTTGTAACGCATTGTGCAATGTATTTTAAACATTTGTTCTAATGTTAACATGTTCCATTTTATTAGTGTGTGAATACATTTTTTGCACCTTGAGTGCTGGATCGATATGACTGCAAGTAAATACAAAAACTTTTTTACAAGTTTGCTGTATTTTGTACATTTCAAATACAAATTGGGATCCCTCTTACAAACAAGAGTGCCACCGAATCTCCATTCCCTGCATCACGCCCACATGGAGGAGCTTTTTTGAGCAAGGAAAGCATTTCTCAATGGTCCTCAGATGAGTCTCAGGCTGTTGGAAGGATTCCCACTTGTTAAGTGTTGTGTCTAATCTTGCTCACCTGAACAGATTGTGCAGATTAATCTACATCCACACAAACCATTATACCACTATTTACTGCGCTCAGATAGCACTTTCTCCTTTTTTCCCTTAATTTCTCCTGCCAAGGCTTTATGCACATATTATAACTGGTTGTCAACTAGCGGATCACCAGTGTAAAGAGGAAAACGTTTGAGAAACGTGAAGAGCTGCACTCTGAGTGAAGATGGAATGCTATTCCACTAGAATCGAATCCAGGAAGGAGTTAATTGCTTCTTTGATTATTCATGTTAAAACTACTGGAGTAGATACTAAGAGAGGCACAGAGAGACGCAGAGCTGACCAATGAGACTAATTCACAGACTTATGTTTTGGAAACAATCTGGAGATTTGAGAATAGCATGAAAGCAGAGAACAGACATCAAATAGATGCTGATTTTGTAGAGCATTTCACAAAAACAAATACCAGAGGGTTTATGGTTTAATATACCCTCCACTTTCCTGAATGATATATCGTTCACCAATACATGGAAAGGATATTTAAATACTTGTTCAGTTGGTCTAATCAAACTATTAATTCAAAAACTTAGAGAACTTGCATCAACAACTACCTCTCTACGTGAGAAATGTTTACAAGATGTAGCCAAATATTCTTCTCTGTCTATTTATAAGGAAGCCAACATAGAGATCATTGCTAGATTGAAAACATTTGAAACAATTCTGGTAGAAAAAAAGGCACAAAAAGGTGACCACTGACCAGAACTTTGGCTTTAACCCAATGGGTCCTCACCCCCACAATAGTTTTAGTTCTGACCGTGAGAATCATTATAAAAACAATGCATTCCGATTTGATCATAGAAATTAGCAGAGACACAATGTAGTCAGAACATCTCAATACTTGCCTCCAAATGATACTATTCAGTCTCAGAACATGAGTTGTTTCCGTACTGAATCTCAATCTCTCGTATTCCATCAGACCCTACCCAAATCTACTTCATTGTCCTTGCGGCAAGTATGATCCTGATCAAAGATGTTTCCAAACCAGCTGCTACACATATATCTCCATCCACTCCCCCATCCCCCATGGATCTCAGTTCCATTCCATAGCCCAATCCCAACTTTCACCTTCTCATGCAACCAAACAACTCACCGAAAACAATAACATATGCATCCTTTCAGTCTGCGTATATCTCCCCTATAAATTTGAGAAAATTGTCTATGAAAATTTCTAGCAATCATCAACACAAACTACTGTAACTCCTCTGAACACATCCATCCCATCTCCCAAAACAGAATTGCTGTCTCCAGCGTCATCTGTGACCAGTACCATATCTCACATTTCTTTTTTAGAACTTGGACCCACATGCTCTCCACCATTACAGCACCATCTGGAAATACCCCTTCCTACCAATCACCTCAATCCTCACACCAACTTCATAAAAAATTACTTTCTAGCTCTCAAACAACCACCCAAAAAAGAAAAGAGCAGTCAGAGGCAAACGAGGAGAGAAAAGAAAAAACGACAATTTGGGTCCCACACCTCCCCCCCAAAAAAAACAGTGAGAATTTTCAATTTGAGTTTCATTTAAATTTAGATATTAGAAGATTAATTAATAAACTCAATATTGACAGACACTTTCAAATCCAAAAAAACTAAATGGTTTCTATAGATACTGACATTGCTCTGTATACACATCAAAAGGTTGCACAAAAATCACACTTTCATCCTATACCTCGCAACGGTCACCATCCAGGTACTTTTTTATTCTCTAGTAATGGAGAAGTTATAAGATATTAATAAAAAAAAAAATCGATAATCTCAAAGAGTGAAAGGATAGCATTAAAACATTTACTAACTAACAACAAAACAACCATCAGACAAGCAGAAAAATGAGGGGGGTAGTTGTAATTTACAATACATTATTTAACTCCAAATATTACAAACTCGTTTCTTCTGATCCCTCAGAACTATTTGAGAAAGAATATAATTTCACAAGGGTAACTGGAGAAAATAGACCACAAAATTTGTTGTGCAATTTCTCCTAAGCACGTCGAAATCCTGTTTGTGGGAGACCTCTACTGTTTGAGCTCACTGCGGGGCTTGGAAAGGAAGGAGCGCCATTTGACTTTTTGAATGTAAAATTTGCTGGAATAATTAGCGCATAACATGTCGCATTTGGAGAGCCCCTTATTTGGCTAAACAGTGGAAAATCCCCACAAGTGACCCATTTTGGAAACCAAACCCCTCAAGGATTTTATCCAGGGGTATACTGAGCATTTTGAACCCACTGCTATGATACAGAATTTGATCACATTAGGCTGTTATTTTGAATACGTTGTCATTAGTGTTGCAAGCCACTGCTCGCTACTCTAGTTTGCACAGGTTGCTGTGCTCGGGTATGCACTGAGTATCGCAGGTGCTCAAGTGACAAACTCGAGTCCCTGCCGCACATGTTTTGCGGCTGTTAGACATAAAAAAAAGGCCGGATCCGTGATACTCTGTGCTAAGCCATTCACACAATGCAAACTCGAAAAGCAAGCACTTGTGCTAAACACTAGCTGTCATATCATCATTTTTTCTTTTTTACTTTTGAAAAAATCCAATTCTAACTCCAATCCCAACCTCATAGAATCATAGAATCGTAGAGTCATAGAATGGCAGAGTTGGAAGGGACCTCCTGGGTCATCTGGTAAAACCCTCTGCTCAAAGCAGGATTCACTAAATCATCGCAAAAAGGATAACTCATTCCAGACAAATGTCTGTCCGGCCTTTGTTTGAAGACTTCCATTGAATGAGAAATCACCACCTCTGTTGGCAGCCTGTTCCACTCATTGATCACCCTGTCAAAAAGTTTTTTCTAATATCTAAGGCTAGTTTCACACTAGCATTCGGCAGGGCACCAGATGGCTGTGTACTTCCTCCCTTAAGCTCTGCCTATGCTCCGCCTATTTCTGTATGCATCCTGCGATTCCCTGCATACCTATCTTTAACACTGGGTAAGCAGGGACATGATTTGCATGCGGATGAGTCCGCATGCGGCGATTTGATGTGTGCGGCGACCCCACGAAAACACAAAATTTTGCGTTTCTGTGCGGTCGCTGCACATGTCAAATTGCTGCAGGCGGACTTATCCACATACAACGCATGTCCCTGCTGTTGTGAATGAGCACAGGCTCCCTCTGGTGGTTACAGACAGTACTGAACCTTCCAGCGAGGAATGGCAATCTGGGATCACTGACTGGACTGATATAAGGGAGGTTCCCTCCCATGATGGTCGCCGGTGATCAATTGTTCTGGTCTCAATTATGGTTCCTGGTTCATTTGGAAGTTTGCTGGTGGCTTGCCTGCGTCTGCTGCTTTCAGATAAGATATTTTCTGCTTTTCTTTTTGTGCTTGCTAGTTGCATAGTTTTCTGCACATTTGTGGAGGACAGCCGGGTCCCCTCCTGGGGCCTGTGCTCCTCACAGTTTGTCTGTAGCCACTGTTGTTTTTTTATTTGCTTTTTCCTGCTTTTTCAGCGGCTGCGGCTTGGTTTTGTTCACACTGAGATCTGATTTAGTGGGTGGCGAGATCGTGTGATCTCAGTATTTTTGTAATCAGAATTGTTGGATTTTTGTAGGGTTTTCTGGGTTGCAGAAAGTAATCTCTCCTGTCCCATCCTATTTAGTCAGCTTGTGGCCCCAGCGTTTGCTCATTCTATTTTCTGTCTGTGTCTGTGCTTTCTTCTTGTCTTACCGCCATTACATGTTTGGGGGCTTCCTATTTTCTTTGGGGATCTGCTCCGGGGCAGATAGCTTTCATCTTTCTGCCTTTTAGGTGTAGTTATCTCTCAGGCTGTGACGAGGCGTCTAGGATCAACGTAGGAACGCTCCACGGCTACCTCTAGTTGTGTGGTTAGTTTAGGAATCTGCAACCCATTAGTTACCAACATCTCAGGTGTTCGGCTGCCCGGCTGTTGTTCCTGTCCTCCTCAGCTACCTAACATAACAGTATCACCGGCCAAAATTAAAATTATATGGTACTCACAGTAGGGAAAAATAGTGTGGAAAGAAAAAAGTTGTCAGAGTTGTCAGAGATTTATTTTTTTTTCTGTTTGTTGCATTTTTTCCCTCTTTTCTCTGGGTGCTGAGGAGGATTTTTTTTTTCTCTCAATGGAGTTTGCACAGTTGTCTGGCCGTGTGGATCAGCTTGCCACTGAGGTTCGGAGTATTGCTACCTATCTTGCTAGGTTGACGGTTGTGGAACCTAGGATTCCCATGCCAGATTTGCTTTTGGGGGATCGGGCTAAATTTCTGAATTTCAAAAATAACTGTAAGTTGTTTTTTGCCTTAAAGCCTAAGTCCTCGGGGAGCGCAGCACAGCAGGTTCAAATTGTCATCTCTCTCCTGCGCGGCGACCCTCAGGATTGGGCTTTTTCCCTGACACCTGGGGATCCTGTTTTGAATGATATTGATGTATTTTTTCAGGCTCTGGGGTTATTGTACGATGAACCTAATCTGACTGATCAAGCTGAAAAGACCTTGTTGGCATTAAATCAGGGTCTTGAACACGCTGAGTTGTACTGTCAGAAATTCCAAAAGTTGGCAGTCCTGACCAAATGGAATGATGATGCTTTGGCAGCCCTTTTTCGGAAGGGGCTGTCAGAGAATGTAAAGGATGTTATGGTGGGATTCCCTGTTCCCTCTGGTCTCAATGATTCTATGTCATTGGCTATTCAAATTGACAGACGTTTGCATGAGCGCAGAGGTATGCTGGAGATGGTGTTGCCTTGTGAGCCAGCTCTTGGGCCCATGCAGTGTGATGGAGTGACTTCTGGGGCACAGCGTCATGAGTTTCGAAAGCGCAATGGGTTATGTTTCTACTGTGGTGACGCCTCTCATGCTATTTCCATCTGTCCTAAGCGGGGAAGACGTTTTGCGCGCTCAGTTGTCTTGGTAGTGTTCAGACTAAATTTCTGTTGACTGTTACCCTCATTTGCTCCATGTCCACATTTTCGGCTCAGGCTTTTGTTGATTCAGGAGCAGCTATTAACCTGATGGATTTTCACTTTGCCAAACGTTGTGGGTTTCCCATGATACCCCTGCGGAACTCTATTCCTTTACTGGGCATTGATTCTACCCCTTTGGCGGAGAATAAACCCCAATTTTCTACTCAGGTGATAATGAGGGTTGAACCAGATCATCAGGAGAGTTGCAAATTTCTGGTGTTGCATAATCTGCATGACATTATTGTACTGGGTTTCCTTTGGTTACAGACTCATAATCCTCTTTTGGATTGGAAATCTGTGTCTGTGACCAGTTGGGGTTGCCAATGTGTTAATACTGACACTCCTGTTTTTTCTGCCTCTCCCCAGTCTCAGGATGTCCCTGACTTTTTGACTGATTTTTCTGATGTGTTTAGTGAAAGTAAGTCTGCGTTCTTACCTCCTCACAGAAGCTATGATTGCGCTATTGAGTTAGTGCCTGGTGGTAAATTCCCTAAAGGTCGCCTTTTTAACTTATCTGTACCTGAACACGATGCTATGCGATCTTATATCAAGGAGTCATTGGAGAAGGGTCATATCAGACCATCCTCTTCACCCTTGGGCGCCGGTTTTTTCTTTGTGGCCAAAAAGGATGGTTCATTGAGGCCGTGTATTGAGTATTGCCTCCTGAATAAGATCACTGTGAAATATCCGTTACCCTTGATTTCTGACCTATTTTTCAGAGTGAAAAGTGCTAGTTAGTTTACCAAGCTTGACCTCAGGGGGGCGTATAACCTTATTCTCATTAAGCACGTGGATGAATGGAAGACTGCGTTTAATACCCCAGAGGGGCATTTTGAGTGCCTAGTGATGCCTTTTGGGCTCACTAATGCTCCTTCCGTCTTCCAATCCTTCATGAATGATATTTTCCGTGATTTTGTGGATAAATTTCTGATTGTTTATTTGGATGATATCTTGATTTTTTCCAGCGACTGGGACTCTCTGTAACGGGTCTGGTAGGTGGAACCACTGACGGAAACGGGTCTGGTTGGTGGAACCACTAAGCTTTATTATACAAGACTATTTACTTGCAAGAGAGCGGGTGGCATCCGGGAATAGGACAGGGAATCACGGCAATTAGCCAGGCAGTCTCTGGACAGGCAGGTTGTCACAGCAAGTGACCAAGGAAGTCTCTGGACAGGCAGGTTGTCACGGCAAGTGACCAGGGCAGTCTCTGGACAGGCAGGTTGTCACGGCCAGTGACCTGGGCAGTCTCTGGACAGGCAGGTTGTCACGGCAAGTGACCAGGGCAGTCTCTGGACAGGCAGGTTGTCACGGCAAGTGACCAGGGCAGTCTCTGGGCAGGCAGGTTTGTCACGGCAAGTGACCAGGGCAGTCTCTGGGCAGGCAGGTTGTCACGGCAAGTGACCAGGGCAGTCTCTGAACAGGCAGGTTGTCACGGCAAGTGACCAGGGCAGTCTCTGGACAGGCAGGTTGTCACGGCAAGTGACCAGGGCAGTCTCTGGACAGGCAGGTTGTCACGGCAAGTGACCAGGGCAGTCTCTGGACAGGCAGGTTGTCACGGCAAGTGACCAGGGCAGTCTATGGGCAGGCAGGTTTGTCACGGCAAGTGACCAGGGTAGTCTCTGGGCAGGCAGGTTGTCACGGCAAGTGACCAGGGCAGTCTCTGGACAGGCAGGTTTGTCACGGTAAGTGACCAAGGCAGTCTCTGGACAAACAGGCATATACGACCTGAGCTGGTGGAGCCTCCTGGTAGGCTGCAGTCGGATGGCAGATGATCGCTCCCAGGTGAGCAGGCAAGAGTCTCTGGAATAGCCGGGGATCTCTGCTGATGATGTCCGAACCTCTAGATAGAGCTGCAGTCGGATGGCAGATGATCGCTCCCAGGTGAGCAGGCAAGAGTCTCTGCAATAGCCCGGGGGTCTCCGCAGATGATGTCCGAACCTCTGGATAGAGCTGCAGTCGGATGGCAGATGATCGCTCCCAGGTGAGCAGGCAACAGCCGGGGATCTCTGCTGAAGATGTCCGAACCTCTGGATAGAGCTGCAGTCGGATGGCAGATGATCGCTCCCAGGTGAGCAGGCAACAGCCGGGGATCTCTGCTGAAGATGTCCGAACCTCTGGATAGAGCTGCAGTCAGATGGCCGACAGGCAAACAGACAGGTAACAGGCAGGCAACTGGAAACAGGAACTGATGGCTGAAGCAGAGTTAGACTGCACAGAAACAACATTGCCCGGGCACCTCCATTAAGGAGGAAGCCCTTAATATAGGGTGGAGTCCACCAGCATTGGCTGGAGACTGATTTGGAAAATGCGCGCGGCTCCTTTAAGAGCGGGGGAGGGTGCGGGCGCGCGCCCTAAGGCCAGCAGCAGGGAAGGAGCGCGCGGGACCAGCAGGGCGGAAGGAGGACGCCGAGGATGCCAGAGGCGCAGAGGAGGCTGGAAGCACTGAGGACGCTGAGCGCAGGTGAAGAGAGCGACGTCCCTGTCTGGCAGCAGGCAGGGACGCGGGCGCTACAGTACCCCCCCTCTAGGCCCCCCCTCTTTAGGCCAGAAAAAAATTTAGCTAGGATGAGAGGGGCATGGATGTTCTCCCGAGGTTCCCAGGTTCTCTCCTCAGGACCAAACCCCTTCCAATCCACCAAAAAATAAGTCTTTTTTCCTACCCTTTTTGTGGCCAGAATGTTCTCTACCTCAAATTCATCATCAGCAGACACTGGAGCAGGAGGTGTACCTGTAGACTTAAAAAAAGAGTTAAGAACCACAGGTTTGAGGAGAGATACATGAAAAGAATTAGGAATTCGCAAATTGGCCGGGAGTTTCAATTTATAGGACACCGGGTTGATCTGACTGATGATCTCAAAAGGACCGATGAACCGAGGACCTAACTTGTAGGACGGAATTTTGAGTCGAACATATTTGGACGAAAGCCAGACTTTGTCCCCAGGACGGAATTGAGGAGGATCCAGACGTCTTTTGTCAGCATGTCTTTTCATGCGCTCGGATGACTGAATGAGTGCGGACCGGGTACTCCCCCAGATGGAGGAGAATTCTCTAACCAGAGATTCCGCAGCTGGATTGTCCACAGAGATGGAAACAGGGACAGGGATCCGAGGGTGCTGACCGAAGACTACAAAAAACGGAGACTTGGTGGAAGATTCGCTCTCATGATTATTGTAGGAGAATTCGGCCCAAGGCAGGAGCTCCACCCAGTCAGAATGGTGGGCATTAACGAAGTGTCGAAGATAACTGGTCAAATTCTGATTTATTCGTTCAACTTGTCCATTGGACTGTGGGTGGTAAGCGGAGGAAAAATCCAGGGTGACGTCTAGCAACTTACAAGTGGCTCTCCAGAAACGTGAGGTGAACTGAACCCCACGATCCGACACAATGTGACGAGGCAGACCATGAAGACGGAAGATGTGGCGGATAAAGTCTTTAGCCAACTCGGGTGCAGACGGAAGACCTGGCAGAGGAATGAAGTGAGCCATCTTGGAAAAGCGGTCAGTGACCACCCAAATGACTGTACAACCAGCAGAGACGGGAAGATCAGTAATGAAGTCCATGGCTATATGCTGCCAGGGGGCAGCGGGTACAGGAAGGGAAGAAGACGGCCGGTAGGCAGGTGTCTCGGAACTTTGTTGCGGGCACAGGAAACACAGGCAGAAACAAAGTCTATTACGTCTTTGTGCAGGGTAGGCCACCAATAATGCCGGGTAATGAGTTGGAGGGTCTTTTTTTGACCAGCGTGGCCAGCGAGTTTAGATGAATGACCCCAATGTAGGATTCTCTTCCGATCAGTTTCTGATACGAACGTCTTACCAGGAGGGAGACGATTTAAACTCACGGGAGCCACCTGCATCACTCTGGCGGGATCGATGATATGCTTAGGTTCCTCCTCGAGATCCGACACCAGGAAAGACCGAGACAAGGCATCCGCCTTGATGTTTTTGTCAGTTGGGCGAAAATGCAAAAGAAAATCGAAGCGGGCAAAAAACAAGGACCACCGGGCTTGGCGAGGGTTAAGTCTCTGGGCATGCTGGAGGTATGCCAGATTCTTGTGGTCCGTGTAAATGATTACCGGATGAAGAGCCCCTTCGAGTAGGTAACGCCACTCCTCCAATGCCAACTTGATGGCCAATAACTCACGGTCTCCTATGGAGTAGTTGTGCTCGGAGGAGGAGAAGAGTTTGGAGAAGAAACCGCAGGATACCATCCTCCCGGATGAAGCTTTTTGGGTAAGTACCGCTCCGGCTCCAGCAGAGGAAGCGTCCACCTCCAGGAAGAACTGCTTGTTGCCATCCGGGCGATGCAGCACTGGAGCGGAAGAGAAGGCCTGTTTTAGAGAAAGGAAGGCCTCCTCTGCTTCGGGCGTCCACTGTTTGGGGTTAGCATCCTTGCGGGTGAGCGCGGAGATTGGAGCAGTCCTGGAAGAGAAGTGCGGTATGAAGAGACGGTAATAGTTGGCAAATCCCAGGAACCGCTGAATGGCCTTCAACCCCTCCGGTCGGGGCCACTTCTCGATGGCAGACAATTTTTCCGGATCCATTCGTAGGCCTGTCTGAGAAATGATGTAGCCCAGAAACGGAAGCGATGTCTGCTCAAAGAGGCACTTCTCATATTTGGCGAAGAGGTGATTCTGCCTGAGCCTGAGCAGAACCTGACGAACATCCCTCCGGTGAGACTGAAGATCCGGAGAGAAGACCAAGATGTCGTCAAGGTACACCACAACGCAGGAGTAGAGGAGGTCCCGGAAGATGTCATTGACCAACTCCTGAAAGACTGCTGGAGCATTACAAGAAAAAAAGGTAGCACACTGTAGCGCTATAGCTTGCAAACACGAAATATGAAAAATATGAAAAATGAATTGCATCATTACCTTAAAATATGAAAAATTGAGAAGTCTTAGCGCATAAGATGGCCAAATTATGTGAGCCTGATAGCCACGTCAATGCTCTTCTCGTATATCAGGTCCTAACTAATGCCTATCCTCGCTTAGAAAAGTCTGTCTGCATGGGAACATATGAGTCCTCTCTTCAGACTAAAATCTACATCTCTGTGGAGGGGTGATGAACCTGTTGTAATTAAAAAGCCTGTGACCACCAGGTGGAGTGCTCAGGTAGAAGGTAAATGAATACATATCAAAAAACTGACCGGCACATCCAAACATAGATTCAGTGTGAACAGGTGCTAAACCTAGAGTCACCAACTCATATATATACAAGAAAAAAAGGTAGCACACTGTAGCGCTATAGCTTGCAAACACGAAATATGAAAAATATGAAAAATGAATTGCATCATTACCTTAGAAATATGAAAAATTGAGAAGTCTTAGCGCATAAGATGGCCAAATTATGTGAGCCTGATAGCACGTCAAGGCTCTTCTCGTATATCAGGTCCTAACTAATGCCTATCCCGCTTAGAAAAAGTCTGTCTGCAATGGGAACATATGAGTCCTCTTCAGACTAAAATCTACATCTCTGTGGAGGGGTGATGAACCTGTTGTAATTAAAAAGCCTGTGACCACCAGGTGGAGTGCTCAGGTAGAAGGTAAATGAATACATATCAAAACTGACGCGCACATCCAAACATAGATTCAGTGTGAACAGGTGCTAAACCTAGAGTCACCAACTCATATATATACAAGAAAAAAGGTAGCACACTGTAGCGCTATAGCTTGCAAACACGAATATGAAAAATATGAAAAGAATTGCATCATTACCTTGAATATGAAAAATTGAGAAGTCTTAGCGCATAAGATGGCCAATTATGTGAGCTGATAGCACGTCAAGGCCTTTGTATATCAGTCTAAACTAATGCCATTCCTTAGAAAAGTCTGTCTGCATGGGAATATGAGCTCCTCTTTCAGACTAAAATCTACATCTCTGTGGAGGGGTGATGAACCTGTTGTAATTAAAAAGCCTTGACCCGTGGAGTGTCAGGTAGAAGGTAAATGAATCCATATCAAAAAACTGACCGGCACATCCAAACATAGATTCAGTGTGAACAGGTGTAACCTAGAGTCACAATCATAATAATACAAGAAAAAAAGGTAGCACACTGTAGCGCTATAGCTTGGCAAACAGAAATATGAAAATATGAAAAATGAATTGCTCATTACCTTAGAATATGAAAAATGAGAAGTCTTAGGATAAGATGCCAAATTATGTGAGCTGATAGCCACGTCAAGGCTCTTCTCGATATCAGGTCTAACTAATGCCTATCCTCGCTTAGAAAAGTCTGTCTGCATGGGAACATTTGAGTCCTCTTCAGACTAAATCTACATCTCTGTGGAGGGGTGAGAACCTGTTGTAATTAAAAAGCCTGTGACCACCAGGTGGAGTGTGGTAGAAGGTAAATGAATACATATCAAAAATGACCGGCACATCAAAATAGATTCAGTGGAACAGGTGCTAAACCTAGAGTCACCAATCATATATATACAGAAAAAAAGGTAGCACACTGTAGCGCTATAGCTTGCAAAACGAAATATGAAAAATATGAAAAATGAATTGCATCATTACCTTAGAAATATGAAAAATTGAGAAGTCTTAGCGCATAAGATGGCCAAATTATGTGAGCCTGTAGCCACGTCAAGGCCATTCTCGTATATCAGGTCCTAACTAATGCCTATCTCGCTTAGAAAAGTCTGTCTGCATGGAACATATGGTCCTCTCTTCAGACTAAAATCTACATCTCTGTGGAGGGGTGATGAACTGTTGTAATTAAAAAGCTGTGACCACCAGGTGGAGTGCTCAGGTAGAAGGTAAATGAATACATATCAAAAAACTGACCGGCACATCCAACATAGATTCAGTGTGAACAGGTGCTAAACCTAGAGTCACCAACTCATATATATACAAGAAAAAAAGGTAGCACACTGTAGCGCTATAGCTTGCAAACACGAAATATGAAAAATATGAAAAATGAATTGCATCATTACCTTAGAAATATGAAAAATTGAGAAGTCTTAGCGCATAAGATGGCCAAATTATGTGAGCCTGATAGCCACGTCAAGGCTCTTCTCGTATATCAGGTCCTAACTAATGCCTATCCTCGCTTAGAAAAGTCTGTCTGCATGGGAACATATGAGTCCTCTCTTCAGACTAAAATCTACATCTCTGTGGAGGGGTGATGAACCTGTTGTAATTAAAAAGCCTGTGACCACCAGGTGGAGTGCTCAGGTAGAAGGTAAATGAATACATATCAAAAAACTGACCGGCACATCCAAACATAGATTCAGTGTGAACAGGTGCTAAACCTAGAGTCACCAACTCATATATATACAAGAAAAAAAGGTAGCACACTGTAGCGCTATAGCTTGCAAACACGAAATATGAAAATATGAAAAATGAATTGCATCATTACCTTAGAAATATGAAAAATTGAGAAGTCTTAGCGCATAAGATGGCCAAATTATGTGAGCCTGATAGCCACGTCAAGGCTCTTCTCGTATATCAGGTCCTAACTAATGCCTATCCTCGCTTAGAAAAGTCTGTCTGCATGGGAACATATGAGTCCTCTCTTCAGACTAAAATCTACATCTCTGTGGAGGGGTGATGAACCTGTTGTAATTAAAAAGCCTGTGACCACCAGGTGGAGTGCTCAGGTAGAAGGTAAATGAATACATATCAAAAAACTGACCGGCACATCCAAACATAGATTCAGTGTGAACAGGTGCTAAACCTAGAGTCACCAACTCATATATATACAAGAAAAAAAGGTAGCACACTGTAGCGCTATAGCTTGCAAACACGAAATATGAAAATATGAAAAATGAATTGCATCATTACCTTAGAAATATGAAAAATTGAGAAGTCTTAGCGCATAAGATGGCCAAATTATGTGAGCCTGATAGCCACGTCAAGGCTCTTCTCGTATATCAGGTCCTAACTAATGCCTATCCTCGCTTAGAAAAGTCTGTCTGCATGGGAACATATGAGTCTCTCTTCAGACTAAAATCTACATCTCTGTGGAGGGGTGATGAACCTGTTGTAATTAAAAAGCCTGTGACCACCAGGTGGAGTGCTCAGGTAGAAGGTAAATGAATACATATCAAAAAACTGACGGCACATCCAAACATAGATTCAGTGTGAACAGGTGCTAAACCTAGAGTCACCAACTCATATATATACAAGAAAAAAAGGTAGCACACTGTAGCGCTATAGCTTGCAAACACGAAATATGAAAAATATGAAATGAATTGCATCATTACCTTAGAAATATGAAAAATTGAGAAGTCTTAGCGCATAAGATGGCCAAATTATGTGAGCCTGATAGCCACGTCAAGGCTCTTCTCGTATATCAGGTCCTAACTAATGCCTTATCCTCGCTTAGAAAATGTCTGTCTGCATGGAACATATGAGTTCCTTTTCAGACTAAATATCAACATCTCTGTGGAGGGTGATGAACCTTTTTTGTAATTAAAAGCCTGTGACCACCAGTTGGAGTGCTCAGGTAGAGGTTAAATGAATACATATCAAAAACTGACGCACATCCAACATAGATCGTGTGAACAGGTGCTATACCTAGAGTCACCAACTCATATATATACAAGATAAAAAGGTAGCACACTGTAGGCTATAGTTGCAACACGAATTGAAAATGAAAATGAATTGCATCTAACTTAGAAATATGAAAAATTGAGAAGTCTTAGCGCATAAATGGCCAAATTATGTGAGCCTGATAGCCACGTCAAGGTTTCTCGTATATCAGGCTCACATAATTGCCATTATGCGCTAGAATTCTCAATTTTTCATATTTTAAGGTAATGATGCAATTCATTTTCATATTATATCATAATCTCTGTTGAAGCTTAGCGCTACAGTGTGCTACCTTTTTTGTATTATAAGAGCCTGGTGACTCCCAGGTTAGCACCAGGTCACACTGAATCTATTTTGGATGTGCCGGTCATCATTTTGATATGTATCATTTACCTACTGAGCACTCCCCCTGGTGGTCACAGCTTTTAATAAAAGGTTCACACCTCCACAGAGATGTGTAAGATTTAGTCTGAAGAGAGGATCATACTGATCCATGAGAAAAGACTTTTCTAAGCGAGGATAGATTAGTTAGACCTGATATACAGAAGAGCCTTGACTGGCTATCAGGCTCACATAATTTGGCCATCTTATGCGCTAAGACTTCTCATTTTTCATATTTCTAAGGTAATGATGCAATTCATTTTCATATTTTTCATATTTCGTGTTTGCAAGCTATAGCGCTACAGTGTGCTACCTTTTTTTCTTGTAATATATGAGTTGGTGACTCTAGGTTTAGCACTGTTCACACTGAATCTATGTTTGGATGTGCCGGTCAGTTTTTTGATATGTATTCATTTACCTTCTACCTGAGCACTCCACCTGGTGTCACAGGCTTTTTAATTACAACAGGTTCATCACCCCTCCACAGAGATGTAGATTTTAGTCTGAAGAGAGGACTCATATGTTCCCATGCAGACAGACTTTTCTAAGCGAGGATGGCATTAGTTAGGACCTGTATACGAGAAGAGCCTTGACGTGGCTATCAGGTCACAAATTTGGCCATCTTATGCGCTAAGACTTCTCAATTTTTCATATTTCTAGGTAATGATGCAATTCATTTTTCTATTTTTCATATTTCGTGTTTGCAAGCTATAGCGCTACAGTGTGCTACTTTTTTTCTTGTATAATATGAGTTGGTGACTCTAGGTTTAGCACCTGTTCACACTGAATCTATGTTTGGATGTGCCGGTCAGTTTTTTGATATGTATTCATTTACCTTCTACCTGAGCACTCCACCTGGTGGTCACAGGCTTTTTAATTACAACAGGTTCATCACCCTCCACAGAGATGTAGATTTAGTCTGAAGAGAGGACTATATGTTCCCATGCAGACAGACTTTTCTAAGCGAGGATAGGCATTAGTTAGGACCTGATATACGAAAGAGCCTTGACGGGCTATCAGCCACAAATTGGCCATCTTATGCGCTAAGACTTCTCATTTTTCATATTTCTAAGGTAATGATGCAATTCATTTTCATATTTTCATATTTCGTGTTTGCAAGCTATAGCGCTACAGTGGCACCTTTTTTTCTGTATAATATGAGTTGGTGACTCTAGGTTTAGCACCTGTTCACACTGAATCTATGTTTGGATGTGCCGGTCAGTTTTTTGATATGTATTCATTTACCTTCTACCTGAGCACTCCACCTGGTGGTCCAGGCTTTTTAATTACAACAGGTTCATCACCCCTCCACAGAGATGTAGATTTTAGTCTGAAGAGAGGACTCATATGTTCCCATGCAGACAGACTTTTCTAAGCGAGGATAGGCATTAGTTAGGACTGATATACGAGAAGAGCCTTGACGTGGCTATCAGGCTCACATAATTTGGCCATCTTATGCGCTAAGACTTCTCAATTTTTCATATTTCTAAGGTAATGATGCAATTCATTTTTCATATTTTTCATATTTCGTGTTTGCAAGCTATAGCGCTACAGTGTGCTACCTTTTTTTCTTGTATATATAGAGTTGGTGACTCTAGGTTTAGCACCTGTTCACACTGAATCTATTTTGGATGTGCCGGTCAGTTTTTGATATGTATTCATTTACCTTCTACCTGAGCACTCCACCTGGTGGTCACAGGCTTTTAATTACAACAGGTTCATCACCCCTCCACAGAGATGAGATTTTAGTCTGAAGAGAGGACTCATATGTCCATGCAGACAGACTTTTCTAAGCGAGGATAGGCATTAGTTAGGACTGAATACGAGAAGAGCCTTGACGTGGCTTCAGGCTCACATAATTGGCCATCTTATGCGCTAAGATTCTCAATTTTTCATATTCTAAGTAATGATGCAATCATTTTTCATATTTTTCATATTTCGTGTTGCAAGCTATAGCGCTACAGTGTGCTACCTTTTTTCTTTATATATGAGTTGGTGACTCTAGGTTTAGCACCGTTACATGAATCTATGTTTGGATGTGCCGGTCAGTTTTTGATATGTATTCATTTACCTTCTACCTGAGCACTCCACCTGGTGGTCACAGGCTTTTTAATTACAACAGGTTCATCACCCTCACAGAGATGTAGATTTTAGTCTGAAGAGAGGACTCATATGTTCCCATGCAGACAGACTTTTCTAAGCGAGGATAGGCATTAGTTAGGACCTGTATACGAGAAGAGCCTTGACGTGGCTATCAGGCTCACATAATTTGGCATCTTATGCGCTAAGACTTCTCAATTTTTCATATTTCTAAGGTAATGATGCATTCATTTTTCATATTTTTCATATTTCGTGTTTGCAAGCTTAGCGCTACAGTGGCTACCTTTTTTTTCTTGTATTATGAGTTGGTGACTCTAGGTTTAGCACCTGTTCACACTGAATCTATGTTTGGATGTGCCGGTCAGTTTTTGATATGTTTCATTTACCTTCTACCATGAGCACTCACCGGTGGTCACAGGCTTTTTAATTACAACAGGTTCTACCCCTCCACGATGTAGATTTTAGTCTGAAGAGAGGACTCATATGTTCCCATGCAGACAGACTTTTCTAAGCGAGGATAGGCATTAGTTAGGACCTGATATACGAGAAGAGCCTTGACGTGGCTATCAGGCTCACATAATTTGGCCATCTTATGCGCTAAGACTTCTCAATTTTTCATATTCTAAGGTAATGATGCAATTCATTTTTCATATTTTTCATATTTCGTGTTTGCAAGCTATAGCGCTACAGTGTGCTACCTTTTTTTCTTGTATTATATATGAGTTGGTGACTCTAGGTTTAGCACCTGTTCACACTGAATCTATGTTTGGATGTGCCGGTCAGTTTTTTGATATGTATTCATTTACCTTCTACCTGAGCACTCCACCTGGTGGTCACAGGCTTTTTAATTACAACAGGTTCATCACCCCTCCACAGAGATGTAGTTTTAGTCTGAAGAGAGGACTCATATGTCCCATGCAGACAGACTTTTCTAAGCGAGGATAGGCATTAGTTAGGACCTGATATACGAGAAGAGCCTTGACGTGGCTATCAGGCTCACATAATTTGGCCATCTTATGCGCTAAGACTTCTCAATTTTTCATATTTCTAAGGTAATGATGCAATTCATTTTTCATATTTTTCATATTTCGTGTTTGCAAGCTATAGCGCTACAGTGTGCTACCTTTTTTTCTTGTATATATATGAGTTGGTGACTCTAGGTTTAGACCTGTTCACACTGAATCTATGTTTGGATGTGCGGTCAGTTTTTTGATATGTATTCATTTACCTTCTACCTGAGCACTCCACCTGGTGGTCCAGGCTTTTTAATTACAACAGGTTCATCACCCCTCCACAGAGATGTAGATTTTTAGTCTGAAGAGAGGACTCATATGTTCCCATGCAGACAGACTTTTTAAGGAGGATAGGGATTTGTTGGACCTGATATACGGAAAAGCCTTTACGTGGCTATAGGCTCACAAAATTTGGCCATCTATGCGCTAGACTTTTCAAAATTTTTTTTATTTCTAAGGTAATGATGCAAAAATTTTCATATTTTTTATATTTGTGTTTTCAAGCTATCGCTACAGTGTCTACCCCTTTTTTTTTTTAATATTGGTTGGTGCTCTAGGTTAGCCCTGTTCACACTGATTTTGTTTGATGTGCCGGTCAGTTTTTTGTTGCTGGAGCATTACAGACACCAAGGGTTTACCAAAATATCGTAGTGGCCGTCCGGGTGTTGAATGCCCTTCTTCATTCATTCCTCGATGGATCGACCCGGGTTTTATGCTCCACGAAGATTAGTTTGGTTTAAGACTCTAGCCCCCCTAAGACGATCAAAAAATTCTGGGAAAGGGCGGAAGAGGGTATTTTTCTTCCCGTGATCAAATTTAGGCCCCCGTAGCAATCAGGGGCGGGGAGAGATCGTCCTTTTTTTTTACGAAGAAGAAACCCGTCCGTGGGGGGTGATTCCGGATGAATCCTTGCTAATTCCCTCGATATATTCGGCACGCCTGGTTCAGCAGGGACAAGGGTAAATTCGCCCACGGGGAGGGTGGTACCGGGTAGCAGGCGATCGGGAATCATATGGTCTTGCGGGGGTAATGTCTCTGCTTCCCTTTTTTTTGAAGACATCGCAAATGACCAATATGGAATCGGGAGTCCTGGTAGATTTGCAGGAGTAGGAGAAGGACAGAGGGGTGAACAGGCCCAGACCGTTTTATGACAGTCCGTCCCCCGGAAGAATTCTCCATTCTGCCCGTCAAGCACAGGGGCTGCTTTTTGGAGCCCAAGGGGACCCATAAAAAAGATGAGAGAGTCAGGTAAAAAATGAACGGATGCTCTCGAATGCAACTTCCCCCCTGAGGGTTTTGTTCGGTGTAAGTCGGATGGGAGAGGTGGGGACCCCATCCCCAGCGCAACTTTTTGGTTTAACAAGGGTTTGGTGGGAATGCTTTTCTTCTCTATAGGCCCGTGACACGAGATTCCGCTGTCCAGAATAAAATTTGGGGCCCCTCGAAAGGGAACGGGGTTTTTACGAGAAATTGAGACGGAGCGCAGGATGAAGAGGATTTTTTTTGTCTAATTGACCTCTCCCAGCGAACCAACCGGGTTTCCGACTTTCCGGCAGGTTCGGATCCCTGCTCCTTACTGCCGCGTAAAAAGCAACTTT
>JARQOD010000002.1:536492802-536546349 GCA_033576555.1 Oophaga sylvatica | reverse complement strand
TTATGTTTAAATTATTTTTTTTTACTTTTTTAACCTTTTTGGGCTTAAATTTTTGGGATTTTAATTTTCCTCAATTTTTTTAAAGCTTTTTTCCGTTTGGGGAAAAAAGGGGGAAAACCCAATTCCCCGGCCATTGTGAGGTTAATTTCAAAGAATTTTTTATTCTTTTTAATTCCCCTCCCCCAAACAAAATTTAAATTTTACAATTGAATTTTTTTTAAAGCCAAATTGCAATTTAAGTCTTTTTAAATTTTTTTCCTTTTTTGAGATGTTTAAACCTTTCCTTTTTTTTAGATAAAATTCCATTACCATTTCTTCAAAATCAAACTTTGGGAATTGTAACCAAAATTTCCTTTAAGATAAATATCAAAATTTATAAATAAAGTTCCCCTTTAAATTCCGGGAAGCTACAGAGGCCAAATGCTTCTATTCTCAATTAATCAATTGGGTTTCCAAAAAGGGGATTAGAGGAGCCTTTTCTTGGTATGCAAAAAATATGAAAGAAAAAAATTAAAAAAACCCCTAAAAAAAGTTTAAATTTTTTCCGCTGTGGAACCTGCCCTTTTTAATTTCCGAGCTTATAGAAACAAAGGGGTTCCCCTAACGCCCCATAAAATTTGTTGGCCAAGGAAACCGAGGGAAGAGGGAATGGGAAATTTCCTTGATAAATTCTAAACCTTCGATGGGTTGGCGGCACGTAGTGTGCAAAATTTAGTCTTGGGTATGCCCGTTTTTTCCCATAGTTTAGGGAAAAAACGCTATTTAGGGAGGTTAGGCTTTTTTAAAAATTAAAATTCCGCCCCACTAGCCAGGGAAAATTTAAACCAGCATTGATTTGCCCTTTATGCTTATAGCCTTATTTAACTGGAAAAAAAGTAAAAAAGCGTTTAAAATTTAAAAGAGGGGGATAAAAACAGGAAAATTTGGGAAATGGAAAAAGACGGGCCTTTAAAGGTATTTTTAAGGGTAAATTCTGAGTTCTTAGTTGGGAAATTTTATTCCATCCAATCCCCGGCTTTGGGTTAATATTTTAAAAATTTTGATGTTCCCGAATTTTTCAACCCTAAATTAGGGATCTATGATTAGTTGGAATTCCATGTTTTAAAATTTTCTTAAATGGAGTTTTTTTAAAGGTTTTTAATTACAAACATCCCTCAATTATGGTTTTTCAACAAAAAATTTGTTCTAATTTGGATGAAGTTCAGGATACTAAAACGAAAAAAACCTTTTTAAACTTTCAGAAAACTGAATTAAGAAGAATGAGAGGGGCAAAACCTGAAAAGGGAGGAAAGGGGAAAATTACCCTTAAAAATTTGGCTGGTACCTGACCTGGTTATAGTTCATCTTTGTGGTAATGATTTGGGTAAAGCGGGCACTTTAGACTTGTTGGCATTAATGAACAAAAGACTTTTCATTGTTAAAATGTTGTTTTCATTCCAGATATTTTGTTTTCTCCGAAATCACCTCCAGGCTGATCTGGTATAAACCAAGTCTTTTGTTTATGGATCGGATTAGGCAGAGAATTAATAAAGCAAGGTCAAAATTCATGCGTCATTAGAGGGGTCTTCGTTTAGGCATCTCGACCTGGAGGGTTTTACATTGGGACTATATAGAAGGAACTGTGTCCACTTATCGGACATTGGTCTTGATATTGTTAACCTGGATTTTCAAACAATGATAGAGAATTGGCTTTTTTTTTTTTTTTTTTGGGGGGGGGGCCACATCTGAGATGTGGCATGTGGAAAATCGCCCGGATTTGGTCTTTTGGTGATGATATAATGGTGGTTATTTATTCATTTATGGTTATTTATTAAAGACTTCTTCCATTACTCTTATTAAACATCATGACCTTTTCTCTGTCCAACATTGGTGTCCTGGTGCATTCTTTCCGTCTAGTATGTCTGAATGGGTTTTGTGTTACCATGTCTCTGTACATTTGTCTATTCATTCTTCCTTCAATTATATGGAGTTTGCCATATGCTGAAAAACTATGAAGTTCCGACCTCCAAACTTCACTGTTCATATGATGTTTTTGGGATGATATTCGGTGCCTTTTGGCCTCCAAAGTGTATAATTACATCCACAAGTGTGTCTCTAATTAACTCAGAAGCTTTTAAACACATGACATCATCATATCCTGTCCAGAATTGTGTAAAGGCATAGTAATCTTAGTGTATGTAAACTTTTGACTTTGCAGTAAGTAATAAAAATGCCTTAAAACATTCTCTATCTCTCATTATTCTGGCAATTGGCAAATATTTATAATTATGTTCATCGTAATTCGACTAAAACAAACGAGAATGGTTTATTCTGATTTCATGTCAGATATTGAGAAAAACATGCATATGTGTCTTTTTATATAGTGTATGTAAATTTATAGTTTTAACTGTAAGTGTTACAGATTCTCCTTCTGTACTTTTTAGGGCTGCCTTCCTCAAAAACTACACAGATTCTCAAAATGGCAGTTGATGGAGAAGCATGTAACTAGACCTATTATCAGCCTCTGCAGTTTGGTCTGAACTAGAGTTGAGCGATACTTTCCGATATCCAAAAGTATCGGAATCGGAATGGTATCGCCGATACCATTAAAATATCGGCGATACCCGATACCGATACCAGAAATCCAATGTAAGTCTATGGGAACAAAATATCGTAACTAAAAAGATCTCTTTCTTTCCTTGTAAACACTAAATATACACACATAGAATACATATATATATATATACATGTCATTGTGACATATATATATACATATATTTATAGTTTATACACTTCTACATAGTAAAATAGCCTCTGATTCAATTGCCGGGTAAAGCCGGCTTTTGTGAAAAGACAGAAGCACCCAACATGAAATGACACTTGGTTTACATAGAGTTAACCATGTCTTTTCATGTAGTTTGATATCTGATTTGCACAAACAATTACATGAGTGTAAGTGTGCAAAATTTCACACCTGTAGGGGTTAATTAAAGGTGTAAATTCGTTGTAAAAAAACCGGACTTTTTTGCTACGAATTTACACCTTTAATTAACCCCTACAGGTGTGAAATTTTGCACACTTACACTCATGTAATTGTTTGTGCAAATCAGATATCAAACTACATGAAAAGACATGGTTAACTCTATGTAAACCAAGTGTCATTTCATGTCGGGTTCTGCATTTTCACAAAAGCCGGCAATTGAATTAGCGGCTATTATACAATGTAGAAGTGTATGAACTATAAATATATATATATATGTGTCACAAATTCAATGACATGTATATATATATATGAGGTGTAAAATTGCTGAAAAAAAATGCGTGGGCTCCCGCCCTATTTTCGCAACCAGACAGACAAAGCCAGTGAGATAATAATAGCCCAGAGAGGGACCATTATTTTTGGCCCCCCCTGGCTACTAACATCTGCCCCCAGACACCCCAGAAAAGACAAATCTATAATTAGATTCGCCCTTTCTGGCACTTTGCCCGTCTATTCCCATTGCCCTGTAGCGGTGGCGAATGGGTTAATATGGGGTTAAAGCCACCTTGCTATTGAAAGGTGACCTTAAGCCAGGTTAATAATTGAGAGCTGTCAATTAGACAACTATCAATTATTAATCCTATTGCATGAAATAAAAATAAAACACACACTTTAATTAAAAATCATTTTAATGAAATAAAGACACATGTTTTTGACCATCTTTTATTTTACTGCAAAAACCATTTCCTGTAATAAAAATAAAATAAAAAAGCAAAATTATTCTTACCTATCCCATGCACAGTCAGGTCCCACGGTGTAATCCTTCAGAAAGGGTTAATGTTTACTGCAGGGACCGCAGCTAATGCTGCAGCCTCACAGTAAACCCCCAAATGAATGAGTTCCTCTCCTGGCTCACAGGAGAGGAAGTGGAAAGCTTAATTGATTGCTTTCCACTTTCACTTCAGGTCAGCCAGGGACACAATCAGTGACGTCAGAGGAAACTGATTAACAAAAATAGGGGTTCCCTTCGAAAAAAAAATGGCGTGGGGTCCCCCCTATTTTTGTTAACCAGCCTGATGAAGCAACTGCTGAGGCATGGTATTTAAGGCTGTTAGGGAGCCAATATCCATGGACCTTGCCAGCAGCGTCGGACTGGAGTACCTTGGGCCCACCAGAGAAAAATTATTCTTGGGGCCCACCATCATACTTCCCAACCTTTGAAGAAGGGAAAGAGGGACAAAGGCTGTGGCACGCTGTGCCTGCTGCAGCAAATTTTAGGCCATGCCACGTTGCACCACAGACTGTCCAGGAGTTGGTGGATGCTTTAGTCCAGGTGTGGGAGGAGATCCCTCAGGAGACCATCCGTCGTGCTCATCAGGAGCATGCCCAAAGTTGTAGGGAGGTCATACAGCATACATCCCAAATTTTGAAGACAGGAAAGAGGGTTAAAGGCTGCGGCGCGCTACGCGCGCAGCTACAAATTTTAGCCACGCCCCGACCACACCCATTTCACAGCTAATCACACCCATATCCTCGCCCCAAGCGTACGCATTTAGCACTGCTGATCACACTGACTGGTAATGAGGGCACAGTGGCTGGTACGGAGGAAAAGAAAGAAAGAGCAGCGAGAGAGAAAGAACAAGCAGAGAAAGAGAGGAAAGAAAGAAAAGAGAGAGAGAAAGAAAGAACAGAGAGAAAAAAGAACAGAGAGCGAGAAGGAAAGAACAGAGAGCGAGAAAGACTAGAGAGAGAAAGAAAGACTAGAGAGAGAGCCAGAGGCGTAGCTAGGGTTTTGGTTTAGTGGGGGCGAAACTTCTGAGTGGGCCCCTAATCAGAGAACCTCAACAAATGACCGCGCTGTTGCCAAAAATAATCTATATATAAAAAGACCAATATTGATATTACCGCCATATGGTCTGTGGTAAATAATACCAGTCCTACAGAACATATAATAGATTACAGCACAGGTACAGATAATGACTTACCTTACCGCTGATGTTCTTTCTAATGGAATTGTTCACTTTTCATGTCTTTTCCATCTGGCCCAGACCGACATGACGACTTCTCCAGCCAGGACTTGACTGCAGAGATTACAACAAAGACACATTTCACTTCTCATATTTTTAGCACTGTCACGGTCACCAATTGGACTATTCTCAACCTGCACAAACTCCTCATCCTGCTGATACCCCAATACTGAGCCGCTGCTGCCATATGTGTCCCTATTTCTGCACCTGATACCCCAATACTGAGCCGCTGCTGCCGTATGTGTCCCTATTACTGCACCTGATACCCCAATACTGAGCCGCTGCTGCCATATGTGTCCCTATTTCTGCACCTGATACCCAATACTACCGCTGCTGCGTATTGTCCTATTACTGCCCTGATACCCCAATACGACCGCTGCTGCCATATGTGTCCTATTCTGCACTGATACCAATACTGAGCCCTGCTGCCGTATGTGTCCCTATTACTGCACCTGATACCCCAATACTGAGCTGCTGCTGCCATATGTGTCCCTATTACTGCACCTGCTGTGTGGTTCTGTGTGACCTCTAAATTTTAAAGCACCCCTCTAGAATATAGTAATGCCGGGTGCAAGTGCCCTAGAAAACAGTGCCCACATTTTGTCCCCTAGACTGTAATAATGCCCTGTGTGCCCCTTTGACAGTCACAGTAACCCGAGTTCCCCTATAACAATAAGTGTCCACTTTACATTTAATAATGTCCCAAGTCTCCCCTGTACATCTCCCCTATACACAGAATAATGCCCCTCACTGGATATATACTGACCCCTTAATGTCCCCAAACTATTTAATGGGTCCAACACTGTATGATGGCCCCTAGATAGCATCCATACAGCATAATACACCAGATAGTCCTCAATATAGTATAATGCACCCCCATAGGCAGCCTCTATATTATAATAAACCCCCATAGGTAGAGTCTATAATATAATGCACCACCATAGGCAGCCGCTATATTATAATGCACCCCCATAGGCAGCCTCTGTAGTATAATGCATCCCCATAGGGAGTCTCTGTAGTATAATGCACCCCAATATGGAGCCTCTGTAGTATAATGCAGCCCCCATATACAGCCTCTGTAGTATAATGCACCCCCCATATACAGCCTCTGTAGTATAATGCACCCCCATTAAAAAAAAAAAAAAAAAACAATACTCACCTCCCGGCTCCTGTGCTGCTCACTGTTCTCCCTCTCTGCGTCTGACAGCGGGCGCCGGCAGGTGATGTCATCGCGCCCGCTGTCAGACGCTGAGAGGGGGATTATGGGAGAGAAGGAGCGCTCGCTCCTTCTCTCTCTATGCGGTCAGCTGTATTGGCTGGATGCCGATACAGCTGACCCTCCGATGACAGGTGGGGGGCCCACTGCTGGCACCGGGCCCCCCCACCGCCTGTTCAGGCCCCATAGCTTCCGGGCGGCAGAGCAGGGAGAGCGATTCTCCCTGCTCTGCCGCAGAATGTAACTGTATCGGCGTGCTGTGCACGCCGATACAGTTACTGTAGCGTAGCTCCGGGTGGGCCCCCTCAGAGCGCGGGGCCCGGGGCCACCGCCCCCTCTGCCCCGCGACTAGTGTTGAGTGATACGATAATGCAAATATCGGCTATCGGCCGATATTAGCTCTATCGGCCTTTCGATAATTCGTTTTGATATTTTCGTCTTATCGAAAACCGGAATCGGAAGTTCTCATAATTCTTTGCGAGGCAATGTGATTTTAGTCAGCCAATGAGGAATCCTAAGAAGTGTGGGCACATCCTGTACTGCTGCGGTCATGTTAACTAATGGCATGGCTGTGATTGGATGCTGAAATGATGTCAGAATGCACTATAAAAGGCGCCGCCGCCATTTTAGCGTCACTGTGCTGTGAATTCAGTAAGGGACAGAACGCTGCTGTGCTGACTCTGAGGGACAGTTAGAGATTGCGATTTAGTGTACTGTGCTGTAGGCAGGCTAGCACCAACCGCTGTGTAAAGCTTCCTTTTGCCTGCAGTGTTGTTTTAACAGCTCTGCAAGGTGTGTGTGAGTGCAGGTGATGCTGCAGTTTGCTCTGCATGCAACGCTGTCTGTAGGCATCTGCACGTGTCACTCACAGACTATTTTTTTTTTCCTTCAGTGTAATTCTTGCAGCTCCATGCAATTTAACTATTAGTGTGACGCGCTTCCATCCGTATCCAATACATTGGTTGCAAACACTATAGAAGTAGACAAAGGAGTAGCCTTTCACAGATTGTGAACAGTTGTGTTTCAGTGTTCACTGCAGTCTGTGAGGTTTTGATTTTTTGAGTGCAGATCACGCTCCAGTTAGTTCTTCAACCACTGCTGGTTGTAGTCTGCTGAGCGTGTGTCACTGCCTCATCCTTCACATTTTTCTCTAATTGGTGCTGCTCTATTATATTTGAAAAAAATCTAATCCATTAGTGTGACGCGCTTCCATCCGTATACAACACATTGGTTGCAAACACTACAGAAGTAGACAAAGGAGTAGCCTTTCACAGATTGTGAACAGTTGTGTTTCAGTGTTCACTTCAGTCTGTGTTTTTTATTTTTTGAGTGCACATCACGCTCCAGTTACTTGTTCAAGCACTGCTGCTTGTACTCTGCTGAGCGTGTCTCAGTGCCTCATCCTTTTCATTTATCTCAAATTGTTTCTGCTCCATTCCATTTAAAATATAATCTATTAGTGTGACGCCCTTCCATCCGTATACAATACATTGGTTGCAAACACTATAGAAGTAGACAAAGGAGTAGCCTTTCACAGATTGTGAACAGTTGTGTTTCAGTGTTCACTTCAGTCTCTGCGTAATAACCACACTTAGGCCTTATAACTTTTCTGACTTTCTTTATCAATCTACCAAGATGAAGAAGTTAGTGAGTAAGGTACGTGGTCGTGGCCGTGGAGTTTCAGCAGGGAGAGGACGTGGGGATTCTGTGTCTGCTGCCGCCCTCAGTGACACAGCATCCACCATTTATCCCCGTGAGCGTTCTTTATGCGCACTTTGGTAGGAGCTCGGCGTGCCCTCCTGCTGCGGGAAGAAAAATTGAAGCCGTTGTTGGTTGGATGGCAGCCAATGCATCGACTTCAATTCCTTCCACCTCCTCTCAGGAACACAACACTGTTGAGCAACCATCTGTCTGTTCACCGCCTGTCAAATTGCCAAGGCAGTCAGAGAGTTCTGTACAGGAGCCAGCTGAGTCTCTGCTTCTGTTCTCAGAATCTGTTGGCTCGCAAACACGGGCACAGGCAAGCAGCATTCTGCAATTTGAAGAAGAGGGAGTATGCAGTGATGCGCAACAGCTGTGTCTCTCTCAATCTGAAGAGGCGGGTGAGCCAGTGCCGATGGACAGCACACCGCAGAACGCATCTTATGATGATGATGAGACTCAGGTGCCAGGTTTTGTGGAGCATGGTGCTGCCCAGACCATCCAACAGCAGCAGGTGTTGGAAGAGGGTAGTGGAGATGATGAAGTCCGAGACCCAACATGGCGTGAGCAACAGGAAGGTGGTGGGAGCAGCTCTGAGGAAGAGATTGTCCCAACGGTACAAAGAGGAGGGAGAGGTAGGCTGCAGACTCGCTTGCCTGTAGCCTCCAGTTTTGCACCTGTTGGGAGCAGTTCTCTTAGAACTGTCAAAATTGGCGCTCCCATGACTTGCACTGCGTGGTCCTTTTTTGACAGACTTGTACATGATATTTGCTATGTTCAATGCAAGCTGTGTAAGCAAAAAGTTAAAAGAGGTAAAAATATCAGGAACCTGAATACCACAAATATGTGGACACATGTACGGACAAAGCACGTAGCTGAGTTCCAAAGACACACTGGAGATGTAGGCCAACCTACAGCAGCACCTACATCTTTAGGTCATGTTCGAGCCTCTACCTCCAGCTCTCACACACCTGTTTCGGCTTCCTCACAGGATCTCCATGGAAGAACCTCGGTCACTGTTGTCCATAGAGAAACTGTTATTCCACCCACTGCAGCAAGTTCACAGTCATCGTCACATTCCCAGTACAAAAAACAGCCATCGGTAACACAGGCATGGGATAAAAGACGGCCATACTCGGCAAACCATCCACGAGCACAGGCTCTGAATGCTGGCCTTGCAAAACTCCTGTCCCTTGAAATGCTGTCATTCAGGCTGGTGGAGACTGACAGTTTCAGGAACTTTATGGCATTGGTAGTCCCACAATATAATGTGCCAAGCCGATTTTATTTCAGCAGGCAAGCTGTCCCTGCTCTGCAAAAACATGTCGAGGGAAACATTAAACATGCGCTACTAAACGCCGTCAGTAGCAGGGTCCACCTGACCACCGATGCGTGGACCAGTACCCATGGCCAGGGACGATACCTTTCCCTCACTGCCCATTGGGTCAATGTTGTGGAGCCGGGTACAGATCTTGCCAGTGGCGCTGTACGTGTTCTGCCAACTCCAAGGATTGCAGGAATCCAGTCTGTGCACATTGATTCCTCCTCCTACTCCAGTTCCTCAGAATCATCGCTGCACGAGCCGTCACGGTATACCTCCACATGGACCCGTGAACGCTTACCTGTTGCGACCGATATGAGCACAGCCGTGGCCAAACGTCAACAGGCCGTACTGAAATTAATTCCCATGGGGAATCGAAGCCACACAGCGCAGGAGCTCTGGGATGCCATCAAGCAGGAGAGCGATGTGTGGTTTTTGTCAGCTAATCTCCAGCCAGGCTTGGTAGTGTGTGACAATGGCCGAAATCTGGTGGCAGCTCTGGGCCTTGGCAACCTCACTCACATACCATGTCTGGCACATGTGCTCAACTGGTCGTGCAGAGTTTTTTGAGGGACTATCCGGATCTTGATGCACTGCTGCACAAGGTCCGCCTAGAGTGCGCTCACTTGCGACGTTCCAGCATGGCCAGATCGCTCATTGCAGCTCTGCAAGTCAGATTTCGCCTTCCTGAACATCGCATCATATGTGACGTACCCACCAGGTGGAATTCCACGTTACATATGTTGGAGCGGTTGTGTGAGCAGCAGCCAGTAGTAATGGAGTATCAGCTGCAACAGGCGCAATCAACTCGCAATTTGCGCCGTTCACACTTCACCACTACTGAGTGGGCCTCTATGAAGGACATCTGCGACGTTTTGCGTGCGTTTGATGTCTCAACGCGGATGGCGAGTGCAGATGATGCACTAGTCAGCATGACTGTCCCCCTTATCTGCCTGCTTCAGAAATCACTGAAAGCACTAAAGGAAGAGGTTTTGAAAGAGGTGGAGTATGAGGAGTCACAAATTCAATTACCTTCAGGACAGTCAGCGCAACGTGGTTCCTCACAAAGGGCTGGGCAGGGCTCACTTTGTGAGGAGGATGAGGAGGAGTCAATGGAGGAGGAAGAAATCCCTACAGAGGGAGGTACACAACTCTGTAGTCAGTATGTAGAGCGAGGGTGGGGTGATGCAGAGGAGACAGAGATGACGCCTCTTCCAGAGGACAGCCTTTGTTGGCCAGTTGGGAGTCTGCAGCACATGGTTGATTTCATGCTTCAGTGCCTGAGAAACGACCGCCGCATCGCCCACATTCTCAGCACGTCAGATTATTGGGTGTACACCCTCCTAGACCCTCGCTACCGGGACAACTTACAAACCCTCATCACACCGGTGAACCGGGACCGTAAAATGCAGGAGTACCAAGACACACTGGTGCAATCCATACTGTTGTACATTCCAGCCGAGAGAGGTGCTGCTGCTGCTGCTACTGCTTTACAAAGCAGCTCTGTGCGTCGAGGCAGTGTAGACACCTCTACAACAAGAGGGATCAGAAGCAGCGCATCTGCACAGGGCAAGAACTGTATGTTACAAATGTGGCAAAGTTTTGTGACAGCGCCAGCAAGGTCTACACCATCCGAGACGGCTCCAGTCACCAGGAAGAAACGTTTCCGTAAGATGGTGACAGACTACTTGGCTTTCCCTCTAAGTGTACTCCCAGATGCCTCTTCCCCTTTCAAATTTTGGGTCTCTAAGTTGGATACATGGCCAGAGCTTAGCCAGTATGCATTGGAGGTGCTGGCTTGCCCTGCTGCCAGTGTATTATCTGAGCGTGTCTTTAGTGCTGCAGGTGGTGTAGTAACAGACCGTCGCATGCGACTATCCTCAGAGAATGTAGACCGGCTTACTTTTCTGAAAATGAACAAGGCATGGATCTCACCTGAATTTGCCTGTCCGTTTTCAGATTAAATAACTGTTTGGCAACGTTTTCCATGTCTCCTGTTATGTTCATCTTTCTACCACCTGAACTCTACTCCCTGGGCTACAACACCGCCATTTGTTGCTCGTAAGTAATTGGCGGGGTACTGACTCCTGGCCAGCCTGGTTACAGCACGACAGCTGTTTCCTGGCAGTGTGAACGTCAATTATCCTCCAATAAGTTGTGCTGTCGTGTTGCATTCGGGTTAGCCGACTCTATGGTGCCTGCAGTTTAGGTGATTCCTATGTGTGCTGTGGGATATGTAAATAAAGGCGGTTTCCATTGTGACAATAGGATAAGCACCCACTGTAGGACTGTGTGATTCGGTAACTGCGGACGGCTTGCGTCCTGTCAACTTACATTTTCATCTCTTTTCCTTCTGCTACCCGTCCAGGGTCCAGTACCGTCAAGTGGTTCTCCCCAGTGCCTTTGGCCTAGGTGCCTCCATCTCCGTATCCGAGTTCCAGCAACGTCTGCTGGTCCTTGGTAGTGCTTTGGAGCACAGGTACCTCCTGCTTAGTAACCGTGTCACAGTAACGTCAGCTGGTACTCGGTTGTGACATTGCCTCTTTTCTTCTGCTACCCGTCCGGGGTCCAGTACCGTCAAGTGGTTCTCCCCAGTGCCTTTGGCCTAGGTGCCTCCATCTCCGTATCCGAGTTCCAGCAACGTCTGCTGGTCCTTGGTAGTGCTTTGGAGCACAGGTACCTCCTGCTTAGTAACCGTGTCACAGTAACGTCAGCTGGTACTCGGTTGTGACATTGCCTCTTTTCCTTCTGCTACCCGTCCGGGGTCCAGTACCGTCAAGTGGTTCTCCCCAGTGCTTTTGGCCTAGGTGCCTCCATCTCCGTATCCGAGTTCCAGCAACGTCTGCTGGTCCTTGGTAGTGCTTTGGAGCACAGGTACCTCCTGCTTAGTAACCGTGTCACAGTAACGTCAGCTGGTACTCGGTTGTGACATTGCCTCTTTTCCTTCTGCTACCCGTACAGGGTCCAGCACAGTCAGCTGGTCCTCGTTACTTCCATTGTCTCTTGCTCCATCTGATACCCGTCAGGGTTCCAGTAACGTCAGCTGTTTCTCGGAAATTAGACGACATTAAAGACCACCCAGAAGAAGATGACGACAACAAGGAAGACGAGCATGAAGCCAACCAGCCTGAACACCATCACAAAGAAAAAATAAAAGATTACCCAGAAGAAGATCACCAACAGGACAAAGAAGGTTAAGACAAACTACAAGATACAGAACAAGAGACAGAAGAGAAGAACAATAAGCAAAAGATCAAAAAGCAGAAGAACATGAAGTATAAGACCAAAATGAAGAGCAAAATATATGCTCTAAATTCTAAGCAGAAGAAGACTAAGCAGTGTATGGGGGTGAGTCCGTTCCTCCTCGTGGTGCCCCTGGAAAATGCCTGCTGCTGCAGGCTAAACTGAACACGGACAAATACTGTTGTAATTTAAATCTTTTGTGACAGCAAGAACGGAAGGATGAACAATTCATACTTTTACAGATTACAAGTACAGGAATCTCTGTCACAAATAAGAATATGATGAAGAAGATGAAGAGGAAGAAGATGAAGAATTTGAATATGAAGAAGATTAATTAGTTTAATAATAACAATATGAGTAATGTAAACAAAAACATGAATAGCAAGAAGTTTAAGAAGAAGATTAAGAAGGTGAAGATGAAGAATAATTTGATGAGAAAGATGATGCTGCTGCTGAAGATTATGAAGTAGAAAGTGTGGCACTGGCAAAAGTTAAAAAGGTGAAGAGCATGGAAGTTGTGAAACATACATATTTGCCAAAATAGAAAAAAGGTTAACAACATTGTCAATTTGTTAGTCAATCCAAACGTATTTCCAAAAAAATATATATTAATGCTATTCCAATGCATTGGGTTAAACATGTATAGCCTTTATTGTCTCCTCAACCTCCCCCAATACATTCTACATTAGTCTTTGTTGTTTTCCTTCATGTACAATTAACCAACAAGGCAAGAATGTTTTTTTTTAATTTCGATATTTTGTTCCCATAGACTTACATGGGACTTCCGCTATCGAAATCGGATATCGACGATATTTAGTGCTATCGGCGATACAATTTCGATATGATATTTTTAGATATCGAGCACTATCGCTCAACACTACCCGCGACCTATCCTTTCAAATCAGGGCCCACCACGCAGGAGCTGGGGCCCACCGGAGGTTTCTCCGGTGTCCCGGTGGCTCAGTCCGACCCTGCTTGCCAGCCTGATAATACCAGGCCACAGCAGTCTGCTTATCTTTGCTGGTTAACAAAAATAGGGGATCCCCTCGAAAAAAATTGGCGTGGGGTCCCCCCTATTTTTGTTAACCAGCCAGATGAAGCAGACCGCTGAGGCCTGGATTTTCAGGCTGTTAAGGAGCCAAGATCCATGGACCTTGCCAGCCTGATAATACCAGGCCACAGCAGTCTGCATATCTTGGCTGATTAACAAAAATAGGGGATCCCCTCGAAAAAAATTGGCGTGGGGTCCCCCCTATTTTTGTTAACCAGCCAGATGAAGCAGACCGCTGAGGCCTGGATTTTCAGGCTGTTAAGGAGCCAAGATCCATGGACCTTGCCAGCCTGATAATACCAGGCCACAGCAGTCTGCATATCTTGGCTGATTAACAAAAATAGCTGATCCCCTCGAAAAAAATTGCCGTGGGGTCCCCCCTATTTTTGTTAACCAGCCAGATGAAGCAGACCGCTGAGGCCTGGATTTTCAGGCTGTTAAGGAGCCAAGATCCATGGACCTTGCCAGCCTGATAATACCAGGCCACAGCAGTCTGCATATCTTGGCTGATTAACAAAAATAGGGGATCCCCTCAAAAAAAATTGGCGTGGGATCCCCCCTATTTTTGTTAACCAGCCAGATGAAGCAGACCGCTGAGGCCTGGTTTTTCAGGCTGGTAAGGATCCAATATCCATGGACCTTGCCAGCCTGATAATACCAGGCCACAGCAGTCTGCTTAACTTGGCTGGTTAACAAAAATAGGGGATCCCCTCGAAAAAAAAACGGCGTAGGGGTCCCCCTATTTTTGTTAACCAGCCAAGTAAAATGCAGACTGCTGCGGCCTGGTATTAGAAGACTGTCAAGGCCCATGGATTTTGGCCCTCAACAGCCTGATAATACCAGGCTACAGCAGCCCCACATTTGGCGCATCAAAAGATGTGCCAATTGTGGCACTTTACCCGGCTCTTCCCACTTGCCCTGTAGCAGTGGCAAGCGGGGTAATAAGGGGTTAATGTCACCGTTGATTGCACGGTGACAATAAGCCCGGTTAATAATGGAGAGGCGTCAATAAGACACCGATCCATTATTAATCCCAAAGTTATTAAATGTTTAAAAAAAAGACAAAGCAAGAAAAAAAGTCTTTTAATGAAATAAAAGAGACAACACAGTTTTCATTTCTTTTATTACTCTCTCATTCCTGCGACGCCATCGATCTCCTGTAAAAAAATAAAAAAACAAACCAACAGTATACCACCTGTCCGACGCAGTCCATAGTAACGAGTGTCCCACGACGATCCAGCTCTGCTACATCGGAATGCCAGGCAGAGCCTGACATCCCGACGCAGCACAGCTGATTACCTGCTTCCCCGGCGGTGACGTCATCGGACTGCTTTACGGCCGCGATTACCCAGCAGTCACTGCAGTTATCGCGAGAAACTGCATGTGACCGCCAGGGAGAAGATGATGGCGGCCATCAAGCAGTACAGGACGAGACCACCGGAGATCTTCTGCCGGGTAAGTGCCGCTGACTCCTGACAGATCCGACCGACGGACACTGACAGTGACAGTGACATTCCGATTCCGGTATCCAATATGACGAAAATATCGGTACTCGGAATCGGAATTCCGATACAGCCAATATCGGCCGATACCCGATATTTGCAATATCGGAATGCTCAACCCTAGTCTGAACACATGCTCTTCCTCCAACTGCCATTCTATCTTCACTAGAGCAGTGCATTCTGTGGAAAAGCCAAATACATCTTATCTCTTTAAAAATAAAGAAATATGAAAATAAATAAAAAATAAGCATATTAGGTAATGTCGTGCACAAAAAGTTCAGATTTTTTAACCCCTTCTGGACATTTGTAGTACATGTACGTCATGATTGGGAAGGACTTCCTGACTGATGCAGTACATGTACGTCACGCTGATGTTTCAGCTGATTCTGACAGCTGACTCCCTGCTTTCAGTGGCAGGACCGGTCCCGCACTGCTGCTGGCACTATAGCCCCCTAAATGCTGCAATCAGACTCGATTGCAGCATTTAGCGAGGGCACAGGGGCGAAGAGGGAAGAAAGACCCTTTGCCCTTGGATTGAAGACTCTGCATCATTATCGTGGGGTCCCAAATGTTGCCATGGTGACCAGATGTAGTCATGACGATACTCGGGTCACTAGGCGCTAGGAAGTTAGTTAGATCATGCACAGTGAATGATCTAAATAACATACAGCTGCAGGACTGACAGGCTATAATGTAACAGGCTTCTCCATTGCTATACCTTATAACAGTTATCCTATAGTGGGTCTAAGTAAGAAATGTAAAAATAAAGTAAAGAAAAGTTGTAAAATTATTAAAAAAAAATCACAAAATAATAAAAAAAATTATATTTATAAATTGTACCAATAAATAAATATTATAATGGACAAAAAAAACAAAAAGAAAACAATAAAAGTACATATATTAGGTATCGCCGCGTCCGGAACGACCCGACTTATAAAACTGTCCTTCTAGTTAACCCCTTTAATGAACACCGTAAAAAAGGCAAAAAAACAATGCTTTGTCATCATACAAACAAAAAGTGGAATCAAACATGATCAAAAAGACAAATACAAAGGATGGTATCACTGAAACCATCATCTTGTCCTGCAAAAATAAACAAATATTTTTCTATAAAAAAACAGTTTTTATTGTGTAAAAGCGCTAAAACATAAAAAAGGCTATGTGCACACGTTGCGGAATCTGCTGCAGAACTGGATTTGGTGCGGATTTAAATCCACAGCATGTCACTTCTTTTGTGCAGTTCCGCAGCGTTATGAGACCTGCTCTAAATAGAAATCCGCAGGTCTCAAAACGCAGGGGAAATCCGCACAAAAAACGCGAATAATCCGCATCAAATCCGCACTAAACCCGCAGGCAACAAGCAGGTCATTTTACCTGCAGATATAGCAAAATCTGCGCGGAAAATTCCACAGCAGATTCTGCAACGTCTGCACATACCCAAACATATAAATATGGTATTGCTGTAATCATACTGACCAGAAGAATAAAGCTGCCTTATCAATTTTACCATACGTGTGGAACGGCATTAAAAAAAAAAAAAAACAATTCCTGCGTTGTTATTTTTTGTTTATTCTGCCTCTCAAAAATTAGAAATTGAAAGTGATCAAAAAACGTCATGATCCAGAAAATGGTACGAATATAATATCAATTCGTCACACAAAAAACAAGCCCTCACATGACTGTCAGCAGAAATATGGAAAAATTATATAGCTCAAAATGAGCTACACAGTATTTTACCCATAAACAGTATTTTACCCACACATATGGGGTATCTTCATACACTGGACAAATTGTACAGCAATTTCTCCTGTTACCCTTGTGAAAATGCAAAAATTGGGACTTAAAAAACATTTTTGTGGAGAAAATGTGTTTTTTTTTATTTTTTTTGTTTTCACGGCTCAATGTTATAAACTTCTATGAAGCACCTGGGGGTTCAAGGTGCTCACCACATATCTAAATTCCTTGGTGTCCAAAATGGTGTCACTTGTGGGGTTTTTCCACTGTTTAGGCTTACCAGGGACTTTCCAAACACGACATGGTGTCCGCTTATTATTCCAGCAAATTTTGCATTCAAAAAGTCAAATGGCGCTCCTTCACTTCCAAGTCTTGCTGTGTGCCCAAATAGTGGTTTTCTCCCACATATGAAGCATATGAGGTATTGGCATGCTCAGGAGAAATTGCATAACAAATTTGGGGGTCCATTTTTTCCTGTTACCCTTGTGAAAACAAAAAGTTTGGAAATGTTCATTTTTTCCTTCTGCATTCCAAAAATTCCTGTGAAGCACCTGAAGGGTTAATAAACCTCTTGAATGTGGTTTTGAGGACCTTAAGGGGTGCAGTTTTAGAATGCTGTCACTTTTGAGTATTTTCTGTCATATAGGCCCTCAAAGTCACTTCAAATATGATGTGGTCCCTTAAAAAAATGGTTTTGTAAATTTTGTTCGAAAAATGAGAAATCACTGGTCAATTTTTAACCTGTCTATCTTCCTAACAAAAACAAATTATGTTTAAAAAATTGTGCTGATGTAAAGTAGATATGTGGGAAATGTTTTAAGGACATAAAAAGTCATATTAGAAGAATTTTTTTCTACTATCATGAAGTTCAATATGTCGTGAGAAAATAATCTCAAAATCAGTTTGATCTGTTGAAGTGTTCCAGAGATATTACCTCATAAAGTAACACTGCTCAGAATTGTAATATTTGGCAAGGTCATGAAGGTTAAAACAGTCTCAGGGGTGAAGGGGATAAAATGTAACATTATTTAAACCATGCATTAATCCCTGAAAAGATAAAAAAAACTGAATGTCAGATTTGCTATTTTTTAAGTGCCACACATCCATCAAAAATAAAAAGCAGTCATAATGTCATGCATACTTCAAAATGACACCATTAAAAACATCAACGTACGTTGATGCCCCAATTCTTTTTTCTCATTGATTCCCCTCAGTAGGTTCAATAGTAACATAGTAACATAGTTATTAAGGTTGAAGGAAGACTTTTAGTCCATTTAATAGGGATCTACAAATTTTATAGGGTTCAGCAATACAGTATTATTGTAGATGAGATTGAATTAAGGGTATGCCACACTAAACGAGATCGCTAACGAGATCGCTAACGAGATCACTAAAACGTCACTATTTAGCAATCTCGTTAGCGACCTCATTGTGTGTGGCATGTAGCAACGATGTGGCCCCTGCTGTGATCTCGTTGATCGTTCACTAGTGTTCTGGACCGTTTTTTGATCGTTGGCGTCCCGCTGGTGAGCCTATATCGCTGTGTTTGGCACCTTTTGCGAACGACGAGCAACCTCGTTTGTGACGCATATGACTGTTTTTAGCGTCACGGAGTGGATCGCAATATCTGTAAGTTCTCTTTTGCGTCACAGAGAGGATCGCAGAAGTTGCAAAGCAGGCTAGCAGGACGCAGAGAGCAGGAGCGATGCTGGAAATTCCTATGAATCAGAAGCGCTCAGTACATGCTAATGACAGATCCTAACGACCGCCAAAGTCATTAAAGAGATCGCTGACCGCTGATGTGTCGTTGATGAGATCTCCTGTTTGGCAGCTACTAGCGACCTAAAAGCGATCACACCAACGATCTCGTTAGCATGCGTCGTTATCGAGATCGCTAACGAGATCGCTAAGTGTGGCAGTACCTTTAGTGCAATTATTGGATGGTTTTGTCAACTGTTTTACCATAGTTTTCCAGACTGTGATGGAATTTAAAGTGATTAGGTATTGCCCGTCTCTGAACAAAGTGAGAGATAAGTGAGTGTTAACACAGCGAGATGCTGAGCAGCATACCAATTCTGTGTTTCATTATGGAGATAAGATTTTAGGTGAGGTTGAAAACATTAATGGGATCATGGCAATGTAATCCTGGAAGAAAATTACTAATTATCATGCAGATTGAAGAAATTTTAATCTTTCATAAAGTAAAGTGCATTCTAAATATATATTGCGTAAACTGAAATGATGAGTTTTGCATTGGCTAAAACCAACAATTAATGTTAGATGGTGGGGTTACTAGTACCAGATCATTTTTACAGTGCCCTGGCCAAAATTTGCCATATTTCATTGTATCACCGTCTGCCATCTATGTTCTAGATATCTTTGAAAAATTTCATGATGTTCGAAATGCCTTCTGCTTGTTCAGTGTCATCGTGATTATTCATATATTTGTTTCAGTTCTAGCTATCTATCCATCCACATATTTCATATCTATCTATTTTGACATCTAACAGAGATTAGCAAATTTATTTGAATGGAATTAAAATCAACTGGAATATACAAAAAAATCAGCATTTTTTAGAATATGGGTTTTGTAAATTTGCTATATGTGGATTCAATAAAATGATGGATAACTGGCCACCATTTTGCCGAACTGTAGATAGACAGCAAAAGTAAAAAAAAACAAAAGTATACTCACCTCACCACTCTCCTGTCCAGCCCCTCCGCTGCTCGCTGCCTGCTGTCCTCAGAGCTGCCTCTTCTTTTCTGCATCGCAAGCCACATTTCGAGGACTATTAGTTTTAGGTCAGGACTACCAGTCACGACTAGGCCATGGAAGACACTGCTCATGTTACAGACCAACAATCTGTTGAGGCCTAGGGTGAACAGGTCGAAGATGTGACAGTGAAAAGAATGAGACCGAATGGCAGGTAGTGCACTGTCCACTGTTCAGTCTTCAAGGGTCTCATTTTTTTGCTGTCATAGCTCTTGACTGTTCACTCGAGGTTAGGACTACTAGCCACGACCAGGCCTCCAAGGTAACTGCGAGTCCCACTTCTGTGACATTACACATAGTGACCTCCGAGACCTGGTCATGGATGGAAGTCCCTGCCTAGAGTTAAAAGGCGAGCAGATGTGGCTCACAATGGGGAAAGAAGAGGTGGCTCTCATGTCCATACAGCAATCTGTGAGCAGCTGGGGGGCTAGAAAGGTGAGCGGTGAGGTGAGTATAAGTTTTGTTTGTTTTTTTACATCTTACTTTTATTATGCTCTGGGGTCTAAAGAGACCCCTGAGTATAATGAGGGACATTCAATTTGTGGTGAATAAATTTGTTTTGAATCAAATTTCCCAGGAAACTTCTCACAATTTGATGATTTCAAATTTACAGCAGTCAGATCTGCTCACATCTACTTTTTCTTTTTTTTTCCATTTTCTTTCTTTCTTTCATTTTTCTTTCTTTTATTTTTCATTATAAGAAGGTTAACTGTAATATTTGTAATGCAAAATATGATATGGTTTTCACTTTTCATTAATATGTGCAGATACATTGGGATAAATTAGTTTGCATCAATCTTCAGGATTATTATAGCGATGAGCTTTAAAAATGTATAAGGAATAATTGCAGAAATTACTTTAGTATAGCAATTATGTTATATCCTTTGTAGAGCAAGCTATACCAAGTATGTGAAGTAATCAAAAGCAGGACAGTTTACTTAGACGAAAATAATCTGGAGTTTAAGTGTAATATCCATGTACATATACTGCAATTATGATAAACTTTTTATGTTAAACATTTCATGTTTGCTTTACATACTGTATATAAGAATTTTTGTTATATTTTAGATGTTGTAATTTTCTGGGCAAAATGCAATATCAGATAATCTATTCTACAGTATTTTATTAGTATTAACACTATATTTTTACTTTAATCAAAGGTCCAGCTAGTAGACACTATAATGCATCATTACACTATTCTATTAGGAAGAAAACTATCTCTTCAATGCCAGGTATAGGTGTGTGCACAAAACATCTTTTTCCAGTGTCAGACCTGCCAAGTTCTTCCAGGTAAAAATACTTCAGTAAACGACGGCATTATTTTTTCTGAAGCTGCTTGTTTGGTGGCTTTTTTTTGTCATTTTTTTTTGCAGCTGTTCAGCCACCGACATTTTATCTCTACACTTTCACCCATACTGTGGTGGCAAGTGGCTACCTAGCAGAAGCTGCACTAAGAGTGAACTTGCTACTTCTTTTAACCGCTCCATGGTTTCCTAACCCAGAAACAGCTAAAAGAAGTAAGAAAGGACAGAATATGTCCCGTGTATATTGTTTTTTGCAGCTTTGTGGTGCTTCTTCAGGCAGTTCACAGCAGAAATTTGTCTGTATAACACATCATGTGCACATATCCTATAGGTGGCTACCCTGTAATGTTAGGTTTACTTACATAAGCTGCATCAGAGTAACCTTTATCAACCCCAACAACTGTTGAGAAGAAATATACAAGATTCAGTAGTCATCATACTTTTTCACCCTGTTCTCCACTCTTCACTCTTTTCTCAGAAGCTACAGTTTAGGGCTAAACTGCAAAGTTGCATCAAATATTGTGACCTTCGCCTGAGAGTACCAATACCTGGGCCTGCCAAGTGAAACAAGTGATGGACCTGGACTGGTGGGAAAAAGAATGAAAACAAGTCCTCAATCAATTTTCATCCAGCATTTTAGTTAAACGCCAAATGGAAACTACAACGCAATGCCGGATATATCTGCGAGGATTGGGCTCTCTTTTGCTTAAAAGGAACCGTGAGACATCCAGCTGTAGACATTCCTTTCTCTTCCTCCTCATCAGCACAGTACTCTATACTATACACAAAAACAGATTATTTTCACTGGCTTAGGTAATAACTGAAGACTTTGGCTTCCAAGGTAGCCATCTTCAGTTGGCACTAGAGAGACAGTTTTCTTTCTTCTGGAGAACTGTTTTCCATTTTATTTTTTGAGTTTTATTTTTATGTAGTTCTTAATATGGAATAAATGAATCATTTTAGGATTATAGTATTTTAATATACAATGATGGGTTAGGGACAAATTACATTAGAAAGTAATTTCCTATTTGGAGATCCGTTTTTTATGTACCTGCTCTTTTCGTTTTTTTTTTCAGAAATAGAAGACGTATTCACTATAGTCAATGGTCTTATTAACATGCCCATGTTTTGTCATATACTGTATTCTCGAAAGCAAATCATGGCTACATGTGCATTTTGTATTAAAGTCATAAATCAAAATCACCCATGCAGGTTTATGGGTCTGTAAAAATCACGAACAGCACATGAATGCCATTTTGCAATGGGTAACAAAAACACCAGACACCTATGAAAATATGATCTAAAATACTAATGAAAATTGGTTCTTTTTTCCATCAACAAAAATCACTGATGTCTGAATGAGGTTAAGGGAACACAGTATATTGGGAAATTACATATAAATTAAGTTATCCAATATGGAGTTCTTGGGGACTAATGCTTTTATACAAAGATGTTTCCTCCACTCTGTTTTTTAATATATTGTAATCAAATTTCATCTTGTGCTTGCATTAAAAAAAATATTTTTAATGTAATTAATTTTCCTGATACCTTTACGTTCAAATTACACAAGAAAAATATATTCTGTACCAAGAGGAAAAAAGTGGTTAAAAGAAACCTGTAAAGAAAAATGAATCCTGAACTGTTTAATTAAATTCATATGTATAGAAATAGTATAACAATTTTCTTGTAAGCTTGGTTGTTTGAACTCTAGAATTCTTTTTGCTTTTGATTCGGCGAGTAGTATTTGACATTTACTATTATCAGCCATTTTAAGTCTCACGGAGCAGGTTGGTTGTCACCCAGTCACTCAGAGTGTTCTCCCCTTTCTGTCATTCAGTCACAGTGAGGGTGTGACTTGGTGTGAGTGACCAAACGTTTGTCCGTTTTGAAGCTGTCAGATAAACCCTAGCTGTAATCCTAACTTATTGTGTTTGTTTTCAGGTAGGAAACCAAAAAATGCCTGACAGTGTTGTCCAATGGTGAGATCAGTGATGAAGGGTGGATGCAGCTGGTTCTCTTTCACCTTAGTGTTTAATAGAAGTCAATATAACTGGCAGCTTGGGACATAATTGCTACAAAAGAAAAAAATATAAAGTATTTGTATTTGTTCATATCTCTGGAAATAGATGTGACAGAGCTGGAGAATACAAATGTGTTTACTGACATACATTAGAATTAACACCACCCTCTAAGAGGAGGCTCAATGGATACTACAGAATATTCGAACATTAAGAACATCTGTGCACCTATATTTCCAGCATTCCAGTCTGTTGCCAAGTGTCATTTTTCTAAGCCATACATTATCTTCGGCTGGCTGCCACTAGAGATAACGGAATAAACGTTCGGTAATTTTTATTATGAAGCTTCTAAAAGACAATAAAGTATAACATATTGATCTATACTTCAGCCTTTATTATCCAATGCAATGCGAATAAGTCTTCGTAAAAAAAAAGTCACAAGTCAGTAAAATAACCGCCAAGAGAATTTTCAAACGTTTTCTTTATCTCTATCAAACACTTTCTGTTTCAATATATACAGAAATTATCTTTAGAGCTCTTATTACCGCTTAAATTGAATATTTATATAGGCAGAAATTTATGCATAAAAAATGTTGTTATATTGGTTGCCTGTTGTGACAGCTGAGTGATCTGACTATGGTCTCCGCTATGGCGACGCTATTATTTGCTTTGTAAATTCACATTATAATTAGTGATGGGTGAACCTGAACAGTAAAGTTCAGGGTTTGTAAGGAACACCTAGTGTCCATACACAGACCCCAAACACGGACTTCTCCAGGAAGTTCATGTTACTGTTCGGGTTCAGCACCCCAAACATCAGCTGTTTTGCACGCTCTCACCTGTGTAACAACGAGAGAAACACCAGCGGCTCTGATTGGCCATAAGTTAGGTACTGCTGATAAGAGATCTGTGGTTCCCACACCGTCAGATGACAGCTTGTGAGCCAGCAGCTTTGTCTAGCAGTAAAAAAGGTTACTGCCAGTCACAGGCAGAGTACTACTCTCATCAGCGTATGCCTGCTGTCGATCAATGGTTCGGTTTGGTGATTCGATCCAGTTGACCTGTTACTGTGTGGTCAGTTCCTCTGTCTGCTGAGCTATTCGCCTTTCTTCTTTTTCCAAATGCTGATGGTTTCTATTGTCTTTGTTTTCCTTTTTTGCTTTTCTTCTTTCCAGGTGTTTCTCATTTTCCTGTTTTAGGTTTGCCCTATCACACTCTGTATAATTGTATATGTTCACCCTTCACTTCCTTGCTGGCTATACCTCTTTGTGGATGTATGTTGAGGAGTTTGATCCCTTCAGCTAAGGTGTTTACCTTGCTGGGTAAACTTCAGTTGTATTCTTGCAGTGATTCTGTTTGCTTTCCCTCCCAGCACCTTTTCATTTTACCACTGTTAGGTTTACTGGGAGGTTATACTTGTTCCTTTTATTTTTGGTTATACTTACCTTTCCCTCTCTACACTATATAAATGTGTCCTAGGTTCTCGGCTTGGGTTTTTGGATCTCTCTTTATACTTTCCTTTTCCTTTGGTGTCAGTGTATGGCAGCCTCCCCTCTGGTTCCCCCTTGATGGCCTTTTAGGGAGTTAGGTCTGATGTGGTGTTTTTAATTGTGTAAATAGGGCATTCCAGTCGTTACCGGGCCAGTTGGGGTGGCTGCGGTGTTTCCGGTGTATGAATATGTACACATTCATAACAGCATCTTGGAAATGTTTAGGGAAGTTATTGCAGCGCTAGGACCCAAAACATCATTACCTATTTCCTGTACTAAAATATACATATATATATATATGTATATATATATATATATACATATATATATATATATATATATACTGTATATTGACTTGAAAAAGGTCCCATTAACTTTTCACATTTTTTCATGTTGCACCCACAAACTTAAATGTAATTTTCAATAAGAATGTAAATTTTATATTTGGATTTCTCCTTTTTGCACAGCTTGTATTCTGTCCTCATGCACGTTAGCAGGTGTGCGATGAGACATGTAGCTAAACCCCCTGTCTTCTTTAAGAAAAAGAGGCTGTAAAATTATAACCTTCTTTTATTGATTGCAGATGTGACAGGAAAGGGTAAAACTATAGAATGCAATAATAAGAGCATTTCAGAATATATAACTGCACAGAGCATGAAACACAAATAGTTTACAATATACAGAATACACAAACTGATTATTACCTACTTAGTACAACAAACGTACTGATAAACACAGGATTATAACACCTAGATAGTGCTTACCGACTATGCTTAGAGCAGGCTGTTTAAGAAACATGAAGAACACGAGTGATGTAGTTTCTCTTAAGGCACATGGAGAATAAATGGCTGCTGTTCTCCTTCACAGTGTGATAAACAAGACCATAATGCAACAGGAACAATCCCACAATGCTCTTGGAACTTCCCACAAGACATTACAAATTAAACTAGAATCTATGCATCAAACAGCCAGCAGGTGGCGCTGCTACCTTACAACATAAAATGTATGAAAGATCAATACATTCAAAAAATTGCAATGTCTATAACAATTGGAGACATAAAAAAATGACTAGACTTTCTAGACAGCAATTATATGGCTGGACAGAACAGCTTGCATTCTCTCTGAGTTACAGTTGTTTCTTTATCTTTAGTATGCAGTGTGCATCCTTTTTTGTTGTTTTGATGAACGCTTAATTGTTATCTTTGGAACAAACAACTTTGATGAAACCTGGCCTACATAGCAGCCTGTCTATTCCGATGTTCTACTTACAGTAGATGTCCCAGACAGAAGCATGAGTTCAGACACTAGACATCGATTTCCATGTTTATGCAGATAACTTTGAATGTTTATTTTGATATCCAAGAAGTATCACTTCTCCTTGCGGAGATTGACATGCTAAGCATGCCAAGATGAGGAGACTTAAAGCTGCAGCATGCTTAGCATGTCAATCTCCGCAAGGAGAAACAATACTTCTTGGATATCGGTCAGACGACTCTCACACAGTCAAACCAGATCATCTCACACTTTGCACTGATGAGGAGCAGTACACCGAAACACAGTGTCTGCAAATTGAGATTCTGGTTTTGACTTTTATCCTAAGTCATGTGACAAGGCTTGTTATACTGTCGACATTGACTTTTAGGATTGCTACTTCCAGTAGGTGGCACTAGAGTTCTAGTCCTCTTCCTCTCTGAAGAGACAATTTGCAATGTTTATTTTGACAATTAAATCTTTTTTATAAGAAATTATTTTCAATTATTAGATACCTTTTTATCTATAACTATATGAGCAAATTTTTAGACCAAACCTTTAACAAATTACCATTTCATTCTCCCCTGACCACATAAAGAAAATGTTAGAAAGTGATGAATGAATACTGTAAATACAACAAACTCTGCAAAAACAAAATCCCCCAAATCATGTCGGAACTGCATTTTTTTCATCATTTCATCCCTCTCGTATTTGTTTTCCATTTTTCAGTACGTTGTATGGAAAATTGTATGTTGTCATTCAAAACTACAAAATGTTATGCAAAATAATCAAGCCATCATATGGGTAGCTTGATAGACAAACCTAAAAGTTATGGCTCATGAAAGATGGGGAGGGAAAAATGCAGACCATAGTAATGACAATTGTCTGAGGAAGTAAGGGGTTAAAAGACTGTACAGACATTGCACGCGCTGACACAATTCCCCCATACTGCCGATGTGAGCAGGCAGTTACATGACTGCCTGTTTGAAAGTTGTTCACTAGAGTTCATGCACCCAGTATACACATCCAGATTCTATCACTTCACTTTGAAGTTCAGTATTGCGAAAAATTTCGTTGTAGAAATTAAAACAGAATTTTTCACATAAAATGACATGGTGTTAGATGGTGGACTAATATTAACTTATTTTGTATAACATTTCACACTTTTCCTACAGCTTGGATACAATATTACATACGTGCTACATTACAACCAACCACTTACATGACATCCTGAGGCTTGTTCTGCTGGCTGCGTCTCCAAATCTCCTGTATATAGTACAGAAGCATAGCTGCTTGGATTCTATTACAATAAACAGGAACATCACAGCTTCAGAAAAGCACTTCTATCTAATAGCATGCTGCTCTGTGAAGATTGTGATAATTTATGGAGAGTGTGTCGAATAGACCACAGCAGGTTCAACTGCAGTATCATTGTAAAGAATGAAATCCAATCTGAGGTTATTGAAGAACGGAAGATTTATGTAAGCAGTGCCCCAATTAGTGTTTCATAAACATGAGACATTTTTACTTTATGTGCAATATGTTTTTTGTTTCCCTAAGTGAATTAATTGAGCAAAACATGCTCGGTGATACTCAGATATCAGTCTAGTATCTGGGTGCCTTAGCCATCTTGGTAGCCACATTAATGTGATTGGCTGGCCGCATTATCTTATCAGAGGTTAAAAAGGACTGGCGCCGCTGCACTCAACTCACTGACACCATTGCACAGTTCAGGGACAGTTCTGATTGGACGGAGAGAGCAGTTATCCAGGCCTGTGTGTGCACAGTTTAACATATCAGAATCCTCTAGTGTTGATACTGGTGCTTATGCTGCTGCACCATCATACTAACAGTCCTTCTAAGAGATAATCTTGGACTTTGCTGTTTGTATCAGATACATTCTGCATTTAGCCTAGGGACAGTTGTAGGAGCATGGCGAGTGGCAGTATACTTCACATGTGTATCAGTGTTTGATCCAGGGAAATAAAAAATAAAAAATATTACAAGAAAAAGATACGGTTGTGAAATAACACATTTATTGCATGAAGTTTTTGCATAGTGATATATTTTATGATATGCTATGTTTTAATTAAATCCATTTCTATATGTTTATCGCTCATTTTTTGTTATACATTTTTTTTCTCACTTGAGACACTGTCATGTGTCTGTCTTGGAGCTCTTTTTTTTTTTTTTCAAGATGTCCCTCTGTATAAACCTTTTTGAACCCTGTGTATGCATATGGTTTTTGTTTCCTGAAGAAGTGAGCTACACTTCAAAACGCCAGCAATAATCACACCCCAATTCCCCAGTATACTCAAATCTCCCAGTATAATCAAAACAGTAATGGAACATAAAACACCCACTTTCAATTAATTTCTAGATGCTAAAAAACATATGGAAAATATCAGAATACAAATTAATAGGATTAATAGTGAAAGAGAAAAATCCGTCTCAGTAAAAAATGGCACTATAAATCAAATTGAAACCTTTCAGGAAGCAACACCACTGATTGAGTCTCCATCCCTCATTCATTTCTCAGACTCAATCCCAAAAACCTTATTAGATTTGTCCATATATGATAGTACCCCAGAAGTGGTTTCCTCCACACAGAATCAAACCAACAAAATTATGGTGGACAACACCGCACGAGATACCATAGCCCTGGTGCCTTTTTTACCCAGGGCTCTATCCCCAAAAAACGGTTTTATAAACCAGTACTTCTCCCCAAAATAGGTGTGATAGGTGCGGAACCTCTATAGGGATGATAGGACAGACAGGGTGATGTTAGATCTGTGTAGGGAGTCTCTACTCCCCCCTTCCCTAGTGTTTGGTTCAGTTTCTCCTCATCCCTTTGTATTGTACTTAGTCTGTCCTACACTGTGTGACAGTCACACCAGAAACTGGAAATAAAGTATAACTAAAACGTTGTCACTCAATTCAACTCCTACCATAAAGAGATACGCCAGATATTTCTTTAACACTGGCACATACTCCAGAACGATCCTGTTCTAGGAAAAACTTTGCCAAACAAACCTGCCATGACCTTTTGCAGGGCACAAACGCTAAAAAATATTTAGGCTCCTAGCCACTTTCGAGTAAATGTTTTTCCCATAACCCCGTCACCCATAGGTGTAATGAATATCATTTTTAAATGCATGTTAAATGGCTGTCTGTGTTGCCTGTCCATTAATCATCATAACACTAATAATTTTTTTCTCTACCTCCACTGGAGAGAATTTCACAATTAACCCCTTTACCCACCGGTGGTTTGCACGCTAATGACCGGGCCAATTTTTACAATGCTGACTACTGTCACTTTATGAGGTTATAACTATGGAACGCTTCAATGGATCTTGGCGATTCTGAGACTGTTTATTCATCACATATTATACTTCACGTTAGTGGTAAAAATTCTTTGATATAACGTGCGTTTACTTGTGAAAAAGATGGAAATTTGGCGAAAATTTAGAAAATTTTGCAATTTTCAAATTTTTAATTTTCATGCCCTTAAATCAGAAAGTTATATTGCACAAAATAGTTAATAAATAACATTTTCCACATGTCTACTTTACATCAGCACAATTTTGTAACCAATTTTTTTTTTTGTTAGGAAGTTATAAGGGTTAAAAGTTGACCAGCGATTTCTCATTTTTACAACACCTTGAGGGGTCTATATGATAGAAAATACCCAAAAGTGACACCATTCTTAAAACTGCACCCCTCAAGGTGCTCAAAACCACATTCAAGAAGTTTATTAACCCCTTAGGTGCTTCACAGGAATTTATAGAAAGTTTAAAAAAAATGAACTTTTTTTCACAAAAAAATTACTTCCGATCCAATTTTTTTTATTTTACCAAGGGTAACAGAACAAATTGTACCCCAAAAGTAGTTGTGCAATTTTTGCTGAGTACGCTGATACCTCGTATGTGGGGGGAACCACTTTTTGGGCACATGGCAGCGCTCGGAAGGAAAGGAGCGTCGTTTGACTTTTCAATGCAAAATTGGCTGGAATTGAGATCAGATGCCATGTTGTGTTTGGGGAGCCCCTGATGTTCCTAAGCAGTGGAATCCACCCCAATTCTAACTCCAACCCTAACCCCAACACACCCCTAACCCTAATCCCACCATAACCCTATCCACAAAAATGACCCAAATACACCCCTAACCCTAATCCCAACCCTAACCCTAATTTCAACCCTAACCCTAATTCCAACCCTAACCCTAAAATTAGTCCCAACCCTAACCCTAACTTTAGCCCCAACCCTAAATTTAGCCCCAACCCTAACCCTAACTTTAGCCCCAACCCTAACCCTAACTTTAGCCTCAACCCTAACATGTTGTGAATGTGTTAGAAATGAATTCTGAGCAGAAGCTCCCTCTGGTGGTTACAAACAGTACTGAACCATTCAATGAGGATTGGCAATCAGGAGTTACAGACTGGTCTTATATAAGGGAGGTTCCCTCCCATCATGGTTGCCGGTGATCAATTGTTCTTGTCTCAGCTGTGGTTCCTGGTTCACTTGGAAGCTTGCTGAGTCTTGCCTCTTCTCCTGCTCTCAGATAAGATATTTTCTGATTTTTGTTTTTGTGCTTACCATTTGCATATTTCTCTGCATTTCTGTGAGGTTAGCCAGGTCTCCCCCCCCCGGGGGGCTTGGGCTCCTCTCAATTCTTCTAGAGCCACTGTTATTTCTTCATTTGCCTTTTCCAGTTTTTTTCAGTGGCTGCGGCTTAGTTTTGTTACACCAGAGAACTAATTTAGGTGGTAGAGGTCGTGTGATCTCAGGTGTTTTTGCAATTAGTAGAGTTGGTATTTTTTAGGGTTTTTGGATTGCAGTAAGTGTCCTTCCTATCCTTTTCTGTCTAGGAAGATTGGGCCCCAACGTTTGCTCATACTATTTTCTGTCTGTGTCTGTATTTTTCCTCTTGTCTAACCGCCATTACATGTTTGGGGGCTTCCTATGTTCTTTGGGGATCTGCTCCGGGGCAGATAGCTTTCCTCTTTCTATCTTTAGGTGTAGTTAACCTCTCAGGCTGTGACGAGGCGTCTAGGACCAATGTAGGAACGCTCCACGGCTGCCTTTAGTTGTGGTGGTTAGTCAGGGTACTGCAATCCAGTAGATTCCAACCTCTCTGGTGTATTGCCGTTTTTGCCTGCTCTCCTCAGCTCCCAAATCATAACAGTATCATCGGCCAAACTAAAAATTATATGGTACTCAACAGAAGGGAAAAATAGTAAAAGGAAAAAGAAAAGAGAAAGTTGTCAGAAATTTTTTTTTTCTCTGTTTGTTGCATTTTTTCCCTCTTTTTCTCTGGATGCTGAGGAGGATTTTTTTTTCTCTCAATGGAGTTTGCACAGTTGTCTGGCTGTGTGGATCAGCTTACCACTGAAGTTCGGAGTATTGCTACCTATCTTGCAGGGTTGCCGGTTGTGGAACCTAGGATCCCCATACCAGATTTATTTTTGGGGGATCGAGCTAAATTTCTGAATTTCAAAAATAACTGTAAGTTGTTTTTTGCCTTAAAACCTAAGTCCTCAGGGAACGCTGCACAGCAGGTTTAAATTGTCATCTCTCTCCTGCGCGGCGATCCTCAGGATTGGGCTTTTTCCCTGACACCTGGGGACCCTGTTTTGAGTAATGTTGATGCATTTTTTCTGGCTCTGGGGTTATTGTACGATGAACCTAATGTCACTGATCAAGCTGAAAAAACCTTGTTGGCATTAAATCAGGGGCTTGAGGACGCTGAGTTGTACTGTCAGAAATTCCGAAAGTGGGCAGTCCTGACCAAATGGAATGATAATGCTTTGGCAGCCCTTTTTCGGAAGGGTCTGTCAGAGAAAGTAAAAGATGTTATGGTGGGTTTCCCTGCTCCCTCTGGTCTCAATGATTCTATGTCATTAGCGATTCAAATTGACAGACGTTTGCGTAAGCGTAGAGGTATGCGTGGAATAGTGTTGCCTTGTAAACCAGCTTCCGAACCCATGCAGTGTGATAGAGTGGCTTCTGGGGCACAGCGTCATGAGTTTCGAAAACGCAATGGGTTATGTTTCTACTGTGGTGATGCCTCTCATGCTATTTCAGTCTGCCCTAAGCGGGGAAGACGTTTTGCACGCTCAGTTGTCTTGGGTAGTGTTCAGACTAAATTTCTGTTGACTGTTACCCTGATTTGCTCCCTGTCCACATTTTCTGCTCAGGCTTTTGTTGATTCGGGAGCAGCTATTAACCTGATGGATTTTGATTTTGCTAAACGTTGTGGGTTTCCCTTGATACCCCTACGGAAGTCTATTCCCCTACTGGGGATTGATTCTACCCCTTTGGCTGAGAATAAACCCCAGTTCTCTACTCAGGTGATAATGAGGGTTGAACCTGATCATCAGGAGAGTTGCACATTTTTGGTGCTGTATAATCTGCATGACATTATTGTACTAGGTTTCCCTTGGTTACAGTCTCATAATCCTGTTTTGGATTGGAAATCTGTGTCTGTAACTAGTTGGGGCTGCCAATGTGTTAATGCCAACACTCCTGTTTTTTCTGCCTCTCCCCAGGCTCAGGATGTTCCTGACTATTTGACTGATTTTTCTGATGTGTTTAGCGAAAGTAAATCTGCATCCTTGCCCCCCCATAGGAGCTATGACTGCGCTATTGAATTAGTGCCTGGTAGTAAATTCCCTAAAGGTCGCCTTTTTAACTTGTCTGTACCTGAACATGACGCTATGCGGTCTTATATAAAGGAGTCATTGGAGAAGGCTCATATCAGACAATCCTCTTCACCCTTGGGTGCCGGTTTTATCTTTGTGGCCAAAAAGGATGGTTCATTAAGGCCGTGTATTGATTATCGTCTCTTGAACAATATCACTGTGAAATATCAATATCCGTTACCCTTGATTTCTGACCTTTTTTCCAGGGTGAAAAGTGCTACTTGGTTTACCAAGCTTGACCTCAGGGGGGCGTATAACCTTATTCGCATTAAGCACGGGGATGAATGGAAGACGGCGTTTAATACCCCAGAGGGGCATTTTGAGTACCTAGTGATGCCCTTTGGGCTCACTAATGCTCCTTCCGTCTTCCAGTCCTTCATGAATGACATTTTCAGGGATTTTGTGGATACATTTCTGATTGTTTATTTGGATGATATCTTGATTTTTTCCAATGACTGGGACTCTCATGTGAAACATGTTCGGACTGTGTTCCAGATTTTGAGAGAGAATGCTCTGTATGTGAAGGGATCAAAGTGTCTTTTTGGCGTACAGAGGATCTCATTTCTGGGATTCATTTTGTCCCCATCTGTTATTGAAATGGACCCGGTCAAGGTTCAGGCCATCTGTGATTGGGTCCAACCTACTTCATTAAAGGCTCTTCAGAGTTTCTTGGGTGTTTGCTTTGGACATCCATGCTAGGAGACTGATCCGTGCGTATCACAGAGCTCATCCTGACTGACCTGGTTGCCTAAATGAGGGTCCGGTGACCCCTCCTCAAGGGGGGGTACTGTTGTGAATGAGTTAGAAATGAATTCTGAGCAGAAGCTCCCTCTGGTGGTTACAAACAGTACTGAACCATTCAATGAGGATTGGCAATCAAGAGTTACAGACTGGTCTTATATAAGGGAGGTTCCCTCCCATCATGGTTGCCGGTGATCAATTGTTCTTGTCTCAACTGTGGTTCCTGGTTCACTTGGAAGCTTGCTGAGTCTTGCCTCTTCTCCTGCTCTCAGATAAGATATTTCCTGTTTTTTGTTTTTGTGCTTACCATTTGCATATTTCTCTACATTTCTGTGAGGTTAGCCAGGTCTCCCCCCCCCCGGGGGGCTTGGGCTCCTCTCAGTTCTTCTGGAGCCACTGTTATTTATTCATTTGTCTTTTCCAGTTTTTTTTCAGTGGCTGCGGCTTAGTTTTGTTACACCAGAGAACTAATTTAGGTGGTAGAGGTCGTGTGATCTCAGATGTTTTTGCAATTAGCGGAGTTGGTATTTTTTAGGGTTTTTTGGATTGCAGTAAGTGTCCTTCCTATCCTTTTCTGTCTAGGAAGATTGGGCCCCAACGTTTGCTCATACTATTTTCTGTCTGTGTCTGTATTTTTCCTCTTGTCTAACCGCCATTACATGTTTGGGGGCTTCCTATGTTCTTTGGGGATCTGCTCTGGGGCAGATAGCTTTCCTCTTTCTATCTTTAGGTGTAGTTAACCTCTCCGGCTGTGACGAGGCGTCTAGGACCAACGTAGGAACGCTCCACGGCTGCCTTTAGTTGTGGTGGTTAGTCAGGGTACTGCAATCCAGTAGATTTCAACCTCTCTGGTGTATTGCCATTTTTGCCTGCTCTCCTCAGCTACCAAATCATAACACTAACCCTAACTTTAATCCCAACCCTTTCCCTAGCTTAAGCTCCAACCCTAACCCTAATGGGAAAATGGAAATTAATAAATCTTTTCATTTTATTATTTTTCCCTAGCTAAGGGGGTGATAAAGGGGCGTTTGATTTTCTATTTATAGCAGGTTTTTATGTTTGGCGTTTGTTTGGTGTTTTTGCATCACTATGTTTTGAGAGCTATAATTTTTCCATATTTTGGCCCACAGAGTCATATGAGGTCTTGTTTTTTGTGGGACGAGTTGATGTTTTTATTGGTACCACTTTCGGGCACATGACATTTTTTGATTGCTTTTTATTACAATTTTTGGGAGCCAGAATGAACAAAAGCAAAAGCCAGCAGTTCATGAATTTCTTTTGGGGGGTAAGGTAGTTTTATTCTTCGGGTCAGTATGATTACAGCGATTCCTCATTTACATCTTTTTTAATGTTTTGGCGCTTTTATACCATAAAAACTATTTTATATAAAAAAGAATTATTTTTGCATCGCTTTATTCTGAGAGCTATAACGTTTTTATTTTTTTGCTTGTGACGCTGCATGTGGGCTCATTTTTTGCGGGACAAGATGATGTTTTCAGCGGTACCCACGTTTATATCCATCTTTTTGATCGCATGTTAATTCCAAAGCTTTGTTTTTTGCCTTGTTTTTTATATGTTGTTCACTAAAGGGGTTAAATAATGGAACAGTTTTATAGGGCGGGTCGTTATGGACGCGGTGATACTAATTATGTGTACTTTTATTTGTTTAGATTTTTTTTCATTAAAATATTTATTTATTGATATAATAATTATTGATTTTTTATTATTTTTTAAAATATTTTTACAATTATTTAAAACATTTTTTATTTAATTCTTACTTTGAGGGTGAGTTTCCACGGTCAGGATACGCTGCGTGTTTGGCGCTGTGCGCTGGCGCAGCGCCAAACACGCAGCGTCCAGATGTTACAGCATAGTGGAGGGGATTTCAAGAAATCCCGTCTCCACTATGCGTAACAATACGCAGGTGGCAAACCTGCGTAAACGGACATGCGGCGCGTCTTTTTAGACCGCAGCATGTCCTCGCGTATTGCGGCGACGGTGCGTCGCCGCAACAGAATTAACACAGGGCTATGTAGCCCTGCGCTCTTTCCGGAGGTGTTCCGGAGGTGTCCTGAACACCTCCGGAAAGATCGCGCGTCATAAAGGGGGCGGGGCTTAGACGGAGCGGAATTTCCGCTCCGTCCAAAGCGCTATGGTTCCGGACCGTGGAACCATAGCCTTACACTTTGTCCCACTATTGTGCAGGCTAATCGTTTCTATAGCTTGCAGAGCTGCATGCTATAGAAGCTGCCAGCGCTGCATGGATTTTACACTGACCTCAGAAACTTCCTGGTCATCACTGCACATTACAGGAAGTCTCTCAGCTCTGGAGACCCGAATGTCGTCATGACGACATCGGGTCTCCATGGCAGCGATCGGGACTCAGCGTCATGACGCCTGGTCTCCGATCCAAAGGCAGAGGGGCTGTCAGAGCTGACAGAACTTCTGCCTGCTCCTGGAATGCTTCGATCATGTTTGATCGCAGTGTGTTGGGGTTAAAGTGCTGGGAGCGGTCTGTGACTGCTCCTGGCACTTAGTGCTGGGTGTCAGCTGTGAGAATCAGCTGACACCCGGAAGCGATCGATCGCGCTCCCACCGTGAGCATGGCCGATCGCATATGAAGTACTATCCCGTCCAAGGTCAATAAGGCCCAGGTCAAATGGACGGGATAGTAAGTCAAAGGTCAGAAAGGGGTTAATCAGTACTTAATGTGCAGTACTTATCATGTGATATACGTAATAACCAATGGCTGCAATAAACAATATGAGGGCAGAACCACTCAACCACTTTATAAAAGAATTAATTTACACAGATATAATATCCAAAGAGGTTTTCAAAAACATTGGTTATCAAGGCACTGTTCCGTAGAGCACAATAGTGATTATAAACAATTAATGATCAGCTCTGTTGAACACATCCCTTGTGGAAATGCCCAACCGCATCAAGAATCTAAACAGAAAAGAGATCTACTGGATGTACAGGTTAAATACACTGAAACTCAGGTATTAAGTGAGATATCAGGCTGTGTTTCCACGCTCAGGAAACACAGCGCTTTGGACGGAGCGGAAAGTCCGCTCCGCCCAAAGCCCCGCCCCCTTTTGAACGTGCGCTCATTCCGGATGTGTTCATGGAACACATACGGAACACATCCGGAATGACCGCAGGGCTACACAGCCCTGTGTTATTTCCCTTGTGGCGACGCAGCGTTGCCGCAAGGGAATAGGACATGCTGCGGTCTAAAAAGACGCGCCGCATGTCCGGAAATGCAGGTCTTCCGCCTGCATGTTTGTAAGCATAGTGGAGACGGGATTTCTTGAAATCCCCTCCACTATGCTGTAACATCTGGACGCTGCGTGTTTGACGCTGCGCCAACGCACAGCGTCAAACACGCAGCTAATCCTGAACGTGGAAACATACCCTTAGAAGCCTTTCTATAGATTATTATCATTGGAATATATATATATATATATATTCACATATAGGCCATCGATCCTGAAACACAATTACCTCATTTTTTTCATCCAGGGGCACATATATCTTCATGAATTCTCTCAAGAAATTTCCATGCCAGATATATAGTCATATGTTATATTTTATTTTATGTATTGATGCTTTTGCATCTTTTTATAATTTTTTTATACAATTTTTTATCCTTTTTTCATGGGTTGTAATTTCATTAATTATCATGAATTGACCCGCATAATTTTATACTTTTTTTTCAATATTGTATGTTTCATATTCCGTAATGGTCTCTTTTTTTCCATGAATAATCAACTCATCTACACATATACACCCTATAATGAGATAAAATTCTATTAGCTATGCATCATTTTTAATTATTTTTGTTTTTTTAAATAGGAACTTTTAATGTTCAATACTTTTATTACTTTATATATATATTTTTTTATCTGTTTCTGAGAAATGTTCTTAGTATCTAAAGTATACACACACACAGGTTATAAGAATATATAAATTGTACTTTTAACTGTCCATTTTTGAATTTTTTTTATCATTTATATTATATATATATATATATATATATATATATATATATATTATATTTATATTGTCAAATTGTTATATTGCTGCACTGATATTATACCCAGGAATTTCTCCAAGATACACAAATAGACACATGTATAAGAATTTATCTTTCATTGCAACATCGTTGTATACATTTTTATTTTCCCTTATGCACCCCACTCCATTCATTTTGTCTGAAGAGGCTAGAGGGTTACTCACTGCTGGTTCGCACAGCTCGCTGCCATCCATAGCAATCAGTCAACACCAGAGAAAGGATCTCACCCAGGATCTCCCTTAATTCATTTTCATGCCTGTCTTTATAGGATTTAGTGCTGGCAATGTGCAATATTAAGTATTTAATACAAGTGAATTAGTTATATTGATCTAACTGCTCAAATAATTTGAGCACATTACCTAATTTATCTTCATCATGGCTATTTGTAAGCCCTATCCGATAAACTAATTTAAACTGATAAATTAATCTCATTCATATGTTCTCACACATATCATTTTTATTATTCATATGTTCCCCACATTTCATTATTATGGTTTAAATACCACATTATTTATTCCTTCAATTTCCCATTCTTCACCCCTCATCTTATATGTCCTTTTTATCTCTCTTGAATTCAACATCACCCGTCGTTTCATGAATAAATGATCTATACCACCATGTTACTTCACATGTGTCAGTGCTCGAACCACGGAAATAAATAATAAAAAATATTTTTTTTGCGTAAAAGTAATGAATTTTAATAAAAGAAAGATATGGTTGTGAAATAACACATTTATTGTGTGAAGTTTTTGTACAGTGTTATATTTTATGATATGCTATGTTTTTAACCGCTTAACCACCGGAGGTATTTTGGTTTAGAGTTTTCGTTTTTTGCTCCCTTTCTTCTCAGAGCCATAACTTTTTTATATTTTTCAGCCAATGTGTCTGTGTGAGGGCTTGTTTTTTTGCTGGACGAGTTTTACTTTTGAACGTCATTGGTTTTACCATGTCGTGTACTGGAAAACGGGAAAAAAATTCAAAGTGCGGTGAAATTGCAAAAAAGTACAATTCCACAATTGTTTTTTGTTTTGCTTTTTTACTTTGTTCACTAAATGCTAAAACTGACCTGCCATTATGATTCTCCGGTTCATTATGAGTTTATAGACACCAAATGTTTCTAGGTTATTTTTTATATAAGGAATGAAGAACAAAAGATACTTCAATGTAGAAAAATATAAAACTTGGTATTTAATAGAAAACATTTATAAAAACAGGCACAATGCGGACAACACATAGATCCCAGAGAGCTACCAATCGACGCGTTTCGACACTCAGGTCTTAATCATGGTTAGTATAAGTTGTCAGACTGAAGGCTTAAAAACCTTTTGTGAATCACACAGGTGAAAAAGTCAGTGCTAATTGTTAATTAAACCACAAGATGAATAGATTTAACGCTTTGTGTAAGCACTTCAAAAACATGCATGTTCCATATAAAATAAAAACAATAAATCATGAAAAGACAATATGCAGACACAAAATAATTAATACCATGAATGAGACAGACTCTTATTCCAATGCATATCCAGACTAATAAGAAATCAAACACGTAAATGACAAACTAAGCAAAAAATAATCTTATAAATCGTGCTGAAGTATGGGATCTTGTCGCATGTTCAGATCTTGCGGAATCCTTGTCTGTAATTTGAATATCCAGTGCGCCTCCCTATTTAATAGTTTTCTTCTCATATCTCCACCTCTGAATGGTTTAACCACTTTATCTATACCTATGACTGAGAGGGAACTGGTATTACCTCCATATGTGTTTTTACGATGTTTAGATGCTGCAGATATATTGTGTGCAGTCTGACTGCTGGCATCAGAAAGATGTCTCCTCACTCGCTTCTTCAACTGCCCTATAGTGCAACCTTTAAAAACTAAGTAAAAAACTAAGATAAAAACTAAGTGGTGTAAAAAAAATTCCAAAGTTAGTAAAAAAAATAATTGCACCATTTCCCGATACTCGTACTGTCTCTAATATTTGTAATCTCGGGTTGGGTGAGGGCTTATTTTTTGTGTGCCAAACTGACATTTTTAATGATAACATTTTAGTGCATATACGATCTTTTGATCGCCCGTTATTGCATTTTAATTCAATGTTGCAGGGACCAAAAAAATGTAATTCTGGCGTTTTGACTTTTTTTTCTCGTTATGCCGTTTAGTGATCGGGTTAATTCTTTTTTCATATTGATAGGTCAGGCGATTCTGAATGTGGCAATACCAAATATGTGTATGTTTGATTTTTTTAATGTTTTATTTTGAATGGGGTGAAAGGGAGGTGAGTTGAACTTTTATATTTTTTTTTTTTTTAATATTTTTAAAACATTTTTTTTACTTTTGGCATGCTTCAATAGTCTCCATGGGAGACTAGAAGGTGCCATAACCCGATCGGCTCTGCTACATACAGGCGTTGATCAGATCACCTGTATATAGCAGAATTGCTCACTTGCTTTGTGTCGAGAAATATGTGGGCCAGCCCGAGCACATCAAAGGAGGAAGTTCGACATTGGCGTACTATGTCGGAAAGGGGCTAATTACTTCCATTTCAATATGTTTAGCTGATCACTCATTTATTGTTATACTTTTTTTTCTTACTTGAACTGCACCATGTGTCTAACCTATGAACTCTGACACATCACACTGTCATGTGTCTGTCTTGGAGCCCTTTTTTATTAAAGATGTCCCTCTATACATACCTTTGTGAACCCTGTATATGCATATAGTTTTTGTTTCCTGAAGAGGAAGTGGGCTACACTTTGAAATGCATAGAAAATAAAAAACCTTTTTTTCCTTATCTCCGGCATTTGATGTTTCTTCATCACCTGGCAGCGCGGATACAGATGACAAACCTTCCATTTGTTACATATTTCTCTGGTGAAATCACCCATGGATTTGTAGCAGCCATGTAACCTGGGATCAGGTCAGCATATATTGATACTATTTTTAGCAATTACTCTCAGATAAGACCCTATTTTGCGCAATTTTTTCTCCTCAGCCATTTTATATCTCTCACATTTCGGTGGTATATGATATTCCAAGAAAGTTTTCAAAAATTATCTTGGATTGAATTAGTAATTTATACAGTGTAACGTGCTTAGAGGGTGACAAGGCAACAAGGATGGAAAATCCCAAGAGACTCCCAAGGTAGCAACCGTAGGAATATCAAAGCCAGACCAAATTGACATGACTGCAAAGGTGGCAGGAGCCTCTGGTCCGGGAACCAGCTGCTTTCCCGGAACCATCAAGGCCCGAACCCAGGCAGCAGCCTTCACGGCTGGGCTTCTTGCGGACTGCAGACAGGTGAGCCAGGATCCAGCAACTGGTGAGTGGACTGCTGGGCTTAGACAGGTCAGAAGAGAAAAGGAGGAGAGCCAGGACTGTGTCTGAAGACATGCTACGGGCCTGCTATTTGCAACCGAGAGTTGGCATCCCACTGGGGAGGTCATTACATTCGACCAGCAGCAGAGATGGGGTCCATTGAAGAGTTTGGGCCTCTTCATCACATCCATTCAACCAGCGGGCAGTAGAGATGGAACACTTGCCTTGAAGGCTGCAAGAGCTGACAACTGGAACCAGATTCACATTTCTCAAAATGGAGGGGTGACATCGCTGGAATGCGTGGGTGTGATCCAAGAAGAAAGGGAGCAGGATGAATCCTTCTTGTGAAATGAATGGGACTGGGAGAGGCTCCTCGAGTCAGCTCGACAAAGAGCTACTGCCCCCGAGAGATTGGACTGTCCTTGGGGTTCCACACCTCCTATGCAGGAGCAGGTGATGGTGCAGGAGACACAGGGGGCTGCCATCCATTTCTACATGTTGGGGACTCTGACACTACCCAAATCTAGGTCACTTATAGCCCTGGGAATTAGGCTCCAGGAAACTGATGGAGGCAGTCCCCCCAGCCTCCCAAGGAAGGACAAGAAGAAGTGGACACCTGAAGAGGATTACTGTATTACCCAACTTATAATTTTTTTCTGGATTTGCACTTTGGGCAAAGCTTTTTAGAGTGTAGGAGTACATCAACTAAACTTTCAAAATATTTGAATGAGGTCCCCAAGTTGTTGCCTTCAAGGGTCGATGGATGACTGTATTACACTCCTTAGCAATTGTTTCTGGCTTTGTACTTTGTGCAAAGCCTTTATGAGTGTAGGAATACATTAACTACATTTTCAAAATATTTCATTGAGGCCCACAAGTTGTGGCCTTCAAGAGTCTATGGATGACTGGATGACCCTGCTTGTAATATTTGACAGGCTTTGCACTTAGTGACAATTTGAAAATAATGTCTATCAGGCCCTCCGTTATGTCTAACACACAGTGTATCTGAGTCCCTCTTCCATCTAATTTTTGGCAGTTCTTGCTTCCTTCATAAATTACACTGAAATTTCCATTTTTATAATAAGATATGAATAAAAATGTAATAAAAATTAAGAAAAAATTTAATTCTGGTTTACTTAATTATTTTTAAATCCTTTCAAAATTTTGCCTTATATGCAAGTCATTGTACAGCAAAGAAAGTTTAACATTTTTTATCTGTAGACTCCAATTTCACTTCGATTTTGAATGTTTTATTGTCACTCACTAAAGTGGAGTAAAATTTTTACTCCATTGTTCTCAGCAGCGATCTGGGAGTCACAGATGCTTTTAGGGGTCTTACCCATGCTGTTCTTCTTCCATTCAGCAATTTTTACATCCATTTCAACATTTTCACTGCCCCCCAGACCTCCTTGTAGGATCTGCCAGAAAAATGTTCAGATTTCCTGTGACTCCCATTATACTCATTACTCAAAACGAACATCCGAGCATTAGGAATAAGTAACAAGCATTGGAGCATTTTAGTGCTCGCTCATCCCTAAAATTGATACCTTAGGCGACAACTGTGATAGCACTGCTTTCAGAATGATGGTCTGAACGTTAAAGATTTTAGCTAATGAATCCATCTATATAATTAAAAATCTAAAGCAGAGGTATATCTAGGTTTTCTAGCTCCTAAGGCAAGAATTCAGTTTGGTGTGCCCCCTCATGCTGTTTGAGTAGTTGTCATAAGGCCGCTCTATCTAAAGCAATTTGCATTCTTAGGCCGGAGTCACACACAACCACAAAAAATCGGTCCGTTTTAGACGGTCGACAATCGGATCAAAATAAAAACATCACACATCCTTCTGGCATCCGATTTTCCTTCAAAGATGCGATTTAATCGCATGTGTGTGTACCTTGTAACATCCGATTTTCATCCGACTTGCGAGATTTTCTCGCAGGCTTGCAAAACTGACATATAATGGATCCAAAAGAATAGTATTTAAATGCCAAAAGAAAGAATAGATAATATACACATAGAGCACATATATATATATATATATATATATATATATATGTCATTGTGACATATATATATATACATATATTTATAATTCTTACACTTCTACATACTGTTATAGCCGCTAATTCAATTGCCGGCTTCAGTGAAATCACAGAAGCCGACATGAAATGATACATTGTTTCCACACATTTAACCATGTAATTTCATGTATTTTTATATATGTTTGAAACATACAATTACATGAGTATATGTGTGCTAAATTTCAGACATGTAGGGGTTAATTAAAGGTGTAAATTCGTTGAAAAAAAATGTGTGGGCTCCCGCTGTATTTTCTCCACCAGACAGACAAAGCAAGCGAGTGGGGGCAGATAATAATAGCCTAGGGAGGGTACATTTTTTTTGTGCCCCCCCTGGCTACTAACATCTGCCCCCAGACACCCCAGAAAGGGCAAATCTCTAATTAGATTCGCCCTTTCTGGCACTTTGCCCGTCTATTCCCATTGCCCTGTAGCGGTGGCGAATGGGTTAATAATCTGGCGTTAATGTCACCTTAGTATTGAAAGGTGACCTTAAGGCAGGTTAATAATTGATAGCTGTCAATTAGACAACTATCAATTATTAATCCTATTGTATGAAAGAAAAATCAAACACACACAGTTTAATAAAAAATAAGTTTAATTAAATAATCACACAGTTTTTGACCATATTTTATTTTCCTGCTAAAACCATTTCCTGTAATAAAAATAAAATAAAAAAGCAAAATTATTCTTACCAATCCGATGTACAGTCAGGTCCCACGGTGTAATCCATCAGAAAGGGTTAACAGGTTACAGGTCGCAGAGAGCTAATAATGCTGTCTCAGACCTGTATTCCCCTGAATGAATAAGTTCCTCTCCCAGCGAAAGTAGAGGAATAGATTCATGAATGGAGCTTAATTGATTTATTGGCAATTTAACTTTAGTGACCTGACCTAAAGGGAAAGTGGACACAATCAATTAAGCTTCATTCATGAAACACATCCTCTCCTGTCGCCAGGAGAGGAACTTATTCATTCAGGAGCTTTGAGCTGAGCATGCAGGATTACTTGCACTGCTTGGCTCAAAGCTAGTTAACCCTTTGTGAAGGATTACAGCGTGGGACGTGACAGATCGGCGGAATAGGTAAGAATAATGTTGTTTTATTTTTTTTTCATTATTTTAGGAGATCAATGGCTTCGCACGGATTAAGTGTAAAATAAAATATGGTCAAAAACTGTGTGATTATTTAATTAAACTTATTTTTTATTAAACTGTGTGTGTTTGATTTTTCTTTCATACAATAGGATTAATAATTGATAGTTGTCTAATTGACAGCTATCAATTATTAACCTGCCTTAAGGTCACCTTTCAATACTAAGGTGACATTAACGCCAGATTATTAACCCATTCGCCACCGCTACAGGGCAATGGGAATAGACGGGCAAAGTGCCAGAAAGGGCGAATCTAATTAGAGATTTGCCCTTTCTGGGGTGTCTGGGGGCAGATGTTAGTAGCCAGGGGGGCACAAAAAAAATGTACCCTCCCTAGACTATTATTATCTGCCCCCACTCACTGGCTTTGTCTGTCTGGTGGAGAAAATACAGCGGGAGCCCACGCATTTTTTTTCAACGAATTTACACCTTTAATTAACCCCTACATGTCTGAAATTTAGCACACATATACTCATGTAATTGTATGTTTCAAACATATATAAAAATACATGAAATTACATGGTTAAATGTGTGGAAACAATGTATCATTTCATGTCGGCTTCTGTGATTTCACAAAACCCGGCAATTGAATTAGCGGCTATAACAGTATGTAGAAGTCTAGGAACTATAAATATATGTATATATACATGTCACAATGACATGTATATATATATATATGTGTTCTATGTGTATATATCTATTCTTTCTAGTCTTTATTAAAGCTGTCAGTGTGCTTTTACAGTATAGCCGGGAATGAATTGCCGGCTTTTCTAAAGGACACCGATGCGATTTCATCGCAAGTCACACAGTGTGGTCCGTTTGTAATCCGATTTTTCATCGCTCCCATAGACTTGCATTGGCGATTGTCGACCGACAATCGGTGACAATCGCAGCATGCTGCGATTGTACACGGACGTTTAAAACGGACCACAAAAAATCGGATACTGGGAGCTGCTCCATAGATTAACATAGGTCCGACTGCAATGCGATTTTTCATCGCATTGCAGTCGTCCGATTCTGTCGCCAGTGTGACGCCGGCCTTATAGTCATGTGCAGAAAGACTGCTCTTCATATTTCTCTAAATTTTCAGTGAAAAATGGAGAGAAACAAGAAGAAAAGCTAGTTGTCACATGACTGTAAGTATGAAAAATGCATATGAGTGAAGTGGCCATGTGATAACAGCTGGAACCAGAAAACAAAGCTGAATTATGACAGTAAGTATATTACATGCTGTAAGGATTTGCATTTTTTTGTATCTTTTGTTTTAACCCCTTCACGACCTTGCAATTTTCCGTTTTTTACGTTTTGTTCTTTGCTCCCCTTTTTTACAGAGCCATAACTTTTTTATTTTTCTGTCAATATGGCCGTGTGAGGGCTTGTTTTTTGCGGGATGAGTTGTACTTTTGAATTACATTATTGATTTTGCCATATATAGTGAGCTGTAAAATGGGGAAAGAAACCCCAAGTGATGAGAAATTGCAAAAAAGTGCAAATCTACGATTGTTTTTTTTTTTTTACCATGTTTGCTAAATTCTAAGACTGACCTGCCATTTTGATTATCCAGGTCATTATGAGTTTGCAGATATCAAACAAGTACTTATTTAAGTGGTGAAGAAAAATCCAAAGTTTGCAAGAAAAACAATATGCCATTTTCCGAGACCCGTAGCATCTCTCTTTTTTGGGGATCTGGGGCTTGGTGAGAGCTTATTCTTTGTGTGCCATACTGACATCTATATTGAAATCATTTTGTTCTAATCGCTTGTTATAGTATTTTATTGCAATAGTGCGGCAACGAAAATCACGCTATTCTGGAGTTTTTGCTGATTTTTACGCTATTTACCGATTGGATTTATTTATTTTCTAATTTGACAGATTGGACATTTCCAGATACAGCAATATCAAATATGTGTATTTTTTTTGTTTTATTTTGAATGGGGCAAATGGTGATCTGAACTTTTAAATATTTCTATTTTGTTTTTAAAAAAATTAAAACTTTTTCTACTTTTTAATTGCTTCAATAGTCTCCTTAGGAAACTTGAGGCTGCGATTATCCAATCTTTTGTGCTTCGGCCCTGTGTAGAAGTAATAATCATCTCCTATGAAAGCTGGTCATGGGTCATTGTTCATAGGAGATCTGCAATGACAAACACGGGAGTCTTCTGCAGACCCCAGCATGTCATGACAACCCATCGTCGCCCTGTGATCACATGACAGTGGCTCCGATGGGCATGTCTTATGATGCATTTCTGCAGGGTGCAAGTTTGATGCTGCTGTCAGTGATTGACATGGAAATTTAACATGTTAACAGCAGCAGGTGGATCACGATTCATGGCTATTAGAGGAACACTACAGCTGATCAAATCAGTGCTGGGAAAGATGCGGACTCAGCGACAGAGCCTACATCAAAGTAAGGGACATGACATACCTTCAAGGTCGTGAAGGGGTTAAATAAAGCTACTGTCTTTTGGATACTTACTGTTAATTAGTTTTTAGTGCTTCTGCTGTCGATTTTACTATTCACATTAATACAGAAACACACTAAAAACGCATATTCATTTCTTACCTGCAGATTTTTCTCATCTCAATTCAAATCTATGGTGAAAATCATCAAATAAAATGCACATTTACTGCAGAAGTAATTTACATTTTTCAGATTTCAAAAACGCCCTGTAGGTTAGTTTACACAGGGTAAAACAAAAGCATAGTCAGCAAGAGATTTATATTGCACAACGACAATACAAGGTGTCAAAATGAAAGCCATACCAAGAAAATGCAGCTATACCTAAAATTTGCCATTGACTTTACAAACCACTTAGACACCACGAAACAAAATGGATAGTATGTTGTGCATTTTACAAGTAGGTAGTTCCGGTAAGAAAAGTCATAGATATGATGAATAAGTGATACACACCACACAAAAACATTCAGAAATTGTTTCAATGGGACCTGTACATTCAAAAAACTTTGCAAAAATCAATAGCACAGAAGAATCTTTATTTCTCTATCTATGAGCCAATTCCTCCCTTTTCCTTGCCTTCTGATCTCACCTTCCAGCTAAATGTCATCTGGCCAAGGAGCCAAGAGGAACTACCAGCACATTGATATGTCAGGTTGCAGCTTTTATTATACTTTATGGAGAGAGTAGGGGCAGCAGGATCTTTACACGTGGGCAAAACATGCTGACATGTCCATTTTTTGCCGTCATCACGGACGGCAAAACGTCCAGCACACATGCACATGAAGAACACACTTTGATGTTCTCCGTGTGAAGAGGACAGCTGCCAGGGAAGAACGCTACAATAAGCACTTTCCCCGGCAGCAACTGCTGAAGCCGGCTGTCATTCTCCCCTGCTCTGCCGCTGCGAGATTACCTCCAGGAATTCCCGGCACAGGATCTGACAGGCAGGGATGGAGGCATGCCATCATCTGCTCTCAGCAGGCGCTCACAAGCCACCTTCCCTGCAGGACCTGGAAGGACCCCGTGGCCATCTTGGGGCTAGGGATCTTCATTGAGATCATCAGGACTACGCGATCTCCTCGCATTGTCCTATTGGAAGCGCGCAGGGAACTGATACCCTAAGTGATGCTTCTCTATGCCGATGTCACTACTGACAGTGGCATCAGAGGGGTTAAATGCCCACGATCAGTGCTAGCACCGATCGTGGATATTGCTGCGGGGTGTCAGCTGTCACATACAGCTGACACCTGGACGAGATCACCGCGGCACTCAGCGTGAGGTTGCGTGATCCCCCGTCATACATATACTTCTCTTTGCGGGAACACACCCAGAGGCGTATCCAGAAGGGGGCAGCCGAGGCATGTGCCCCGGGCGCAGCCGGCAGGGGGGCGTAGCCGGGCCGCCTAATGCGGCGGTCCGCAGTGTCTCCCCCTTGGCTGCATTCTGCCGCCACCAGCCTGGGAGTCGGCGGTTCCCTGTGCCGGCTGTCAAGCTGACAGCTGGTGCAGAGAAGCTGCAGCGTGTCGGCTCCCAGGGATTAATTCAATTGTACTGGCGTCTATACAGACTCCAGTACAGTTGAAGCTCTGACCACCGGGTCAGAGCGACACCAGCAGCATGATCAGATCATGTGATCACTCTGCTGACATCACTCTTTGGCAGCGTCCAGACACTCACACTGGTGGTGAGTGTGCTCTGCTATGGAGCTGAAGAAACCACCCAAGATAAACGGGGGGGACATAATGTGTGTGTGGGGGGGAATTTAGAGAGGGGATGGGGAGTACTTTTTTGTGGGGGGATTTGGAGTGGGGATGGGGGAGTACTTTTTTGTGGGGGGATTTGGAGTGGAGATGGGGAGTACTTTTTTTGTGGGGGGATTTGGAGTGGGGATGGGTGAGTACTTTTTTGTGGGGGGATTTGGAGTGGGGATGGGGGAGTACTTTTTTTGTGGGGGATTTGGAGTGGGGATGGAGGATACATTATATGTGGGGGCATTTGGAGTGGGGATGGGGATACATTGTGTGGGGGGATTTGGAGTGGGTATGGGGGGATTTTGAGTGGGGATGGGGAGTACTTTATGTGTGGGGGATTTGGAGTGGGGATGGGGGAGTACTTTATGTGCGGGGGATACATTATGTGTGTGGGGATTTGAAGTAGGGATGGAGGATACATTATGTGTGGGGGATTTGGAGTGGGGATGGGGATACATTATGTGTGGGGGGGATTTGGAGTGGGGATGAAGTGATACATTCATGGGCGTACCCACCGTGGGGCAGGGGGGCAGCTGCCCCCTAGAAACAGTGGCCTGGTCACCTGCTTTTCCTGCCGCCGGCCCTTTAAATCTTTGGGCATTGCGACTTTACAGGTGCATGCAGTGACCCTGTGCCCTGTACATAGGGGCAGTAGCGTAGCTACCGGGGGGGCAGAGCACAGAGTGGGCCCACCCGGAGCTACGCTGCTGTAACTGCATCGGCGTTCACAGCCTATGGGGGTGCATTATGTTACAGAGGCTCCATATGGGGGTGCATTATACTACAGAGGCTCCATATGGGGTGCATTATACTACAGAGGCTCCATATGGGGGTGCATTATACTACAAGGGCTGCCTATGGGGGGCTGCATTTTAATACACAGGCTGTCTATGGGGGGCTGCATTATAATACAGAGGCTGTCTATGGGGGTGCATTATAATACAAAGGCTCCCTATGGGGGTGCATTATACTACAGAGGCTGCCTATGGGGGCTACATTATAATACACAGGCTGTCTATGGGGGCTGCATTATAATACAGAGGCAGCCTATGGGGGGCTGCATTATAATACAGAGGCTGTCAATGGGGGGCTGCATCATAATACAAAGGCTGCCTATGGGGGGCTGCATTATAATACAAAGGCTGCCTATGGGGGTCCGTTATAATACAGAGGCTGCCTATGGGAGTGCATTCTAATATAGAAGCTGCCTATGGGGGGGTGCATTATAATATAGAGGCTGCCTATGGGGGTGCATTATAATATAGAGGCTGCCTATGGGGGTTCATTATAATACAAAGGCTGCTTATGGGGGGGTGCATTATAATATAGAAGCTGCCTATTGGAGTGCATTATAATATAGAAGCTGCCGATGGGAGTGCATTATAATATAGAGGCTGCCTATGGGGGGTGCATTATAATATAGAGGCTGCCTATGGGGGTGCATTATAATATAGAGGCTGCCTACGGGGGTGCATTATAATATAGAGGCTGTCTATGGGGGTGCATTATAATATAGAGGCTGCCTATGGGGGTGCATTATGCTATATTGAGGACTATCTGGTGTATTATGCTATATGGATGCTATCTAGGGGCCATCATACAGTGTTGGAGCCATTAAAAAGTTTGGGGATATTAAGGGGTCAGTATATATCCAGTGAGGGGCATTATATGGTGTATAGGGGAGCTGTACAGGGGGAGACTTGGGACATTATTAAATGTAAAGTGGGCACTTATTGTTATAAGGGAACTCGGGTGTCATGTATAGTGTACAGTTCCTATAGCGTCTTGTGCTTGGGTGCGAGGAAAACACAGGAGACATAGGTTGAAATGAAATGACTTGTATTACTTCATACAAGCATGCTGAAAAGTTCACACAGTTTGCAGGAACAGCGACAGGAGACACAGCAGGCCAGAGTAACTTCAAGCACTACAATAAATCTCCAAAGCAGGTTCAGGATCTCTTCTCTGTACCGTAATTCCTCTGCAAACATGGATTCACCAAACAGCAGGTTTCCAGAGTCCAAAAGTGTTCCAAGGTTCCTCAGTAGGGAATAGCTGGAGTACAAGTCCAAGGCTTCCAGGAGTCAGGTCACAGACTGACTGAGGCTTGATTCAGGAGCACTGATTGTTCAGCTGAGGCTGCTTAAGAAGCAAGAGGGAAGAATCAGGGCAGGAACATGAAAACTGGAAACTCCATATTAACTGAGGGCAAGAGCTGCAGAAAGACAGAAAGCAAAATGACCGACGGACAACTGAGTTTCAAGGAACATGTCAACAGAGACAAAGAACCTTACATCGGGTTACTGTGACTGTCAAAGGGGCACACGGGGCATTATTATTTTCTACTGGACAAAATCTGGGCTCTGTTTTCTAGGGCACTTGCACCGGCATTATGGCCGACGGAAAACTGAGTTTCAAGGAACATGTCAACAGAGACAAAGAACCTTACATTACTCCCCCCTTAGGGACAACCTCCGGATGACCTCAGACCAGGCTTGTCAGGGTACCTCTGATGAAACTGGCGGAGCAGGCAAGGAGCATTTACATTATTGACTGGTTCCCATGAGTTGTCCTCCACTGGGTAGCCCTGCCATTTAATCAAATATTGCAACTGATTTCTGTACAACCTGGAATCTAGAATCCTTTCCACCATAAATTCTTCCTGACCATCGACCAGCACTGGGTCAGGGCAAGGAGAAGAACGTCCAGGAAACGTATTGGGTGTTGCAGCCTTTAGTAGGGATACATGAAAGACAGGGTGGATTCTCATAGTTCTGGGCAGTTGAAGACGACAAGCAACAGCACTTATAATCTTATTGATCTTATAAGGTCCAATGTACTTATGTCCCAATTTAGACGATGGAATCTTTAATTTAAGATTTCTGGTTGACAGCCAGACCAAATCTCCTACCTTGAAAGCTGGTGCAGGTTTACGAAATTTATCTGCTGCTTTCTTGTACCTTTCCTGAGCCAATTCTAGATTTTCCTTTAGAAGATCCATATTCTTTTGTAAAGAAGTGATTCTTTCAGCCACTGCCGGCAAGGGCGTATCTATGGGAAATTGAGGAAGAATGTTAGGATGATAACCTAGATTGGAGTAAAAAGGAGACTGCTTAGTGGAGGCGCTCTGAGAGTTGTTATAAGAGAACTCAGCCAGTGGAAGTAGATCCACCCAATCATCCTGTAGGTGGCAGATAAAACAGCGGAGATACTGCTCCAGGGTCTGATTGGTTCGTTCTGTCTGTCCATTAGTCTGGGGATGAAAAGCAGAAGAAAGGTTTACTTTAATGTCCAATGCTGCACAGAAATTTTGCCAAAACCTTGAAGTAAATTGCACCCCTCGATCTGAAATGACCTCATCCGGTACTCCATGTAAGCGAAACACATTCTTAATCATCAAGTCTGATGTCTGTTTTGCAGTGGGTAAGCCGACACAAGGGATAAAATGAGCTGCCTTTGTTAGACGGTCAACCACCACTAGAATGGTGTTCTTCCCTTGAGAGGTTGGTAACTCCACAATGAAGTCCATAGAAATGGATCCCCACGGGCGGGACGGGGTGGGAAGAGGTTGCAACAGACCAGTTGGTGAGGAGCGAGGTGTTTTGCATCTTGCACAGACTTCACATGAAGTGACATAGTTTAAGACATCTTTCCTGTAAGTGGGCCACCAAAAGAAACGAGAAAGAAATTCTTGTGTCTTTAGAATTCCCCTATGCCCGGCTATCTTGGAATCGTGGATGAGTTGCAATACTCTCAATCTGACTGTTTCAGGTATATACAGACGTTGTCCCTGAATCCACACACCATTCTTAAAGACAAGACTTACGTCCCTTGGGGGTTGAGCCAACAAAGAATCAGCATGGTATGCTTCCTTGATGTCCTTAAGTAGGTCTTGATTATGAATCACTCCCAGGAATCTAGAGTCAGGAAGAATAGTCTTAGGAGGAGTAAGTGGACGTGTCTCTGCTGAATGAATCCTAGAGAGTGCATCAGCCTTTCCATTGCGCGATCCTGGTCTATAAGAAATGACAAAATTAAATTGGTTTAGGAAAAGATTCCAGCGAGCCTGGCGAGGAGTCAGGCACTTAGCCGACCTGATAAATTCAAGGTTACGATGATCTGTCAGGACGACTATTTGCTGTGCAGCTCCCTGAAGAAGGTGTCTCCATTCCTTGAAGGCGGCAATAATGGCCAACAATTCTCTATTGCCCACATCGTAGTTCCTCTCAGCCGAAGACAACTGCTGGGAAAAGAAGGCACAGGGATGCAAGACATTCTTCTCACCTGTTCTCTGAGAGAGTATAGCTCCAACGGCACAGTCTGAAGCATCCACCTCTATTATGAAGGCAAGCTCGGGGTTGGGATGTACTAAGATAGGTGCGGTGGTAAATTTATCCTTTAAACAGGAAAATGCTTCCTGAGCTTGCGGGGTCCAGGAGAACCTAGACTGTTTCCGGGTAAGTTGGGTGATAGGTGACACTACCTCAGAAAAATTCTTAATGAAACGTCTATAGAAGTTGGCAAATCCGATGAAACGCTGCACCTCCTTCACATTTCTAGGAATTGGCCAATCCTTGATGGCTTGGGTCTTGCTTCCATCCATACTAATCCCTTGCGTAGATAGTACATACCCCAGAAATTGAATTTCGGTCCTATGGAATTCACATTTTTCAAGTTTGATGTAGAGATGGTTTTGTCTTAGGCGTTCTAAGACCATTCTCACATGTCCATGATGTTCCTCTGTGGAGTTAGAAAAAATTAGAATATCATCCAGATAAATCACCACAAATGTATCTAGGAGATCCCTGAAGATATCATTCACGAAGTGTTGGAAAGTGGCTGGGGCGGTACTCAGACCAAAAGGCATAACTAGATATTCAAAGTGTCCATAGCGTGACCTGAAAGCAGTCTTCCATTCATCCCCAGGTCTAATACGGACCAAGTTATTTGCCCCACGGAGATCCAGTTTAGAGAAAATTTTGGCATGCCGCACTCTCTCCAACAACTCAGGGATTAAAGGCAATGGATAACGGTTTCTAATAGTAACCTTATTGAGTTCCCTATAGTCTATGCAGGGTCTCAGAGATCCATCTTTCTTCTTCACAAAGAAGATGGGTGCACCTGCGGGAGATGAAGAGGGGCGTATGAAGCCCTTGGCTAAATTTTCGTCTATATAATCCTTCAAAGCTTTTAGCTCGGGCCCCGCTAGGGGGTAGATCTTACCAAAAGGTATCTCGGCTCCAGGCAATAATTCAATTGGACAATCATATGGACGGTGAGGAGGAAGCTGATCAGCGTTCTTCTTGTCACATAAATCCACATAGTCCTGGTATACAGCTGGTAGTTCAGGGACTGACATGGTTCCTTTAGGAACAGAGCAAGCTGAAACTCCTTGACTCATCTGTTTCTCCGGAAAGTGTAATTCCTTGGTCTCCCAGTTAATCGTAGGATTCTGCGCCTGCAGCCATGGTAGCCCTAGAATAATGGGAAAGTGGGGAGAAGAGATAAGCATAAAAGACATTTTCTCCTGATGATCTTTACCCACTGTAACGCTGGTATTGTCTGTACTTTGTTTTCCAGCGTTACTTTGCATGTTTTTTTTGCATTAACCCTTTTGCTCCTTTCCCCCTAACCAGCTGGGATACTGTTGTCTGTTACCTATGGATGCTGCTCAGTTCCCGGCT
>JARQOD010000002.1:536422487-536492702 GCA_033576555.1 Oophaga sylvatica | reverse complement strand
CACGAAAGCAGAAGTGGGCATGAAGCCACTCCCACAACAAAGTTCCACTTCCAACAATACTTTAGAAAATGAGGAAAAAGGTACCTGAGAATCTGGGTGACTTCCTCGACCGTCACCCAGACTTAGGCGTTTCCCGACACCTTGCTAGTGCGTGGACAGAAGGGGCAGTCCTTTCTCTAATGTCCAGGATCCCTGCAGTAGAAACACAGCTTTTCTTCCAGTCACCGTCTCCTCTACTTCTCCTTGAGTTTGGTGGCCCCCACCTCCATAGGTTCAGATGGTGGAAAAACAACAGAATTAGCAGGGAACAATGGAATCTCTCTCTGTGGAAAGCCTCTCTCCTGCAGCCTCCGATCCATACGGATAGCCTGATTCATAGCCTCCTCCAATGAGCTGGGTGATAGATGGAGAGCCAGAGAGTCCTTCAGGTGATCTGACAGTCCTCTCCTGAACTGACATCTCAGCGCAGAGTCATTCCAGGACACCTCAGTGGACCATCGAGGGAACTCAGAGCAATACTATTTAGCTGAGAGCTTCCCATGAAAGAGACTCATGATTGTGTCCTCTGCCACACTGACCCAGTTAGGCTTGTCAAAAATAAGTCCTAAGGCCACAAAGAACCTATTCACAGACACCCCCTCAGGGGCAGAAGCAGGTAAAGAGAAAGCCCATGATTGAGGTCCCTCCCGAAGTAAGGAAATTATTATCCCCACCCGCTTACTCTCATCTCCAGAAGATCGGGATCTAAGAGAAAACAATAGCTTGCAACTCTCCTTAAACGGAACTTCTCCTTTTCCCCGGAGAAGGTGTCTGGGAGCCTGACCGTAGGTTCATGAGAGTGCAAAGAGACATCAACAGTGTCAGAGTGCTTACAGACAGTCTGGGAAGAAGATCCCTGCAAAGATTTTACCGTTTCAGAAAGCTCTCTTTGCAGGTGGTTATGAGACGTGGCCAAGGTCCTATACTCCACAGACAGATAATGCATCATTTGCATCAAACTAGCCATTTGATCCGCCAAGGCACAAAGCGAATCCATAGAAAGCAGAGCAGAGAAAAAAAACCTGTCCGTTTCTGGTCAGTTATAATATCACACTGCTGCAGTGCAGGTAGGTGCAGGCTCCAGTAAATGGCAATAGAGTGGAAGCAGGACTGCACCTAGACCAAGCAAGCCTGTCGTGCAGCAGCGAGGCTGCCACCAGGTGGCAGCAGAGTAGTCAAACAAGCCGGGTCAAAACCTAGACTATAGCGCAGTACTAAAGAAATGAACAAAGTCAGGGTCAGGGATAAGCCAAAGGATCAGTAATGGTCAGGAGCAGATAAGCTAAAAGACAAAAGACAGAAACAGGTCAGGATACAAGCCAAGTCAAAACCAAGGCATCAACACACTAAAGGAAAACAATGAGTCAGGATGGGAATAGTGGAAAACAGAGACCCGGTTTAAGACAGCAAATGCAACAGGACAAATCAGAACAATCAGAGTCAGCTACAGCAGCCCCAGGCTAAAACTATAACAGACCCTGCCTGCAGAAAGCAGTGGTGATAAATAGCCAACCTGAACCCAGATTGAGGCTGAGAAAGGTTAACTCCTGACATGACCATACAGGGAAAAAGGGAAAACAGGACTCAATACTTGGTCTGGATCAATTGATTTACAAATTGTTCAAATCCTCCAGGATCTATGAATTTAATAAGATTAAATAGAAATTTGATTTGTGTCAATTCATTCATCTTTAGTAGTAAGATATAGTCTGGAATCAAAATCCAGGAACTTTTTCAGTTTTGTCTTACAGTTAAAAAATCCTATATGGTTCTCATTGCACTTGACTGCATTTTACAAGTTATCTAAGTAGAATGTTATTTTGGAAAATGAAGCCTTTGAACAAACAGGGTAATAGCTATCTTTCATGGTATACACAAGACCACCTACTTAGCAAATTTATTGGAAAATAACAGTGCTAGATGTAACAATATTTTTTTTTATGTTTGTACTGATGGCCTCATTCTAGAATTCAACAAAAAAGACCAAATTTTTTTTTATCACTATGGTTAATATTAATTTCCTATGAAGTCCAAATTTAAAAACAGATATGTTGAAGTAATATAATCAATTTTAGCACATATACTTGATGGTCATATGAGAAAAAAAATAGAGTGCAAAAAGTCAAATAATGTTATACTAATATTGAAGATTAATTATCCTCAAAGTGTCTTCAATTTTCATTAACTATTTTAAAGAGGTATTGTGCACAAAAAATTTTGGGGACAGCAACTAACTGAATGTTTTTTGTTTAATAAAAAAATCTCCGAATAACAATTTTGTATATGAAAAAACAACTTTTCTCATGTGAAAGAGACATCACTGCTGTCATCAAAATTCAGAAACTGAAAAGTTATTGCTCAGGGAATTGATGACATGTAGAGAAAAATAATAAGTATGAGGTATTTTAATCTTTCTAATCTCCCTTGACACATATTGTCACTGTCAATTTTACTGTATGAATATACAATGCAAACACAATGCAAATGGAGAATAAGAGAAGCATACAACACAAAAAATATTGTAAAATGCAGGTTAAAACTGGCTCTGTCAATCTCTTGATTTAGTTATGATGATGAAGTATAAAAAAATATATAAATACATTCTTAAAAATGTGTTGTCTGTTCAGCAAATTAAAAATCTCAAGGACAATGTGGCTTTTTATTAAGCTAGTCTTAGGAGAATTTCCAAGAGGTGACTCTGATGACATCCATGGTTTACATATAAATTGGCCTTAGCATTCTGTGAATATCCCATTGTACTTTTGTGACAGTAAAATTATATACCTCGACTTTATCTAGCTCCTCATTGATGTCATTGGGTAGATGAGGTTTTTTCTGATTCAGGTCCGTTCTCCGTATCTTGTGGAACATATATATTCTTGTTTTGAAGAGGTTGTATGAGATTAGAAATAAAATTCACTCTTGTTTGGTACTAAGGTTCAGTCCAGTTAAACTAAATGGGTACAAAAGGTACGCAGAGTCAAAACTTGTTGATTTTCTTTTTTTCAAATCTCAGAAAACCCCTTTAGTCAGTGACAAATTGCTGCTATAAGGAAGCATTTCTGTATCAATGTATTTAGTTTTCCAAGGATTTAGTCATTCTCAACCAAAAGTGATTGTCATGGAGTTTAACTTTTGAGGCCAGTAAATCAATACCTCTGGGTGTATGCAGGGCTGGTTTTAGGCAAAGTGGGGCCCTAGGCAAAGTTTAAAATGGGGCCCCAAATGCTAACATATTGCACATCACACAGAAGTATTTTGGTTGTATTTACATGCGCTGAGTTCAGGCCGCTAAATGAGTGTGATCGACAATATTGAAGTCATTCAACACTTGTTTCCCGGCCTCTTTCCACCGGCTGAGGAACAATGATGGGGACAGAACAATCACTAATAGATCACCATACAGTATCATGTTATCAGCAGCATATCTGCAGTTTTCACAGGGCGATGTGCTGCTGAGAACAATGATTTTTGTTCCGGCATAAACAATCCAATGAGAAAATGAAGGAAAAAGGGATCCAGCTTCAATAAAATCTTCATCTTTATTGATTCATAAAAACATGAATAATGGCATGCTCCTGGACAAGCTCAGGACAAGGCTACGCGTTTCGATCACAGGGATCTTTATCACAGCTGACATATTCAGACAAAGGCACATATTTAAGACAAAGGAAGACCAATCACGATCAGAAAAAATGACATGTGATTTTTGACAAGTCCTTTAACAATTTGCACATAACGAATAAAGAAACAAAAACAATATTTGCACAAATAAAATCAATGCAAAGAAATAAAATTAATAATGGAACATCAATTCGTTTCTTTTGTTGAGACCAAATGGATGTCTGGTATGTAGATTAAAGATCCAGAAAGCTTCACGTGTGAGGAGTCGCTGACGTGCATCTCCACCTCGGGCAGACAGGTTAACACTTTCAATACCTGTGACTTGGAAGGAAGAAACATTGCGAGCATGCTGAAAAATAAAATGTTTAGCAGCAGCAGAAATATTGCGATTTGAAGAGACATTCTTTATATCCTGCAAATGTTCAGCGATCCTGATTTTTAATTTCCTAGTGGTGCAGCCTATATAAGATAAATTGCAAGTAGTGCACATAATTTTATATACCACATAGCATGAATTACAATTGATATATTTGTTAATGGTATAAATCGCAGTGCTGTCATTATTTTCAAAGGTTTTCGTTACACAAACATATTTGCAAAGTGCACATCTATTGTGGCCACATTTATAAAAACCTTTATGTTCTAACCACGATGTTTTATGAGAAGAGAAATTATTACTGAACATGCTTGGAGAAACTTTGTTACCAATAGATGGCGCTTTCCTTGAAACAACATTAATACCTGATGAAAGAATGTCAGCAAGAGAGGGATCTTCATATAAAATAGGCAGCGATCTCAAAATGATTTTTTTGATGTCCCCAAATTGAGGACTATATTGAGCACAAAAATATGGTTTCACTGCAAGATCATTTTTTTGTTGTCGCCCTCCACTAATGAGATCCTCTCTGTTTTTATTACTTACAATTGTTCGTGCTCTTTTTAATGACCATTTAGGATAATTTCTGTTTTTTAATTTTGTATCCACACAATTAAATTCCGTTTCCAAAGCTGTAGGATCGCTGCAGTTTCTCAAAATTCTGGTATATTCACCCAAAGGAATCGATTTAATAGTATGTTTGGGGTGACTGCTTGCTGCATGCAAGATAGAATTACCAGCACAAGGTTTGCTGAACGTTTTAGTAATAATAACAGAGTCATGTACCCCATATAAATCAAGATCCAAAAAAGAAATTTTGTTATGATGAAATTTATGAGTAAAATGTATGTTGAATGAATTAGAATTGATATAATCAATAAATCCGGATATGGCAGGTACATCACCACTCCAAATGATGAGTAAATCATCAATATATCTACAATACCAAGCAATCGAGTCAATAAATGGATTAGTAGTAGTGTTGAGCGATACGATAATGCAAATATCGGCTATCGGCCGATATTAGCTCTATCGGCCTTTCGATAATTCGTTTCGATATTTTCGTCTTATCGAATACCGGAATCGGATTTGTCACTGTCACTGTGAGTGTCCGTCGGTCGGGTCTGTCAGGAGTCAGCGGCACTTACCTGGCAGAAGATCTCCGGCGGTCACGTCCTGGACTGCTTGATGGCCGCCATTATCTTCTCCCTGGCGGTCACATGCAGTTTTTCGCGATAACTGCAGTGACTGCAGGGTAATCCCGGCCGTAAAGCAGTCAGTCCGATGACATCACCGCCGGGGAAGCAGGTAATCAGCTGTGCTGCGCCGGGATGACAGGCTCTGCCTGTCATTCTGATGTAGCAGAGCTGGATCGTTGTGGGACACTCGTTACTATGGACTGCGTCGGTCAGGTGGTATACTTTTTTTTTTTTTTTTTTTCCATTTTTTTACAGGAGATCGATGGCGTCGCAGGATGAGACAGTAATAAAAGAAATGAAAACTGTGTTTTTTTTTTTTTATTAAATTAAAAATTTTTTTTAGGAACATTCACCCGTCCGGGTACATAAACAAGTTAACTATTTACATACAGGGACCCTGTCCGGGTTATTTAGACTTCTTTGGCTGGCCTCTTCCAGGTACCACCTGGTACTCTTCTTGAGATTGCCAAACATCCAAGGCACCAAGGACCACCAGGACCTGATGACGTCGTGTGGCCTGTACAGTGACGTCGTGACCCGCTATCTGGGTCTGTGTGGCCACCTCTTTCATCTCCCTCCGGGTCTGGAGCCCTATGTCCCGGACTGTACGAACCCCAGGGTGCCTAACAGGCGCCGGGTACGGGCCAGCTATACTTATCATGTCCATAGCTGGGGCTGCTGAGGAGACCACTGAGGGAGGCTGGGGAGATTTACGGCGTGGGGTGGGCACTTTTGCAGAGGCCTGGATGTGGGAGGCTGAAGGCTTCGAGGGTCTCACAGGTTCCTGACACACTGGGGAGTAGGGGTCGCACCTGGTAACATTTAGGGCGTACCACCCATTGTAACCCCAGTGTCGGGTGTAAGTCACCAAGTCTCCTGGCAACAGGTCCCTCCCCGGGTGTCCTTCTGGGAGGTGAGCCTCCACGTCCCGCCGGGTCACAAAGACTTCTAAATAAAGTCCAGGCTCCTTGATGAAGCCCCAACCACCTTTCAATTTAAAGCTCCGTACTGCACCCTTACGCCGCGGCTCACTCAGGGTTCCTTTGTCCTTTCTCATCCGGTCCTTATCTGCCCTGTCCTTCTCCAGGTGACGTTGGCGAAGTTTTAGGGTTTCTCGCTGCTCCCTTTGTCGCTCTGCTTCCCGCTCCCAACGTCTCCACTCTTCCTCCTGACGCCGGTTGAAATTCTCCTCCACCAGCTGCTCCATGTCTCCACCACTCCACTGCAGCTTACAGTGTCCGGTTTGCGGCAGCTCTCCTGTCGCCCCCCAGTCCTGGCGGCGCTCCCCTGCGGAGGAAGCAGACGGCTCTAAATCAGATGACAGTCGGGGCTCCGGTACAGGCAGGTAGTGCTCTGGTGCCTGCGCGGCCTCCTCCATGAGGACGGGTGTCGCTTCTTCTGTCTCAGCGACGGGGGCAGACAGCGGGATCTGAGGTGCTGTTGACGGTGCTGCGGTTTTTGCAGGAACGGGTGCCTCCACTGCGACAACGTCAACCGGATCACATTGCAAGGACTCCTCTACTAGAACGGGTGCCTCACCTTCCGGTACAGACACTTCAGGTAAGAGGGATTGGCGCCGCTCCAAGTTTATTTTTAGGGCACGCCAGCTGGCTTCCATCCTGGCGACCTCCTCCCGGTGCCGGGCCAGGCCTCTTAGGGTATCCGCCGCTTCTTGCAGCGTAGGAGGGTTTACAGGCCGGGTGCCCAACGGTGATTCTGTGGCGATCGGGTCGCTTCCGTGGGGGAGAGCTCTGACTGCTCCATCCCTTCCCACTTCTGCTCGTCGTGTCCATTAGCCATCTCTGCCAAGTCACATGTGTCATATCTGGAGAGGGCCCCTCTTTTGTAGGGAGGCGGGACCTTCGTGTTAGTTTCTGCACACTGAGGAGGATGAGGAGGCGGAACTCCAGAGCTGTGGGGCACGATGTTACATTGCAGTACCATTTACAGTGGGCGGCCATCGTTTTCACGCCACTGAGTGAGTGACACCCACGAAGAGCACGCCCTTCTTCTTCACCAGTGCCTCGTCGTGACGCAGATATGGCGGAAAAATGGCAAATACATTCTCTGATGATTTTAGCAATTCTCAAGCACAAAACCAGTACAATTCAGGCACACAGGACTCGCTTATAGCGAGCTACAGAATCCTGTTCGTGACGCCCAAGTTGAGTCGCACAGAGCCAGAGGTTTTCGGGTACTCGGCACCGAGCCCGTCGACTTCTATGGGGTATGTCACGTCTTTACCCGGCAATTGAATTAGAGTCGATTTTACTATGTAGAAGTGTATAAACTATAAATATATGTATATATATATGTCACAATGACATGTATATATATATATATATGTATTCTATGTGTGTATATTTTGTGTTTACAACGAAAGAAAGGGGTTTTTTTCTTGCGATATTTTGTTCCCATAGACTTACATGGGACTTCCGGTATCGAAATCGGATATCGACGATATTTAGTGCTATCGGCGATACAATTTCGATACGATATTTTTAGATATCGAGCAATATCGCTCAACACTACTCAACACTAATTAGTAGCTGAAAAAATAAAAAAATATTCCCAATATGACATAACAAGATTAGCTAGGGATGGTGCAAATTTCGCACCCATCGCCACGCCAGATTTTTGTAAAAAAAAATTATTGTCAAATGAGAAAAAATTGTGGGTTAATAAAAATTGAATAACTTGTAAAATATAATTAATGAGATCCTGGGAATAATTACTGAATTTCGTTAAGACAAACTGCAGCGCTGTCATGGCAACATTGTAAGGTATACAGGTATATAAAGAAGTCACATCACAACATAACCAAGTATATTCTTTAGACCAGATTTTCTTGGAAAACATTCTCAACACTTCTTTAGAATCTTTAATATAACCAGGAGTGATTTGTACTAGTGGTTGAAGTAGTGAGTCAACCCATTCACCCAGATGTTCATTTAAAGATCCAATCCCTGAGACAATAGGTCTCATGGGGGGATTTTCATATCCTTGTGAATTTTTGGGAGACCATGATTGATAGGGATAATAGGATGAGACACTGTGAGATAATCAGTTTGTTTTTTGGTTAGAATGCCAAGGCTGAAACCCTCATTGATTATTTGGATAATCTCACTTTTAAATTTATCAGTAGGATTTGTATGGAGTTTTTCATATACATCACTGTCAGACAAGAGAGACATAATTTGAGAATGATAATCCTCTTTATTCAGGATAACTACCATGCCACCCTTGTCCGACATTTTAATTATTATATCTGACATACTTTTGATCTCATCTAATGCAGTTTTCTGGGCTTTTGTTAAATTGGAATGATTTCTGCTGCTGCCCATTTTAACCCTATCAGGAAGGATTTTTAAATCCCTCTCTATCACCTCCTGGTATTTAGTCATGCAATCAGGCCTGGATTGAATGGGATAAAAAGAGGGATTTTTTGTTTTAAACACAGGTGCATGAATAATATCAGATTCGTTATCATAGGAATGAGTAGACAAACTAAACAAAGTGTTGAGAGATACCTGTTCTCTGAAAGACAAGTCAGTAAATTCATTATTATATGTCAGCGACTCCTGCAAAGTGGTCTCATCAGAATGATTTAGAAAATGCTTTTTGATGGTAAGGTCTCGCATAAACTTATTGACGTCCAAAATAGTAGAAAAAAGATTGAAATTCTGATCGGGCACAAAATTCAGACCTAAGGACAAAACATCTAATTGCGTTTTGGTAAAGTCTCGTGCAGATAAATTCAAGACATTATCATGGTTTCTTATTTGCGATAATTCTTCCTGCGGCGTTTAATCATGACATGATCTTTGTCGGTGTTTTCTGCCACCCCGCCTTTTATGTTTTTTGAATGACGAAAAAACTTTGTGGTGTGAACACTGTCATTAGAGGAAACACTCAGATTATTGTCAGATGAATCCAACTCAGAGGATGTAAAACAGATATGTGGTTTAGATACCGGTTCGTTGAGAGCATGGTTGCGTTTTAAAATAGATTTAGGAGTTCTATGACCCCGCTCCCAATGGCCCCAGTCATAGACTTTCTTGGTTGAATAGTCTCTTAGATCACGAGAAAATTTTCGTTTTTTCCGGTCCATGATATCCTTTTCTAGGCTAGAGACATTATCTTGCATTTTAGCCACAAGTGAGTCATACTGAGTCAACGATTTAAATTCAGTGAGCGCAGTATCTGCATCATTCATTTGTTTCTGAATATCCTCCAATTTATTACTCTCATATTTGACTATGAGTTGCATTAGTTTGGAAGAACAATTACTGAGTATCTGATTCCACTCTTCAATGAAAATGTCAGAAAAAATTGTAGTGGGGATTTTTTTAATACGAAGCCCCCTTGGAATCATATCCTTAGCTAGATAATTTTGGAGGGTAGTATGATCCTACCACAACTTTGTTTCTTGAAGCAAAAGTTTTTCCATTTTGTTGATATTTTCATTCAGATCAGGCATGTCTGGAATTTCATTAATATCACCAGAAAACACTTGTGCCGCTTTAACAGATCTGTCTTGAACAAAAATAGATGCCATAATAAAGCTGGTGCCTGAGCTTAATGACTGAGTCCACTTTCAAAATACTTGAAAATATTGAGCATGAAACCGGGGGCACGGTAATCAAAAGTACAAATATAAGAACGCTAACCAGCTCACCGGTTTGTAGAAGCACGGATCCTCCGCTTGATCAAACGTGAAGATACATGAGAAAATGAAGGAAAAAGGGATCCAGCTTCAATAAAATCTTCATCTTTATTGATTCATAAAAACATGAATAATGGCATGCTCCTGGACAAGCTCAGGACAAGGCTACGCGTTTCGATCACAGGGATCTTTATCACAGCTGACATATTCAGACAAAGGCACATATTTAAGACAAAGGAAGACCAATCACGATCAGAAAAAATGTCATGTGATTTTTGACAAGTCCTTTAACAATTTGCACATAACGAATAAAGAAACAAAAACAATATTTGCACAAATAAAATCAATGCAAAGAAATAAAATTAATAATGGAACATCAATTTGTTTCTTTTGTTGAGACCAAATGGATGTCTGGTATGTAGATTAAAGATCCAGAAAGCTTCACGTGTGAGGAGTCGCTGACGTGCATCTCCACCTCGGGCAGACAGGTTAACACTTTCAATACCTGTGACTTGGAAGGAAGAAACATTGCGAGCATGCTGAAAAATAAAATGTTTAGCAGCAGCAGAAATATTGCGATTTGAAGAGACATTCTTTATATCCTGCAAATGTTCAGCGATCCTGATTTTTAATTTCCTAGTGGTGCAGCCTATATAAGATAAATTGCAAGTAGTGCAATTCTTATATTTGTACTTTTGATTACCGTGCCCCCGGTTTCATGCTCAATATTTTCAAGTATTTTGAAAGTGGACTCGACTCAGTCATTAAGCTCAGGCACCAGCTTTATTATGGCATCTATTTTTGTTCAAGACAGATCTGTTAAAGCGGCACAAGTGTTTTCTGGTGATATTAATGAAATTCCAAACATGCCTGATCTGAATGAAAATATCAACAAAATGGAAAAACTTTTGCTTCAAGAAACAAAGTTGTGGTGGGATCATACTACCCTCCAAAATTATCTAGCTAAGGATATGATTCCAAGGGGGCTTCGTATTAAAAAAATCCCCACTACAATTTTTTCTGACATTTTCATTGAAGAGTGGAATCAGATACTCAGTAAGCTATGGTTCACGGTCCGGACCATAGCGCTTTGGACGGAGCGGAAATTCCGCTCCGTCTAAGCCCGCCCCCTTTATGACGCGCGATCTTTCGGAGGTGTCAGGACACCTCCGGAACACCTCCGGAAGAGCGCAGGGCTACATAGCCCTGTGTTAATTATGTTGCGGCGACGCACCGTCGCCGCAATACGCGAGGACATGCTGCGGTCTAAAAAGACGCGCCGCATGTCCGTTTACGCAGGTTTGCCACCTGCGTATTGTTACGCATAGTGGAGACGGGATTTCTTGAAATCCCTCCACTATGCTGTACACTGGACGCTGCGTGTTTGGCGCTGCGCCAGCGCACAGCGCCAAACACGCAGCGTATCCTGACGTGGAAACTCACCCTAATTGTTCTTCCAACTAATGCAACTCATAGTCAATATGAGAGTAATAAATTGGAGGATATTCAGAAACAAATGAATGATGCAGATACTGCGCTCACTGAATTTAAATCGTTGACTCAGTATGACTCACTTGTGGCTAAAATGCAAGATAATGTCTCTAGCCTAGAAAGGATATCATGGACCGGAAAAAACGAAAATTTTCTCGTGATCTAAGAGACTATTCAACCAAGAAAGTCTATGACTGGGGCCTTTGGGAGCGGGGTCATAGAATTTCTAAATCTATTTTAAAACGCAACCATGCTCTCAACGAACCGGTATCTAAACCACATGTCTGTTTTACATCCTCTGAGTTGGATTCATCTGACAATAATCTGAGTGTTTCCTCTAATGAAAGTGTTCAAACCACAAAGTTTTTTCGTCATTCAAAAAACGTAAAAGGAGGGGTGGCAGAAAACACCGACAAAGATCATGTCATGATTACACGCCGCAGGAAGAATTATCGCAAATAAGAAACCATGATAATGTCTTGAATTTATCTGCACGAGACTTTACCAAAACGCAATTAGATGTTTTGTCCTTAGGTCTGAATTTTGTGCCCGATCAGAATTTCAATCTTTTTTCTACTATTTTGGACGTCAATAAGTTTATGCGAGACCTTACCATCAAAAAGCATTTTTTAAATCATTCTGATGAGACCCCTTTGCAGGAGTCGCTGACATATAATAATGAATTTACTGACTTGTCTTTCAGAGAACAGGTATCTCTCAACACTTTGTTTAGTTTGTCTACTCATTCCTATGATAATGAATCTGATATTATTCATGCACCTGTGTTTAAAACAAAAAATCCCTCTTTTTATCCCATTCAATCCAGGCCTGATTGCATGACTAAATGCCAGGAGGTGATAGAGAGGGATTTAAAAATCCTTCATGATAGGGTTAAAATGGGCAGCAGCAGAAATCATTCCAATTTAACAAAAGCCCAGAAAACTGCATTAGATGAGATCAAAAGTATGTCAGATATAATAATTAAAATGTCGGACAAGGGTGGCATGGTAGTTATCCTGAATAAAGAGGATTATCATTCTCAAATTATGTCTCTCTTGTCTGACAGTGATGTATATGAAAAACTCCATACAAATCCCACTGATAAATTTAAAAGTGAGATTATCCAAATTATCAATGAGGGTTTCAGCCTTGGCATTCTAACCAAAAAACAAACTGATTATCTCACAGTGTCTCATCCTATTATCCCTATCATGCATGGTCTCCCAAAAATTCACAAGGATATGAAAATCCCCCCATGAGACCTATTGTCTCAAGGATTGGATCTTTAAATGAACATCTGGGTGAATGGGTTGACTCACTACTTCAACCACTAGTACAAATCACTCCTGGTTAGTGTTGAGCGATACTGCTCGATATCGAAAAATATCGGATCGGAATGGTATAACCGATATCACTAAATATTGCCGATATCCGATTCCGATAGCGGAAGTCCCATGTAAGTCTATGGGAACAAAATATCGCAACAAAAAAAACCCTTTCTTTCGTTGTAAACACAAAATATACACACATAGAATACATATATATATATATATACATGTCATTGTGACATATATATAAACATATATTTATAGTTTATACACTTCTACATAGTAAAATAGACTCTGTGCTTGAGAATTGCTAAAATCATCAGAGAATGTATTTGCCAATTTTTTCCGCCATATCTGCGTCACGACGAGGCACTGGTGAAGAAGAAGGGCGTGCTCTTCGTGGGTGTACACTCACTCAGTGGCGTGAAAACGATGGCCGACCAGTGTAAATGTTACTGCAATGTAAGATCGTGCCCCACAGCTCTGGAGTTCCGCCTCCTCATCCTCCTCAGTGTGCAGAAACTAACACGAAGGTCCCGCCTCCCTACAAAAGAGGGGCCCTCTCCAGATGCTAATGACACATGTGACTTGGCAGAGATGGCTAATGGACACGAGCAGAAGTGTGAAGGGATGGAGCAGTCAGAGCTCTCCCCCCACGGAAGCGACCCGATCGCCACGGAATCACCGTTGGGCACCCGGCCTGTAAACCCTCCTACGCTGCAAGAAGCGGAGGATACCCTAAGAGGCCTGGCCCGGCACCGGGAGGAGGTCGCCAGGATGGAAGCGAGCTGGCGTGCCCTAAAAATAAACTTGGAGCGGCGCCAATCCCTCTTACCTGAAGTGTCTGTACCGGAAGGTGAGGCACCCGTTCTAGTAGAGGAGCCCTTGCAATGTGATCCGGTTGACGTTGTCGCAGTGGAGGCACCCGTTCCTGCAAAAACCGCAGCACCGTCAGCACCCCAGATCCCGCTGTCTGCCCCCGTCGCTGAGACAGAAGAAGCGACACCCGTCCTCATGGAGGAGGCCGCGCAGGCACCAGAGCACTACCTGCCTGTACCGGAGCCCCGACTGTCATCTGATTTAGAGCCGTCTGCTTCCTCCGCAGGGGAGCGCCGCCAGGACTGGGGGGCGCCAGGAGAGCTGCCGCAAACCGGACATTGCAAGCTGCAGTGGATTGGTGGAGACATGGAGCTGCTGGTGGAGGAGAATTTCAACCGGCGTCAGGAGGAAGAGTGGAGACGTTGGGAGCGGGAAGCAGAGCGACAAAGGGAGCAGCGAGAAACCCTAAAACTTCGCCAACGTAACCTGGAGAAGGACCGGGCAGATAAGGACCGGATGAGAAAGGATAAAGGAACCCTGAGGGAGCCGCGGCGTAAGGGTGCAGTACGGAGCTTTAAATTGAAAGGTGGTTGGGGCTTCATCCAGGAGCCTGGACTTTATTTAGAAGTTTTTGTGACCCGGCGGGACGTGGAGGCTCACCTCCCAGAAGGACACCCGGGAGGGACCTGTTGCCAGGAGACTTGGTGACTTACACCCGACACTGGGGTTACAATGGGTGGTACGCCCTAAATGTTACCAGGTGCGACCCCTACTCCCCAGAGTATCAGGAACCTGTGAGACCCTCGGAGCCTTCAGCCTCCCACATCCAGGCCTCTGCAAAAGTGCCCACCCCACGCCGTAAATCTCCACAGCCTCCCTCAGTGGTCTCCTCAGCAGCCCCAGCTATGGACATGATAACTATAGCTGGCCCGTACCCGGTGCCTGTTAGGCCCCCTGGGGTTCGTTCAGTCCGGGACATAGGTTTCCAGACCCGGAGGGAGATGAAAGAGGTGGCCACACAGACCCAGATAGCGGGTCACGACTTGACTGTACAGGCCACACGACGTCATCAGGTCCTGGTGGTCCTTGGTGCCTCGGATGTTTGGCAAGCATCAGAAGAGTACCAGGTGGTACCTGGAACACCCCGGCCAAAGAAGTATAAATAACCCGGACAGGGTCCCTGTATGTAAATAGTTAAATTGTTGATAAATAGTTAAATTGTTGATGTACCCGGACGGGTGAATGTTCATAAAAAAGTTTTTTAATTTAATAAAAAAAAAAAAACACATTTTTCATTACTTTTATTACAGTCTCATCCTGCGACGCCATCGATCTCCTGTAAAAAAATGAAAAAAAAAAAAAAAAGTATACCACCTGACCGACGCAGTCCATAGTAACGAGTGTCCCACGACGATCCAGCTCTGCTACATCAGAATGACAGGCAGAGCCTGTCATCCCGGCGCAGCACAGCTGATTACCTGCTTCCCCGGCGGTGACGTCATCGGACTGGTTTACGGCCGGGATTACCCTGCAGTCACTGCAGTTATCGCGAAAAAACTGCATGTGACCGCCAGGGAGAAGATAATGGCGGCCTCAAGCAGTCCAGGACGTGACCGCCGGAGATCTTCTGCCAGGTAAGTGCCGCTGACTCCTGACAGACCCGACCGACGGACACTCACAGTGACAGTGACAAATCCGATTCCGGTATTCGATATGACGAAAATATCGGTATTCGGAATCGAAAGGCCGATACAGCTAATATCGGCCGATATCCGATATTTGCAGTATCGTATCGCTCAACACTACTCCTGGTTATATTAAAGATTCTAATGAAGTGTTGAGAATGTTTTCCAAGAAAATCTGGTTTAAAGAATATACTTGGTTATGTTGTGATGTGACTTCTTTATATACCTGTATACCTTACAATGTTGCCATGACAGCGCTGCAGTTTGTCTTAACGAAATTCAGTAATTATTCCCAGGATCTCATCTAATATATAAAGCTGAATGTATGTATGTGTGTATGTATGTGGGTATGTTTGTCCGGGATTGGAATCCGCACCGTCGCACTTACGGGCATGAAATTTTGCACGCCCGCACGTCTCGACCCCGAAAGCGTCCTAGGCTATGTTTTGAATCGAAATTTTAACCCCGCGCGTTCCAAATCGCCAAACAATTTTGGCCCTATCTACATAATGGGGAGAAAGCTGAATGCTTGTGTGTATGTCCGGCATAGGAATCTGCATTTACGGGCATGAAATTTTGCACACCCGCACGTCTCGACCCCGGGAGCGTCATAGGCTAGGTTTTGAGTCAAAATTTTAACCCCGGCATTCCAAATCGGCAAATTAATTTTGGCCCGGGATAGGAATCTGCACCGTTGTACTTACGGGCATGAAATTTTGCATGCCCGCACATCTCAACCCCAAGCATCATAGGCTATGTTGTTGAATGGAAATTTTAACCCCCGCACGTTCCAAATCGCCAAACAATTTTGGCCCTATCTACATAATGGGGAGAAAGCTGAATGCTTGTGTGTATGTCCGGCATAGGAATCTGCATTTACGGGCATGAAATTTTGCACACCCGCACGTCTCGACCCCGGGAGCGTCATAGGCTAGGTTTTGAGTCAAATTTTAACCCCGCGCATTCCAAATCGGCAAATAATTTTGGCCCGGGATAGGAATCTGCACCGTTGTACTTACGGGCATGAAATTTTGCATGCCCGCACATCTCAACCCCAGGAGCATCATAGGCTATGTGTTGAATGGAAATTTTAACCCCCGCACGTTTTGGTGTGTGATTTTTATGTGCAGAATAAATTTTTGTTAACATAGTCTATTTTGTTACAGCTAACAGCAGTTATTAATTAACCCGGGCGAAGCCGGGTACTACAGCTAGTTAATTATATTTTACAAGTTATTCAATTTTTATTAACCCACAATTTTTTCTCATTTGACAATAAATTTTTTTTACAAAAATCTGGCGTGGCGATGGGTGCGAAATTTGCGCCATCCCTAGCTAATCTTGTTATGTCATATTGGGAATATTTTTTTATTTTTTCAGCTACTAATCCATTTATTGACTCGATTGCTTGGTATGGTAGATATATTGATGATTTACTCATCATTTGGAGTGGTGATGTACCTGCCATATCCGGATTTATTGATTATATCAATTCTAATTCATTCAACATACATTTTACTCATAAATTTCATCATAACAAAATTTCTTTTTTGGATCTTGATTTATATGGGGTACATGACTCTGTTATTATTACTAAAACGTTCAGCAAACCTTGTGCTGGTAATTCTATCTTGCATGCAGCAAGCAGTCACCCCAAACATACTATTAAATCGATTCCTTTGGGTGAATATACCAGAATTTTGAGAAACTGCAGCGATCCTACAGCTTTGGAAACGGAATTTAATTGTGTGGATACAAAATTAAAAAACAGAAATTATCCTAAATGGTCATTAAAAAGAGCACGAACAATTGTAAGTAATAAAAACAGAGAGGATCTCATTAGTGGAGGGCGACAACAAAAAAATGATCTTGCAGTGAAACCATATTTTTGGCTCAATATAGTCCTCAATTTGGGGACATCAAAAAAATCATTTTGAGATCGCTGCCTATTTTATATGAAGATCCCTCTCTTGCTGACATTCTTTCATCAGGTATTAATGTTGTTTCAAGGAAAGCGCCATCTATTGGTAACAAAGTTTCTCCAAGCATGTTCAGTAATAATTTCTCTTCTCATAAAACATCGTGGTTAGAACATAAAGGTTTTTAAATGTGGCCACAATAGATGTGCACTTTGCAAATATGTTTGTGTAACGAAAACCTTTGAAAATAATGACAGCACTGCGATTTATACCATTAACAAATATATCAATTGTAATTCATGCTATGTGGTATATAAAATTATGTGCACTACTTGCAATTTATCTTATATAGGCTGCACCACTAGGAAATTAAAAATCAGGATCGCTGAACATTTGCAGGATATAAAGAATGTCTCTTCAAATCGCAATATTTCTGCTGCTGCTAAACATTTTATTTTTCAGCATGCTCGCAATGTTTCTTCCTTCCAAGTCACAGGTATTGAAAGTGTTAACCTGTCTGCCCGAGGTGGAGATGCACGTCAGCGACTCCTCACACGTGAAGCTTTCTGGATCTTTAATCTACATACCAGACATCCATTTGGTCTCAACAAAAGAAACGAATTGATGTTCCATTATTAATTTTATTTCTTTGCATTGATTTTATTTGTGCAAATATTGTTTTTGTTTCTTTATTCGTTATGTGCAAATTGTTAAAGGACTTGTCAAAAATCACATGACATTTTTTCTGATCGTGATTGGTCTTCCTTTGTCTTAAATATGTGCCTTTGTCTGAATATGTCAGCTGTGATAAAGATCCCTGTGATCGAAACGCGTAGCCTTGTCCTGAGCTTGTCCAGGAGCATGCCATTATTCATGTTTTTATGAATCAATAAAGATGAAGATTTTATTGAAGCTGGATCACTTTTCCTTCATTTTCTCATGTATCTTCACGTTTGATCAAGCGGAGGATCCATGCTTCTACAAACCGGTGAGCTGGTTAGCGTTCTTATATAAACAATCCAATCTCTGGATGAATATGCAGCATTTTGCTTGTTTAGTACAATATACCTGTCATGTGTGCATTGCCACGAAGATCGTCGCGGTTGCACATTTTGACTTCTCACAGCTGAGCTGCTGTTTCTTTGTGTTTGGCAGCTAGGGAGTTAATTCTGTCTGTGCTCGGTGCTGGGACTGGGTGCAGTTTCTCCCGGCTGCAATTGATTATTTGTTGATTGGTTTCCTTTAAATTCCTGGTTGTCTGCTTGGGGAGTTGCCAGTGAAACCTTCATGCAGACCACAGATAGGAATGAATCTGTATAGACTTTAGTTGTGAGCTCCTTAGTTGTTCTAAGCTCAACTTGGTTAGAGTTTATTTCCCAGACCATTTATGTTCCTTTGGTGTTTGAGTGTGTATGCAAGCGAGTGTTATCCTGTCTGTCTTATATGTCTAATCTGTGTATTTAGCTGAGATCAGCCCATATCCCTTTGGTGGTAGTCAGGATCCTTCTTAGGACTGATTACAGGGTTTAGGGTCTGATAGGAGACAGGGTTAGGTTGGAGACTTGGACCTCTGAACCATTATCAGTACCTCCAAGGTGAGGGATTAGTTAGGACCCCAGTTTAGGGTCAGGTTAGATCCCGGTCCACCTCTTTCCTGTTTCAGCTCATCAAGTCCTCAAGATTAACCCTGAGTTCAGCAGATATCGTGTCAGGTAAATCTATTCTATACTTACATGCTGATGTTGCTATACTAGTTGTTGTATAGAGTGTTGTTCCTGTATTAATAGTTTACTGATATTGTATACATATCATTAGACAGCGTGACATTTTCACTGGCCATAAAAATTATCTCCAGTTACCATGGATCCAGTAGCCCAGCTGGCTCTGCAGTTGCAGGGATTATCCATGGAGCTGACGGACATTAAGTCCAAAGTTTTGTCTCCCCTGGAGCCAACCAGAGTTGAACCTAAAGTAGCTCTCCCGGACAGGTTCACTGGTGGGCGAGACAAATTTTTCACCTTCCGGGAGGCATGTAAATTGTATTTTCGGCTTCGACCTCGATCATCAGGGAGTGAGGAGCAGAGAGTGGGAATTGTTATCTCACTTCTGCAAGGGAACCCTCAATCCTGGGCATTTTCCCTTCCTCCGGGATCCCCGGCTCTACTGTCTGTAGATCAATTTTTTACTGCCCTGGGATTGGTATATGATGACCCAGATCGGGTCTCTCTTGCTGAGACAAAATTACGTAAGATACAGCAGGGAGATCGTCCGGCAGAGGAATTTGCTTCTGAGTTTCGTAGATGGGCCACAGATACTCAGTGGAATGACCCAGCTCTTAGGAGCCAGTTTTGTCATGGGCTTTCTGATAAATTAAAAGACGTTTTGGCTCAGTATGAGTCTCCTCCTTCTCTGGAGGCTGCTATGGCCTTAGCTATCCGTACTGATAGACGGCTTCGGGAGAGGGGTGAGGTAACCCCACTCCCTGTTGTTTCTCCACCTACCACTAAAGTCCCTTATGTTGAGGTTCCCCTTGTCTGTTCGGATGAGCCTATGCAGTTGGGAGGGACATCATTTCGTAGGAGGGGATTGGCGGTACTCCGCAGGACTAGAAGACGTTTTTTCTGCGGGAAAGAGGGACATTTTGTTGGAGAATGTCCATCCCGTGCCTTGTTGAGCCAAAAGTCGCCGGAAAACTGTTAATCCCAGGTTGTGTGGTGGACGACAACCTGGGAGTATGTATTTCATCCGCCAGTTCTTCTCAGTTCCTTGTACCAGTGGAGGTGGTAGTTGGTACGAGAGTGGAGAGATTGTCTGTTCTTCTTGATAGTGGTTCCGGGGCTAATCTGGTTGACGCTCAGTTTGCTCAGGCTCAAGGTATGCATCTGAGTGTATTGGTCAAACCGATCCCTATATTCTCCATTGACGCCAGGCCTCTCGGCCAAGGTAGCTTTGTTCATGAGGTTCATAACATTGACCTACGGGTAGGGGCAATACATAGGGAACAATTATCTTGTTATGTGTTGGAGGGTCTACCTACTCGCATTGTGTTGGGACTTCCTTGGTTGGTTAAACATAACCCTGTGATTAATTGGCAGTCCAGAGAAATAAGCCAATGGGGTGAGTTTTGCAAAAGCAACTGCATGAACACAGTCATCAGTGCGGTCGTGCCTAGTACATTGCCTCCTTTTTTGGAGGATTTTGGGGATGTTTTCTCTGAGGAGGGGTGTCAGGAGTTGCCTCCTCATCGCGTGTATGACTGCTCTATTAATCTCCTTCCTGATGCTAAGTTGCCTAAAGCTAGGTTGTATAATCTTTCTGGTCCTGAGAGGCAGGCTATGAAAGATTATATTTCTGAAAGTCTGGCCAAAGGGCATATTAGACATTCATCTTCCCCAGTAGCTGCGGGGTTCTTCTTTGTGAAGAAGAAAGATGGAGGCCTACGCCCTTGCTTGGATTTCCGCGAACTTAATCGGATTACTGTTCGAGATCCGTATCCACTCCCTCTTATTCCTGATCTCTTCAATCAAATTGTTGGCGCCAAATGGTTTTCTAAATTGGATCTCAGGGGGGCGTATAATCTGATTAGGATAAAAGAGGGGGATGAGTGGAAAACGGCGTTTAACACGCCGGAGGGACATTATGAGAACCTAGTCATGCCTTTTGGTCTGACTACTGCACCAGCAGTATTCCAACATTTTGTTAATGACATTTTTCGTCACCTTGTGGGGCTGTTTGTGGTTGTATATTTGGACGACATTTTAATTTACTCGCCAGATCTTGTGTCTCATCAGGAGCATGTGAGACAGGTGTTGCAGATCTTGCGAGACAATAAACTATACGCCAAACTGGAGAAGTGAGTATTTGCCGTACAGGAACTTCAGTTTTTGGGTTTTTTGGTGTCAGCCTCCGGTTTCCGTATGGACCCTGAAAAGGTGAGAGCAGTGCTTGAATGGGATCAGCCAGGGGATCTTAAGGCTCTGCAGCGTTTTTTGGGGTTTGCTAACTACTACCGGAAATTTATTTGTAATTTCTCATCTGTCGTCAAACCTCTCACTGACATGACAAGAAAAGGGACGGATTTTTCTAAATGGTCGGACAAAGCTTGCCAAGCCTTTTCCTCTTTGAAGAAATGTTTTGCTTCGGCACCCGTTCTCATCCAACCAGATGCATCTCAGCCGTTCATTGTGGAGGTGGATGCGTCTGACGTAGGGGTGGGTGCTATATTGTCCCAGGGTCCGTCCCCTGGTAAATGGCATCCGTGCGCTTTCTTTCTAAGAAATTGTCGTCCGCCGAAAGGAATTATGATATCGGCAATAGGGAACTTTTGGCCATTAAGTTAGCTTTTGAAGAATGGCGTCACTTTTTGGAGGGGGCAGTCCACCCGGTTACCGTTATTACTGATCACAAGAACCTGTTGTATTTGGAATCCGCTAAGCGTCTGAATTCCAGACAAGCTCGATGGTCGTTGTTTTTTACCAGGTTTAATTTTGTCGTCACTTATCGCCCGGGGTCTAAGAATGTAAAGGCTGATGCCTTGTCTCGCAGTTTCCCAGGGGCCGGGAAAACGGATGACCCGAGTCCTATCCTTCAGGAGGGGGTGGTAGGGTCGGCTGTATTTTCTGAGCTTGAGGAGGAGGTGTTAGAGGCTCAGGGGGACGCCCCTGCAGGACCTCCAGGGAGACTGTTTGTCCGAAATCTGTTGAGACAAAAGGTTATTGAGGCACATCATAATTCTGCTCTAGCAGGACATCCAGGGAGTAAGGCTACTTTAGATCTCCTTTCTCGCCGGTTTTGGTGGCCTAATGCTAATAAAGATGTTATAACTTTTGTCGCGTCATGTGGGGTGTGTGCTCGCTCTAAAACCCCTCATACCCGTCCGTCTGGGACCCTTTTACCCTTGAAACTTCCGGAGCGTCCAAGGACTCATTTATCTATGGACTTCATTACGGACCTTCCTCCGTCGTCAGAGAATACTGTCATACTGGTGGTTGTTGACAGGTTCAGTAAGATGGCACATTTCGTTGCTCTTCCTGCACTCCCTAATGCTAAAACTCTGGCGCAGGTGTTCATTAGGGAGATCGTTAGACTTCATGGGTTGCCTTCTGATGTGGTGTCAGATAGGGGGTCTCAGTTTGTGTCCAAATTTTGGAGGGCATTTTGTTTACGTCGGGGGATGCAATTGTCATTTTCCTCGGCTTTTCATCCGCAGACCAATGGTCAGACAGAGCGTCTGAATCAGAGCTTAGAGACATATCTCCGGTGTTTTGTCTCAGAGAACCAAGAGGACTGGTCTTCTTTCTTGCCTCTGGCAGAGTTCGTTCTTAACAACAGGCGGAGCGAGTCCACTGGTAAGTCCCCGTTTTTTGGGGCATATGGTTTCCATCCCCAGTTTTGTACTTTCAATGGGGGGGGCCCTTCTGGGGTTCCTGAGGAGGAGCGTTTCTCGTCGTCACTTGCTTCTGTGTGGAGAGGTGTATTGAATAATCTGAGTGCGATGGGGAACCGTTACAAACGTATGGCTGATAGGAGGAGAGTTTCTGGTCCAGATCTGAATGTGAACGATCTGGTATGGTTGTCTACCAGGAATATAAAACTTAAAGTGCCCTCCTGGAAACTGGGTCCCAGATTCATCGGGCCGTACAGGATCAGTTCCATAATTAATCCTGTGGCATTTCGTCTGGACCTCCCTCCTACGTTTAAAATTCATAAGTGTTCCACAAGTCATTACTTAAAAGGTATGTGGCACCAGTCATACCGTCACCTCTACCTCCTCCTCCTGTGTTGGTCAATGATAACTTGGAATTTCAAGTATCAAAGATCATTGACTCACGTCTGAATCGCCGGTCCCTTCAGTACTTGGTGCATTGGAAGGGGTATGGTCCAGAGGAGAGGACGTGGGTCCCTGCGTCTGATGTTAACGCAGATCTTTGGTTCGGACCTTCCACAGAACTCACCCGGGCAGGCCTGGCCCTGAGGGTCCGGAGGCCCCTCGTAGAAGGGGGGGTACTGTCATGTGTGCATTGCCACGAAGATCGTCGCGGTTGCACATTTTGACTTCTCACAGCTGAGCTGCTGTTTCTTTGTGTTTGGCAGCTAGGGAGTTAATTCTGTCTGTGCTCGGTGCTGGGACTGGGTGCAGTTTTCTCCGGCTGCAATTGATTATTTGTTGATTGGTTTCCTTTAAATTCCTGGTTGTCTGCTTGGGGAGTTGCCAGTGAAACCTTCATGCAGACCACAGATAGGAATGAATCTGTATAGACTTTAGTTGTGAGCTCCTTAGTTGTTCTAAGCTCAACTTGGTTAGAGTTTATTTCCCAGACCATTTATGTTCCTTTGGTGTTTGAGTGTGTATGCAAGCGAGTGTTATCCTGTCTGTCTTATATGTCTAATCTGTGTATTTAGCTGAGATCAGCCCATATCCCTTTGGTGGTAGTCAGGATCCTTCTTAGGACTGATTACAGGGTTTAGGGTCTGATAGGAGACAGGGTTAGGTTGGAGACTTGGACCTCTGAACCATTATCAGTACCTCCAAGGTGAGGGATTAGTTAGGACCCCAGTTTAGGGTCAGGTTAGATCCCGGTCCACCTCTTTCCTGTTTCAGCTCATCAAGTCCTCAAGATTAACCCTGAGTTCAGCAGATATCGTGTCAGGTAAATCTATTCTATACTTACATGCTGATGTTGCTATACTAGTTGTTGTATAGAGTGTTGTTCCTGTATTAATAGTTTACTGACATTGTATACATATCATTAGACAGCGTGACAATACCCCATAGTCCTCCATATATTATAATGTGTACCACAGTCCTCCATATTGTAAAATGCACACCCCATAGTCCTCCATATAATATAATATACCCCACAGTCCTCCATATTATAAAATGCACACCCCATAGTCCTCCATATAGTATAATACACTCCCTATAGTCATCTATATAGTATAATACACTCCTCAGTCCTCCATATAGTATAATACACTCGTCATAGTCCTCAAATAGTATAATACACTCTCTATAGTCCTCCATATATTAATATACACACCTCAGTCTTCCATATAGTACTATACACTTCCTATAGTCCTCCATATAGTATAATACACTCCCTATAGCCCTCCATACCATAAAATACACTTTGTCCTCCATATAGTATAATACACTACTCAGTCCTCCATATAGTATAATATACTCCTCATAGAGCTCCATATAGTATAATGCACCGCCATACTCATCCATGTAGTACAATTCACTTCCCATAGTATAATGCACCCCATAGTTCTTCATATAGTATAATGTCCCATAATATCCTATAGTCCTCGATACAGTATAATGCAGCCCACATATAGTATAATGCAATCACCCCATAGAGCATAATGCAGCCACCCCACATGGTATATTGCAGCCACTTCACAGAATATAATGTAAACCCCCATAGAATATAATGCACCCCTCCTCATATAGTATAATGTAGCCCCATAGAATATAATGTAGCCCCCTCATAAAGTATAATGAAGCCCCATACAATATAATCTAGCTCCCCAAAGAATATAATGCAGCCCCCCATAGAATACAATGTAGCCCCCTTATATAGTATAATGTAGCCCCCTCATAGAGTATGATGCAATCACCCCTCATAGAATATAATAAATATAATACAGCCCCCATAGAATATAATGTAGTCCCGAATAGAATATAAAACAGCCCGCCTCCCCATAGAATATATTGTAGCCCCCCCATAATATATAACATAGCCACATAGTATATTACACAGCCTCCCCCATAAAATATAATATACCCCCAATAGTATATAACACAGCCCACATAGTATATAGCGCAGCCCATATAGTATATAGCGCGGCCCACATAGTATATAGCGCAGCCCGCATAGTATATAGTGTGGCCCGCATAGTATATAGCGTGGCCCACATAGTATATATCGTGACCCGCATAGTATATAGCACGGCCACCTAGTATATAGTGCGGCCACATAGTATATAGCGCGGCCCGCATAGTATATAGCGTGGTCCACATAGTATATAACACAGCCACATAGTATATAGCGCGTTCCGCATAGTATATAGCACGGCTCACATAGTATATAGCACAGCCACATAGTATATAGTGCGGCCCACATAGTATATAGCATGACCCACATATTATATAGCACAGCCACATAGTATATAGTGTGGCCCACATAGTATGTAGCACAGCAACATAGTATATAGCACAGCAACATAGTATATAGCACGGCCCACATAGTATATAGCACGGTCCACATAGTGCATAGCGCGGCCCACATAGTATATAGCGCAGCCCGCATAGTATATAGTGCGGCCACATAGTATATAGTGCGGCCACATAATATATAGCGCAGCCCGCATAGTATATAGCGCAGCCCACATAGTATATCGCGCGGCCCACATAGTACATAGCGCGGCCACATAGTATATAGCACGGCCACATAGTAAATAGTGCGGCCACATAATATATAGCGCAGCCCGCATAGTATGGTGGAGCGGGGGGCCCTAGGCAGCTGCCAGGTCTGCCTGCCCCTAACGCCGGCCCTGTCTGTTCAATTGTTAACTGCCTTAAAGAAAGCACAGTGCTTCACCACCCAGGAATATGAGGATAAGACAGGAAAACAGACATGAGGAAAACCCATTGGTTTGTTTAAAATTAATCAAATGCCCTTCAGCTTGACAATTTCCCCAATGATGTTTCAAAGGCTCATTTAGCAGTGTAAGGTAAGGACATTCTAAATTTTGAAATTGCTCTAATTTAACTCAAAGATGTTATTGTTTACTCCTGAACCTTCCATTAACATCTGGAACACCTGGCTGTGGTTCTTAGGCAACTAAGGGAATTGGACTTGAGGCATACGCAAATTAAGAGTAGTACTGACTCAGATGTACTTTCTAGGGCATGTGATGTGCACTGAAAGACTGGGTTTCAATAAGTCTAAAGTGAAATTAGTACAAGCCAGTGATTGTGGTGCAGTCCTTTCTTGGACTCTCTTCAATCCCTAGGTATTGATGGGTCTCGTGTTGGGAAAAAAAAGCCATGGGAAGAGAGATGGTTACCTTCTGTGGACCAGACTACAAATGGGCTTTCAAGAGTTCAAGAGTTTAACCCTTTCACTTCCGAGCCTGTATTCACTTTTATGAAAAGGCCAAATTTTATAATTCTGACTAGTCACTTTATGTAGTAATAACTCTTGAAGCTTCAATGGATCCCACTGATTCTGAGAGTTTTTTTGTGACATATTGTACTTCATGAGTTATAAAATTTCTTCTATATGATATGTGTTTATTTCAATATTTACATTTTAATGTCCTTAAATCAGTTATGTCACACAAAAAAGTTAATAAAAAACATTTACCACATGTCTAATTTACATCAGCACAATTTTTGAAACATATTTTTTTTGTTAGGAAGTTGGAAGAGTTAAAAGTTGACCAGCAATTTCTCATTTTTAAGATAAAATTTACAAAACCATTTTTTAGGGACTACACCACATTTTAAGTGACTTTGGTAGCCTGTATGACAGAAATTACTCAAAAATGACACCATTCTAAAAACTGCATCCCTCATGTGCTCAAAGCCACATTCAAGAAGTTTATAAAACCTTCAGGTTCTTCAAAGGAACTGAAGAAATGTGGAAGGAAAACATTAACACAATTTTTTTTTCACAAAAATGTTTTTTAGCCCCCAATTTTTTTTATTTTCACAAGGGTAACAGAAGAAAATGGACCCCAAAATTTGTGGGGCAATTTCTCCCGAAAACGCCAATACCCTGTATGTGGGGGAAAACTACTGTTAGGGTGCACGGCATGGCTTGGAAGGGAAGGAGCGCCATTTGAGTTTTGGAGCGCATAATTGGTTGGATTCATTAGTGGATGCCAAGTCCCATTTGGAGAGCCCCTGATGTGCCTAAACAGTGGAAACTTCCCACAAGTGACCTCATTTTGGAAACTAGGCCTTTGATGGAATATATCTAAATGTGTGGTGAGAACCTTGAACCCACAGGTGCTTCACAGAAGTTTATAACAATGAGTTGTGAAAATAAAAAATAGAATTTTTCCTACAAAAAATTAATTTTAGCACCAATTTTTTTATTTTCACAGGAGTAACAGGAGAAAATGCAACGCAAAATGCATATGTTGGGTAAAACTAATGTTTGGATGCACGGCAGGGCTGAAAAAGGAAAGAGTGATGTTTTGGAACACATTTTGATGGAATTGTGAGCTGGGTGTCATGACACGTTTGGTGAGCCCCTGATGTGCCTAAACAGTGGAAAACACCCACTAGTGACCCCATTTTGGAAACTGGAGCCCCTAAGGAATGTATCTAGATGTGTGGTGAGCACCTTTTACCCTCATGTGCTTCACAGAAGTTTATAACGTTGAGCTGTGAAAATAAAAAAAGTAAAATTTCTCTTCACAAAAATGTTATTTTAGTCCCAATTTTTTATTTTCACTAGGGTAACAAGAAAAAATGGAACCCAAACTTTTGTTGTGCAATTTCTCCTGAATGCACAGATTTCCCATAGGTGGGTGAAAACTACTGTTTGGGGACACAGCAGGGCTCAGAAGGGAAGGAGTGACATTTTGGAATGCAGACTTTGATGGCATGATCTGCAGGAGTCAAGTCGAGTTTGGAGAGACCTTGATGTGCCTAAACAGTGGAAACCCTTCACAAGTAAGATCATTTTGCAAACTGGTCCCATCAAGAAATTTATCTAGACATGTGGTGTGCACCAGGTGCTTTACAGAATTTTACAACATTGATCTGTGAAAATGAAAAACATATATTTTTCCTACAAAAATGTATTTTAACCGAATTTTTTTATTTTTACAAAGATATCAGGAGAAAATGGACATCAAAATTTGTTGTGCAATTTCTCCTGAGTACACCAATACCCCGTTTGTGGTCAAAAACTACTTTTGAGACAGTGTAAGGTCAGAAGGGAAGAAGTGCCATATTGAAGTTCAGATTTTGCTGGAATGGTCTGAGGGTGCCATGCCACATTTGCAGAGCTGCCAGAACATCAGAAACCACATATATGTGACCTCATTTTATAAACTAGACCCCTCGAATGAATTCATCTAGGGTGCAGTGGTCATATTGACACCCCATGTGGCTCCTAGAATTTTATACTATTGGGTGGTGAAGAAAGAATAAATTACATTTTTACCACTAAAATAATGTTTTAGTCCCAGGTTTTTAATGTTTCTAAGGGCTAATGGAAAAAATTGTCTGTGGTTTGTTGTATAAATTTCTCCTAAGTGCACCAGTACCCTACATGTAATCAAGAAATACTTTTGAGGCACAGTATAAAGTTCAGAAGGGAAGGAACGTCATATTATTGTAAATATTTTACTGTTTTGGTTTGCGGGTGCCATGATCCACTGGGAAAGCCTCTGAGGTGCCAGAACAGCAGAATCCCCATTAAGCGACCCCATTTTACAAACTACTCCTCTGAATGAATTCATCTACTGGGGCAGAGATCATCTTGACACCACAGGTGTGTCACAGAATTTTATACCATTGGGCATTGAAAAAAAAAAAATTTGCCATCAAAATTTAGTTTTAGCCTCAGATTTTACATTTTCAAACAGGGAAATGGGTAAAAATGGTACCAAAATTTGGCCCCCAAATTCTGCTGAATGTGGCAATACTCCACATGTGACTGTACAGTACTGCTTAGCCAAATGGCGAGATGTGGGAGAGATGGAGTGCTATTTGATGCCTGAAGCACAGATTTTCCCAGAATAGTTTGTGGACTCCATATACAGAGTTCCTAAGTGCTAGAAGAGCAGAATCCCCCATCCAGTGGCCAATTTTAGAAATTATAACTAAAGTTGAGCGAAACAGGTCGGTCAGATTAAAAAAACACAGATTTTCGCCAAAGTGACCAGAGCGTGAGGTCGGCCATGCGTTCGGGGACCCGAGTGCCAAAGTCGGTTTTCCCTTAATGCTTGCGGGCGCCTTTTCTCAGCTAATGAGCAAGGACGCACACTGTGGGCAATGGGATGACATGCGCAGCGGCCACCACCATCTTAGAGAAGGGCATTGCAGTGATTGGCTTGCTTTGTGTGGCGTCACAGTGCCTATAAAAGCCCTCATCGCCGACCGCCATTTTACTTCTGCGAATCTTAGCGCAGGGAGAGGTTGCTGCCGCTGTTTCTCAGTAGGGAGAGCGTTAGGCAGGAAAAAAAAAGTTATTCTGTGCTTGTGCTGATAGCGATTGTGCTGTACAGTTAGTGTGCAGTGACAGGGGAGGATTTTGTTGTGTGCAGCAGCGCTGATTATTAGGCTGCCTGACAATGACAGGGGAGGAATTTCTTGTGTGCAGCAGCAGAGCTGATTATTAGGCTGCCTGCTAGCTGTATTGCTGTGTGTACACTGCTGTGCAGAGTGCTTTTTAACACAGCACCTACACAGCACTAATACTTTTATTCTTTTTTTCTGCACAGTTACCAAGCGTTAATTTTTCCCCACACCGTATAGAGCTGTACGCTCCTCACACACTACCATGTACCGGCTGGTAACACGGACAATTACATGCTGACTATTTGTGTGTGACTTCGGAAATATATACGGAGATTTAAATTTTCCCCAAAACCGTATACAGCTGGTATCTTCTGATACAGTACCGTTTATCTGCCTTCTGTTTACGGTCAAATCCATACTGAGAGAGCGTCTGTGTGTTACTCTGGAAATATATACTGAGATTTCAATTTTCCTCAAAACCATATACAGCTGGTATCTTCTGATACCGTACCGTTTTTCTGCCTTCTCTATTACGGTCAAATCCATACTGAGAGAGCATCTGTGTGTTACTCCGGATATATATACAGAGATTTAAAATTACCCCAACACTGTATAAAGCTGTACGCTACTGAGACAGTACACTTTTTCTGCTTTTCATATTCTGGTCTACTCCATACTGAGCCTGTGAGCGTCTGTGTGTTACTCCTGAAATATATACGGAGATTTAAAATTACCCCAACACTCTATACAGCTGTACGCTTCTGATACAGTACACTTTTCTACTTTTTATATTCTCGTGTAATCCATACTGAGCCTGTGAGAGTCTGTGTCTGACTCTGGAAAAATATACAGAGATTTAAAATTACCCCAACACTGTATACAGCTGTACGCTTCTAATACATTACCCTTTTTCTACTTTTTATATTCTCATATAATCCATGCTGAGCCTGTGAGAGTCTGTGTCTGACTCTGGACATACAGTCATGGCCAAAAGTTTTGAGAATGACACAAATATTAATTTTTACAAAGTCTACTGCTTCACTTTTTCTAATGGCGATATGCATATACTCCAGAATGTTATAAAGAGTGATCAGCTTAACAGCAATTACTTGCAAAGTCAATATTTGGCTAGAAAATGAACTTTATCCCCCAAAACACATTTCAACATCATTGCAGCCCTGCCTTAAAAGGACCAGCTAACCTCTTTTCAGTGATTGCTCCATTAACACAGGTGTGGGTGTTGATGAGGACATGGCTGGAGATCAATCTGTCATGATTAAGTAAGAATGACACCACTGGACACTTTAAAACGAGGCTGGTGCTTGGCATCATTGTTTCTCTTCTGTTAACCATGGTTATCTCTAAAGAAACACGTGCAGTCATCATTGCAATGCACAAAAATGGCCTAACAGGGAAGAGTATCACAGCTAGAAAGATTGCACCTCAGTCAACAATCTATCGCATCATCAAGAACTTCAAGGAGAGTGGTTCCATTGTTGCCAGAAAGGCTCTAGGGCGCCCAAGAAAGACCAGCAAGCGCCAGGACCATCTCTTAAAAGTGTTTCAGCTGCGGGATTGGGCTACCAGCAGTGCAGAGCTTGCTCAGGAATGGCAGCAGGCAGGTGTGAGTGCATCTGCACGCACTGTGAGGCGGAGACTCTTGGAGCAAGGCCTGGTCTCAAGGAGGGCAGCAAAGAAGCCACTTCTCTCCAGAAAAAACATCATGGACAGACTGATATTCTGCAAAATGTACAGGCAGTGGACTGCTGAGGACTGGGGTAAAGTTATTTTCTCTGATGAATCCCCTTTTGATTATTTGGGACATCAGGAAAACGCCTCATTCGGAGAAGACAAGGTGAGCGCTACCACCAGTCTTGTCTCATGCCAATTGTTAAGCATCCTGAAACCATTCATGTGTGGGGTTGCTTCTCAGCCAAGGGAATCGGCTCTCTCACAGTCTTGCCTAAAAACACAGCCATGAATAAAGAATGGTACCAGAATGTCCTCCAAGAGCAACTTCTCCCAACCCTCCAAGAGCAGTTTGGCGATTAACAATGCCTTTTCCAGCATGATGGAGCACCTTGCCATAAAGCAAAGGTGATAACTAAATGGCTCAGGGAACAAAACATAGAGATTTTGGGTCCATGGCCTGGAAACTCCCCAGATCTTAATCCCATTGAGAACTTGTGGTCAATCATCAAGAGACGGGTGGACAAACAAAAACCTAAAAATTCTGACAAAATGAAAGCATTGATTGTGCAAGAATGGACTGCTATCAGTCAGGATTTGGTCCAGAAGTTGATTGAGAACATGCCAGGGAGAATTGCAGATGTCCTGAAGAAGAAGGGTCAACACTGCAAATATTGACTTGCTGCATTAACTCATTCTAACTGTCAATATAAGCTTTTGTTACTCATATGTTTGCAATTATATTTCTGTCTGTGATAAAAACATCTGTCAAACACACACATAAAAACCCGAGGGCAGCAGATCATGTGAAAATATAATATTTGTGTAATTCTCAAAACTTTTGGCCATGACTGTACTGTATATACGGAGATTTAAAATTACTCCAACAATGTTTACAGCTGTACGCTTCTGATACAGTACATTTTTTGTACTTTTTATATTCTGGTGTGATCCATACTGAGCCTGTGAGCGTCTGTCTGTTACTCCAGAAATATATACGGAGATTTACAATTACCCCTTCACTGTATACAGCTGTACAATTGTGATACAGTACCCTTTTTGGCAGAAAGTCCTCCTGCACCCACCACTCTAAGTGCATCATTGACACCTGGAACATTGGCCCACATGTGTGATTATGTCTTGCAGATACTAAAAAGGGACCCCCGCATTGCCAAAATTATGAAGGATGACGACTACTGGTTAGCCAGCATCCTCTATCCACGCTATAAAGGCAAATTACAGAACATCATGCCACAAGAGAACCTAGAGCTAATATTGGCGAACAAACATGCAACTCTGGTAAACCGTTTGTTAAGAGGCATTCCCAGCACACAGCAGCATTGCAGGTTCTACCACGAGCCGTACTGGGCCAAATGGAAGAGGTGTTCGTGTGCACACAGCCGAAGTGGCGTTGGAGACAGGGGTTTCATGACCATGTTGTGGACTGATTTCTCGAGTAACACACACACGACTGGTAATAATGAATCAATGGCAATAGACAGGAGACAGCAGTTGTCAACTATGGTTCAAAATTACCTCTCCTCCCCTATCGATGTTCTCCCTCACAGTTCATTCCCCTTTGACTATTGGGCCTGTAAACTGGACACCTGGCCTGAATTGGCACAATATGCCTTACAGGAGCTCGCTTGCCCTGATGGTAATGTGCTATCTGAAAGAGTGTTCAGTGCAGCTGGATCAATCCTGACAAAAAGAAGGACCCGGCTGTCAACCCAAAATGTTGGTGATCTCACCTTCATTAAAATGAACCATGCCTGGGTTTCAAAGGATTTTGTACCACCTTCCCCTGATGACACATAGGTTGCCAGCAAAATGGCTCGCTTTGTCCTCCTCTTCCTCCGACTTCTCCAATTCCTCCATTTGCAACAGCTGAATGTCCAGCCTACACCTCAACATATGCCAGTTTTTCCACCTCCCTAACTAGGCTTTACCCCCCCAGACTGGCGTCAGCACCTGGCGCACCCGGACAAGTGCCGGTTCCCTTAGCAGGTGGGGGGGCCGACTCATGGGTGACGGCACTGGCACAGGGCCCCTTAGAGTGCACAAAAGTGTCTCTGATGTTGGGGGGGCTCACTCGCCTTCAGACGCACTGGCGTACTATGAGGGGCCCTGTGCCAGAGCCATCGCAACGAGTGGGCCCCCCTGCTTTCTTAGGGCCACAGCACTTGCAATACCTCTCCCTGCTCCACCGCTGTGACGTCTTCCGCGTTTCTTGACAGTGACATTCAGGTCAGAGAGCGCAATGACATCACGTCTGTACGCCCTCTGCCTAAACAGTCCAATGCAGAGAGCTGGAAGATGGCGATGCTAAGGAGTCCAGAGTAGAGCAGTGCCCAGCGAGGAGAGGTATTTCATTTTTTTAATGTTGGGAGCAATATATGGGGAGCATTATACACTGGAGAATGATATATTGGGCCCATCATAGACTGGAGCATCATCCATGGGGCCCATCAAATACTGGAGCATTCTAAATGGGGCAGATCAGACACTGGAGCAGCATATACAGGGCCCATTATGCACTGGAGCATTATAAATGGGGCCCATTATATATGAAGCATTATTTTGCCCATAAGACACTGGAGCATCATCCATGGGGCCCATCATATACTGGAGCATTCTAAATGGGGCAGATCAGAAACTGGAGCAGCATATACGGGGCCCATTATACACTGGAGCATTATAAATGGGGCCCATTATATATGGAGCATTATATTGGCCCATAGGACACTGGAGCATCATCCATGGGGCCCATCATATACTGGTGCATTCTAAATGGGGCAGATAAGACACTGGAGTAGCATATACGGGGCCCATTATACACTGGAGCATTATAAATGGGGCCCATTATATATGGAGCATTATGTTGGTCCATTATACACTGGAGCATCATCCATGGGGCCCATCATATACTGGAGCATCATATGGGGTTCATTATTTATGGGGCATCATATAGGGTATGGAGCATCATATGGAGCACATATGGGGCCCATTCTGTATGGAGCATTATATGGAGCCCATTCTGTATGGAGCAATATATGGGGCCCATCATATACTGTATGGAGCTTTATATGCGACTCCTTATACTGTATGGAGCAATATGTGGGGCTCATTGTACTCTATGGGGACCGTCCTATACTGTATGGCACATTACATGGGGACCATCATATACTGGAGCATTATGTGGAGCTCATCATATACAGTATTGAACATTATATGGGACCAATTATGTATGGAGCAATATATGGGGCTCATTATTCTGTATGGCGCACTATGTGGTGGCCATAATACTGTATGAAGGAATATACTGTCTGGTTTTTGAGCTATTATAGATTTTAAAATAGATATCAGTCATGTCATGTAAGAAGTGAAGTTTTTGTCATTGTACTATACCTATAATTCTGTGCCGTATCGGAGCATCATGAATTGTGGTATGTGTTAAAGGGGCGCACTGACACTCTTTGGTCCGGGGCTCACGAAAACCTGGAGCCAGCCCTACCCCCCCACAACTTTAGCCAAATAACCGCCAGTATTCAATGCGTAACTATTATTATAAAGTAAATGAAGGTTGCCAAGCTTAAGTGATAAGAATTGATGTCGTTGGCATTGAAATGGGCACTGTAGGTGTGTTTACTGTCCTCCACTCCCTGTCGACATTGCTTCCCCATTGACTTGCATTGGGTTTCTCGTGTTTCAGTCGGACCACCGACTTTTTCCAATTTCGTTCGACTTGACTTTTGAGAAAGTACTCGACCCTAAAAAAAGCAAAGTCGCTCATCTCTAATTATAACCCTTTGGGAATTTATGAACACCTCATATACCTGAAACTAAGGTAAATAGATTAGCAATACCAGTATATTATTGCTCTGCCCTATCTTTTTTCCCTGAGGTTTTTTAATTATTTTTATTCTTTACACCGCATTTTTGTTTGTCTTATTATTTTTTTCACATATGACCTCCCTAAATAATGCTAATAACAATGCTGCTTTATTATTTGCTGTATTATTTGCTTTATTATTTGGTTGCATTACAATGCATACACTATGCACTACCAATGGGATTCTTTTTTTATGTAACTTTTTAATGTAATTGTTCTTTTTGCTTGTCACTTTACTGTGTGTATTTGTACCTTACATGCTCTTTCTTTGTCTTTTAGCAACCCCATGATTAAGACCCGGGAGAGTCAAAACATTGGGTGTTTCAGTCGTATTGTACCATTATTTTCTGGCATTTAATTTTAGATTGCTCAATAAATTCTATATATTTTGTCAAAATTATCTATTAGAGTGAGCGGTGAATTTTGGCTCTTTGGTTTTGGGACTTTCACAGTCCATTCCACCTGCATCTCGCCTTTATGACCTGAGTGCACACCCATTCCTCTCTTATTTCAGTCTCCTAACCCACAGCACCCAGGGGTTAAGGAACATACTACACTAGAACAACTTCTTACAGTTGATTTATTGGAGAAATGAACAGACAGCCTTTGTTCTATGATTTATGGGGCCAATGCAAATGAAGAACATGATTTTAACGCCAAGCTATGTTGATGGCTCTGTGAGTTGTAGTGGTATTGGCACTGTCAGTGGTAGCAACCCTTTGTGCCATAGCAAATCTCAAGATCTTGAGGTCAGAATCACAAAGTGAGGGGAGGGATAGATAAAGAAAAATAGCTCAGGCCAACTCCACTGGGAGGTTTGCTGTGACGTGGCATTAGGCTTCATACAGTCTGATCAGAATGTTAAACTAAGAACCTCATGTTCAGTTTCTTAAATATTTGTCTCCTGTCATTAGATCAATGTATGATATTTGGATGTGAAGTCCATGTATTTTTCTACAGGTATGGTATATTTCATTGTCAGTCTCTTTTTTGTTTTACTTGGATCAGCACTCCTCTTACTTGGCCCATGCGTTTTTTAATTATCAGGAGACTGCAAGATGGGTTCTGCATATTTTTGCCCTCAGTTCACAGTTTGAGAACATGTGGAAGGTGAGGGTTTCTCTAAGCTCTATTCACATGGTGTTGGTGCTGTGTGGTGGCCCTTGTTGCTGTAGTGTTGTGCTTGTGTGGTGGTGTGGCTTGGAGTCATTGGGACTTAGCTTCGCAGCTTTTAGAAACCCACTGAGAAGTTCACTTCATATGATCTGATCAGAATTTTAAACTAAGAACCTCATGTTCAGTTTTGTAAATTTTTGCCTAGCAGCATTAGGTCAATGTATGATTTTTGGATGTGCGGTCAATTTCTTTTTCTAACGCTGTCATATGTAACTAGCCTGTTCCTACTCCAAAAAACAGCTTTACCAACTCCAGGTCAGATTACCAATATGCTAGCAGGATGCATGAGATCCCACATGATAAAGTCGGGGGCATCAAAGGTGCAAAATACCAATAAAGCAACCACTCACAAAGATACCAATTCATGTAGGGGGTGGTTGTCTAGTTTTAAAAAAATCACAAAGATGAGGCTTGCATAGGGCACCAGTCACATAGGGACGTGTGATGCACAGTGTCTGGCTTACAGCCTATTGATGATGCTCATACCATGCTACCCAGCACTACATAAGTGCACCCCACAAGATAGGCACCCCCATTCACCCAACCAACTCTAAAGGGCTTGTCTGAAACCTGCAAAAAAATGTGAGCCGTTTTTTAATTTAGTGTAGGGACACTCAGGTATGACGTCCCATGATGTGGGTTGCGAGCTTGTGTATTTTGGCCAAAATATTGACCAATACCTCATGTATTTTTTAAATCTTTTATTACACATTTTTTTGCAGGATGCAGCCAGACCCTTTAGAGTTGGTTGGGTGAATTTGAGCATCTGTCTTGGGGAGTGCACTTATATAGTGCTGAACAACCCACCTGATCTAATATTATGAGTGTCATCGATAGGCTGTAAACCAGACACTGTGCAACACACATACCTAAGAGACTGGCATCCTATGCAAGTCTCATCTGTGTGCATTTGTAATGCTAGGCAACCACCCCCCACCATGAATTGGTAGGTTTGTGAGTGGTTGCTTCATTAGTATTTTGCACCTGTGCTGCCCCTCCTTTATCATGAGGGTCTCCTGCATCCTGCATTGGTAATCTAACCTGGAGTTGGTAAGGCAGTTTAAAAAGAGTCAATTTTTGGACAGCGTAATAAAATGCCTTCGTAATTGCTCAATCATTTTGTGAATGGAAAACTGTTACAAATCCATAAAAAGGTATATTGTTTTTCACTCCCAGTTTAGAAGCCATTACTTCTTTTCCTTCCAAGCAGTAAACCTGTTTTGGCTCCCTTAAAAAGGGATATTTTTTACTGGTTGTGAGCAAACTATTGCTTCTTCATTTACGAAAGAAAAAAACTCCTGATACTAACAAAAGATGCATGATTTTTGTACTTCATGTGTGAATAAGACATAGCTTCTTCATTTTGCACCACCTGTGTGTAAACACCAGAAAGGCAGGCTTCTTCCCCTCCCACAAGGGATAATATTGGGACTCTTTATACAATTTGAGAAGTCAATAAAGTCTGAAACGTCAGAGTGTAGTTAAATAGGCTACGAGTTACCATCTTTTCTCCTCTAGCCCGATAGGTTGAGGACAATAAAAAGGCAGTGTTTGCATTACAGAGTTCAAAACAAGGTTCAATACACACTTTGAAGACCTTAACCTCTTTACGATATATGACGTATATTTACGTAATAAGTCGTGTTCCTGCCTTTGATGTGGGCTCATATGCTGAGCCCGCATCTTTCCTGGCACGTGATGACTGAATAAGTTACCATGTGCCTTTAACAGCGGCTCGTGGAGTGGTGGGATTTAACATCGGCACTCTGTCATATAATCGCAGGACGCTCATGGGTTGTCATGACAGCTGGTGGTCTATTGAAGACCCCTGTGCCTATCATTGCTATACTCCTGTGAACGTCAGCATGTGGCTGGCGTTAATAGAAAACTGTGATTTTTGTGTACATAGTGTGGAGACACAAGGGTCACTGGGTACTCTCGTCCACTGGCCTGGCTGCCTTTGGAAAGATCGCACGAGCCGAGGCTCATTCCTTAAACAACCCTACTACTTCCCCAAGGGCAGAATTCTATTCAGAAAACACAAGGTGAGGGTACTACACTCCAGTAAGACTTTATTGAGTCACCAAGAGTTAACAGCATATATTACATTCCCAGAAAGGACACAAAATGGTGCAAGTGATAGAGTTTCATCTTTCCGCTGGCTTGCAGGGAATAAGAAACTCCACAACTTCGGGGCATCGGGGCCAACTACCCCAACCAGCAGCACCCTGCTTTTGGCAAGCACCCACTGAGAGGAGGTAGTGGCAAGCTTAGGAAGCTGACGGAGCGCAGCGAGATATGTGGCTAGGTAGCCAGCTTTTGCCAACGTGGGTTATCCAAATGAATTAGTGGGTTCTGTGTTGGGCAGTTCTGTAATCCACCAGCTGGAACCCTGGACCCTAGGCTTAAGTCCTGTAGAATCACACCAGTGACAGGAGCAGGCCCATTTTTATACCCCTCACCTCTCATTTCAGGGCATTGTGTCCCACAGGATTGAGGGGAGATAATCATGGTACGTCTGACATAAATAAGAATAATTCACCACCGCACAAGTGGCCAGATTTTCTCGTTGACGCTGAGTCATCACACATAGCAGTGCTTCAGCACTGTTGTGTATAGCACAGACGATTGGACGATCACAGCTTCAAGTCTTTTAAGGGGACTATTAAATAAAGTGAAAAAAAAGTTTTCAAAAATGTGAAAAGCAATTCTCCACAAATGTTTAAACCAGAGGTAACTTTTGCCCCAATGAAAATAAAACAATTGAAAAAATAAAATAAATGATATACATATTTGGTATAGCTGAATTCAGAAATGTCCAATCTATCAAAAAATTTTAAATAAATTTATCCGATCGGTAAACAGCGTAACTTGAAAATAAATCAAAACAGCAAAATTACTTTTCTTTGGCAACTGCAACATTGCAATAAAATGAAATAACAGGCGATCAAAGCTTTGTATCTACCCAAAATTGTATCAATGAAAATGTGAGCTCAGGGAACTCACCCAGCGTCATTTCTCAAAGAATGGAAACAATTCTAGTCTTGGTAACAAAAGCAACATTTTTTTATGCAAATTTAGAAATTTGTTTTCACCACTTAAATAAAAAAGGAACACATTTGATACTGAAAAATAAAAAAGTTATAGCTTTTGGAAGAAGGCGGGGGGACAGAAAATGGCCCCTGGGGGTGAAGGAAGTAAAGTGTTTATACACTTATTTTTCTGGCAGTCAGTGGCTTTTCAGTAATGCAATTCATGACAAATTTATTTGCCACAAATAAAAACCACCTAGAAAATAAGGCGAAGATGAAGGACTTGAAATTTGAAACGATCCGCTCAAATTTACAAGTGGTAAGACAATGCAAAACTTTGTATTGTAAGCTTCTTAAATGGTCATGGACTGTCGCCATTATTAATGGGAAGCACACGACAATACCACATTATAAACAATGCAGAGTATTTTTTTATAGGTGTATAGCTGAACATCTCCTGTCTAAAGACATATTCAGAAACATCCAGAAAAGTAATCACTGGAGGTTGCACAGGTTATTTAGAATTAATTAGAAAGAATTAAGGTCTGCACGTAGCTGGTAGAACTTAGAAGACACAACACAGGCGTCTTTGTACAGAGAGCTATTTCTAATTGATTTTTCCTGCCCCATTGCAGTTTTATTCCTTCAATATTCATCAGGAAATGTTTTCATTACACAGTAAGTAATGAAGCTATGTGAGCTCAGTGGAAAGTAATGACATGCAATGCCCATCTCACTGGAAACAGGCAACATGAGGTGTTTGCTGTGGATATATAGGTCAAATAAAGTGTCAGTTTATGTTTCAATTCATTGTGCAGATGTGACCTTCCTGAACTACAGCAAGCCTTTTGGGCAATATAACTATGCCATGGCCTAGCTGAAGAAATATCGCTCTGCTCAGATTGTATGAAATGTCTTTAGTATTGCATATTCACAGTTTTTTCTAGCACATGGTGAGCTTTTGTGGCAGAATTTTTGCAGCATTTCTGCACCTATTATGTAAATTTGATTACTTGTATTTTTTCATTGCTTTTTTGAGTGTGACTTTTCTTCATGTGTTTTTATCGCGTTTTTGATGCTGCAGTTTTGTCTTTTGTTGGTATGTCATGCTTTAAAAAAAGTTGCTTTTTTTTATACTTCCTGATATTTGGCTTTAGCAAAACTTTACTGATATACTTAGGAGCGGATTTCACATGTTTTTAGTGCGATTCCACAGAAAAAACATACATTCTTTTCTTACCTGTAATTTTTCCTCATCTAATACATTTCTGTGGGGAAAATCCACACACAAAGCTAAGGCCTCTTTCACACATCAGTTTTTTGCAATCAGGCACAATCCTGCGAATTGTTTAAAAGACAGATCTGGCGTAGATTTGAAAAAACTGATGTGCCGGATCCATTTTTTAGCTGGATCCGTCCTGAAGTTTTTTTGCCCGGAAAAGTAGTAGTAGTAGTAGTAGCAGTAGCAGTAGCAGTAGTAGTTTTCCAGAATCCGGATCAGTCTTTTACCGGATTGCACAAAAGACTGATCCGGTACCATAGACTTCTATTGTTTCCGGACGCCTGATGCGCCGCTTCAGGGGCTGTTAGGCGTTTCTGGCACAAAAAAAAACCTTACATGATGCGTCCTGTCCGGCCGCCGGAATTAAAATCTAGGACGGATCCGGCAGAAAACGGACTAAACGCAATGACATGTGGCACAATCCGGCGCTAATGCATGTCAATGAGAAAAAAACGGATCCGGCGGTAAAAAAAAAATGATCCGTTTTTTTTAAAAATGCCGCATCGTGCCTGACGGCAAAAAACTGATGTGTGAAAGAGGCCTAAGCGTACTCACAAGAGAAAATGACATGTTGTGGATTTCAAGCACCCACTGCAGGTGAGTTTTGGGCAAAGGTGTAGCTAATTCCAGGGGGGGTGGGCGAAACTTCTGAGTGGGCACTTAACCAAGTAACCCTGATTACAACTGGCGCACCCTAGGGCTAAGTTCAAACTAGGCTTTTTTAGATGCAAATTTTCAGCGTCGTTTTACATTACCAGCAAACACGTTCACACAGCTTGGTTGTTTTGTCATCAGTATTTTAGGCTTTGCATATTTTTTTTCACAATAGAGCATGTCACTTTTTTTCAGTACTTTTCACCCACTTTCTATGGAATAGCACTAGTGATGGGCGGGCACTAAAATGCTCGGGTGCTAGTTGCTCAGGTCGAGCAAATTGGAATGATCGGGTATTCGACCTGAGCAACGAGCCCAATGTAAGTCTATGGGACACTCGAGCATTTTTTTGGGGCCCCCCCCCCCCTGCGGTCTGCAGAGAGACTAGAAATTGTGGAAATCGATGAGGACAGTGCTCAAATGACACAGGAACATCATGGGGAAGACCCCTGGAAGCGTTTCTGACTCCTAGGTCACTGCTGTGAACAATGTTGTCAGAGTCTTACGCCACTTTTACAAAAATCACAATAAAACATACAAAAATGAAATCAAAATGGATTTTCCAAGGAAATATGTTAAGGAACATCCTTTCCAGGGTAATGACTTGTATATAAGGCAAAATAAATAACCAAAAACAAAAATGCTCCTCCACACCTTGGGCTATGTTCACACGTAGCGTTTTTGAAGTGTCTATTGCTTTCAACCGAGACAAATGCATTCACTGGGAAATGTCATTTTAACATTTTACACATCCTGTTTCATTTATGAAGGAGGGACTCTGAAAGTTACAAAGTCTATTTTAATAGGGCCATCAGGCGGCCTTTACTATTCTTAAAGGGCCATCAGTCGGCCCTCACTATTCTTAGAAAGCCATCAGCCGGCTATGCTTTGTTGCTCCCATTATTATACACTGGGTCTCCTATACTGTTGCTGCATATGCAGTGAGTGGCAGGGCTGTACAAAATTTGGATGCACCCCAATACCCCTTTAAAGAGAGGTACATGAGGGCCTCCTGAAAACAATGTTCCCATTATTAGGAAGTGGGTCTCCCATACTGTTTGCCTATGCAGTGAATTCAAGGGCTGCCAAAAATTTGGAGGCACTCCAATGCCCCTTTGAAGAAACGTAGAGGAGGGCCTCATGAAAAAATGTTCCCATTATTAGGAAGTGGTTTTACCATAGTGTTTGCCTATACAGTGAATGCAAGGCCTGACAAAAACTTGGAGGCACTCCAATGCCCCTTGGAAGAGATGTGGAGTAGGACCTCATAAAAAAATGTTCCCATTAGAAAGGAGAGGGTCTCCTATACTTGTAATGCCTATGCACTAAGTGTATGGGCTGACAAACATTTACCCTGGGGGTATACATGAACATACTGTATAACAATTTTTTTTTACGGGCATCATAAGCACTCTTTAAAAAATTATGTGGGTGTTGCATCACGGACCACGGTCACCCTGGTGATATGGTGGTTGAGGATGAGGAGAAGGAAGAGGACAAAAGCAAATAGCCAAAATCAGGAAGCGTATACCAATGTGTGGGTGTGAAGAGGTGCATGGGAATAGACCTCCCAAAAAAAGACACTGGATTTGAGTTTATGTTACTCTGCTATCATTCGGTGGTGTTGAGAAATCTAGCCAAATCCAGCCCTTGTTCATTTTTATAAGGCCGGGGTCACACTACCGTTTAATACGGACGAGCGCGAGGCGATAAAAAATCGCATTGCGCTCGTCCCCCTGTTAATCTATGGGTCAGCTCCCATCATCCGATTTTTTATCGGACGTGTTGTACGTGCGAGTGAAATCGCAGCATGCTGCGATTGTACTCGTATGTCGGCCGAGAGTCGCCAATGCAAGTCTATGGAAAATCGGATTACAAACGGTCCGCACGTGTGACTTGCGATTAAATCGCACCGGTGTCCTTTAGAAAAGCCGGCAATTCATCCCCGGCTATACTGTAAAAGCACACTGACAGCTTTAATAAACAATGGAATCAATACATATACACACATAGAATACATATATATATATATATATATATAATATATGTCATTGTGACATATATATATATACATATACTTATAGTTCATACACTTCTACATACTGTAATAGCCGCTAATTCAATTGCCGGCTTTTGTGAAAATACAGAACCCGACATGAAATGACACATGGTTTACATACAGTTAACCATGTCATTTCATGTATTTTTATATATGGTTTAAACTTACAATTACATGAGTATATATGTGCAAAATTGCAGACATGTAGGGGTTAATTAAAGGTATAAATTCGTTGAAAAAAAATGCGTGGGCTCCCGCTGTATTTTTCCACCAGACAGACAAAGCCAGCGAGTGGGGGCAGATAATAATAGCCTAGGGAGGGTACATTATTTTTTGTGCCCCCCCTGGCTACTAACATCTGCCCCCAGACACCCCAGAAAAGGCAAATCTCTAATTAGATTAGCCCTTTCTGGCACTTTGCCCGTCTATTCCCATTGCCCATACACTCATGTAATTGTAAGTTTAAACCATATATAAAAAAACATGAAATGACATGGTTAACTGTATGTAAACCATGTGTCATTTCATGTCAGGTCTGTACTTTCACAAAAGCCGGGAATTGAATTAGCGGCTATTACAGTATGTAGAAGTCTATGAACTTATATATATATATATATATATATATATATATATATATATTATGTGTTCTATGTGTATATATCTATTCTTTCTTTTGTGATTTAAATACTATTCTTTTGGATCCACTATATGTCAGTTTTGCAAGCCTGCGAGAAATTCTCGCAAGTCTGATGTAAATCGGATGTTACAACTATGGTCAGATGCGACTAAATCGCATCTTTCCAGGAAAATCGAATGCCAGACGGATGTCTGTTCTTTACATTTTGCTCCGATAATCGACCGACTAAAAAGGTCAGATTTTTTAGACGTTGTGTGTGACTCCAGCCTAAGAGTCAGCCTGTCAGCATTTTCAGTTGACAGGTGGATGCTCTTATTAGTTATAATTCCACCAGCGGTACTAAAATCCCACTCTGACAAAGTGCTCGCGGCAGGGCAGGCCAGGACCTCCAAGGCATAGAGAGCCAGTTCATGCCACGTGTCCAGCTTGGATACCCAATAATTATAAGGCACAAAGGAATCATGGAGGACGTTGGTATGATCAGCATCTTCCCAAACTTTGCACTCCTTGTGAGAGTACTCCGCGCCTCAGGCCCTGTGCGATGGGAGGGTTTGAGAAAACTCTCCCAGAACTTTGACAGTGTTGCCCTGCCTCTGCTGGATTGGTGTTGTGTGTCTCTCTCGCCTGTACTCCTTGGTTGCCCAACAAACTGTGACCACTGCCGCCAGCGTTTTCAGATCGGAATTTTTTTAATAATTCCGCAACAATGGGCTTCTAGTACTGCCCCATTTTAGTAGATCTGTCCGCCTCGGGAATAAGTGATAGAAAGTTCTCCTTGTAGCATGGGTCTATACGTGTTACCAACCAGTAATGACTGTCACCCAAAATTTTGAGAATGCGAGGGTCACGGGAAAGGCAGCGTAACATAAACTCAGCCATGCATGCCAGACTTCTAACAGGCAAGACTTCCGTGTCCTTGCTAAGAGGACGACTGACCATGTTCTCCTCCTCCTCCTCCCTGTCCTCAGGCCATCCACACTGAACAGACGGTATGACAGTTGTGCAGGTAGTACCATCTATAGCGCACGAAACTAGCTCCGTTTTCCTCCTCCTCCTCCTCCTCTTCCTCATTGACACCCAATCCACATTGTTATGAGATGAGGCTGAGCTGTGTGTAATCACCCTGTATGGTTCCTTGCTCCATCTCATCGTGCTCCACCTGCAATGCATCCTCTTTTATTGTGAGCAGAGAGCATTTCAGAAGACAGAAAAGCGGGATGGTGACACTAATTATGGCGTCATCACCGCTCACCATTTTGGTGGCGTCCTCAAAGTTTTGGAGGATGGTACATATGTCTGACATCCATGTCCACTCCTGAGGTCTTATGTGTGGAGTCTGAACTGAATACCGATGGCCTTGTTGATGGTGGTAGTCAACAACTGCCCTCTTCTACTGACAAATCCTTCCCAACATCTGCAGTGTAGCGTACCAATGTGTGGGGACATGATACACCAGTGGGTGAGCCGGAAGCTGCAAATGCTGCTGAAGCACAGCAAGGGTGGCGGAAGATGTAGCTGACTTTCTAAAATGGGCAAACAGGTGGCGTTCTTTGAAAAGCAGATCCGGCAGCTTTTGAGAAACCACTGAACCATGAGGTTAATCACATGGGCCTGGCATGGTACGTGTGTGAGCTCACCTTGCCTCAGAGCTGCCACCTGGTTCCGGCCATTGTTACACACAACCATGCCTGGCTGTAGGTTCAGCAGTGTCAGCTACAAATCTGCCTACTCTTTCAGAGCTGTCCACAAATCTTCAGCATTGTGCGGTTTGTCACCTAAGCATATTAGCTTATACCTGCCTGTTGGGGTGCTACGCTTCCCTCCCCCTGTGTGCTGCTGTCCTCGCTCTACATGTCTTCCTGCCAGGTTGGGTCAGTTGCTATATCATCCACCACCTTTTCTTCCACTTCCACACCCTGGTCCTCCTCCTGACTTTCTGGCAATTGTCTCATCATCGTCCACCTCTTGTGACACTTTCCCACCATCGCCTTCGTGCGACTGTGGATGCTCAAATATTTGGGCATCGTTACATGCAATCACCTCTTGTCCCACTTGAAGTGGACCGGGCGAGAGGCCTAAATCTATAAATGGAAAACTGAACAGCTCTTCGGAGTGTCCAAGTGTGGGATCAGTTGTCTACGGGCACTCAGCATGGTGGGAAGAAGGAGGATCGGGGTGAGGAATATGTGATCCAGACTCATGGCTAATGAGACTTGACTGTGTGGAAGACAAGGTGGTGGTGGTGGTGGCAAAGTGAATGGAAGCATTATCCGCTATCCAACCAACAACCTTTTGACATTGCACTGGGTTCACTAGTGGTGTGCTGCGGTCCCTAAGTAATTGAGACAGGAATGTTGGGCGAGAAGATGTGAGTGTTTGCTGTGACACAATTTCGGCCTCGGCCTCTGCATGCACCATCACGTCCATTTTACCGTCCCTTGCCACACGCCTTGCCCATTTTAAATGGAGGACAATATTTTCCACGTTCACTACAAATGACTGGATTTGTAGCGAATTTATATGTGATCCATGTGACGGAAAACCACAGTTTTACATAGCTGGCCTGTAGGTAACTATTTTTTAACCGCAAACTGGTGTCAATAACTTTGATAACACACTGCAGCAAAATTTAATTGGAGATCAGAAATGGCAGAATTTTGAGCACGCTTATATGTGATCTGTAGGACAGACAAACCACAGTTTTAAATAGCTGGCCTGTAGGTAACTATTTTTAACAGCAAACTGGTGTCAATAACTTCACTAGCACACTGCAACAAAATTTTAATGGAGGCCAGAAAAGGCAGAATTTTGAGCGCACTTACAGTACAGACCAAAAGTTTGGACACACCTTCTCATTTAAAGATTTTTCTGTATTTTCATGACTATGAAAATTGTACATTCACACTGAAGGCATCAAAACTATGAATTAACACATGTGGAATTATATACTTAACAAAAAAGTGTGAAACAACTAAAAATATGTCTTACATTCTAGGTTCTTCAAAGTAGCCACCTTTTGCTCTGATGACTGCTTTGCACACTCTTGGTATTCTCTTGATGAGCTTCAATACAAAGACCAACACTGATATTACCGCCATATAGTGGTCGTATACCAGTTGTGCAGAACATGTAATAGATTACAGTACAGTTATAGAAGGTGACTTACAGGTGACGTTCTTTCTGGTCATTCACTTTTCCCTGTCTTCTCCATCTGGTTCAGACTGACACGACAACTTCTACAGCCAGCACCCGTCTGCAGAGATTACAACAAAGACACGTTTGCAGAATAGAAAGTAATAATGCCTTCTGTGTGCCCCTTTGACAGTCACAATAATCTGGGGTCCCCATAACAGTCACGATCCATTTTTGGATTTGTGGTAGCTCTGGTTCCACTCAGTTTAAAACTTTTTTCCTTTTGGACCATTGGGGGTTAATCTCAGTTTTTCCCCGCTGGCAATCTGGTGTTACTACAGTGCTGCTGGGTTAGCTGATGTGGGTGGTGATCACTCCCACCATCCTTTAAAAGTTCAGTTCAGGTCAGCCGGGGACTCCCTCTGATGTCACTGATGCTGTGCGGTGTCCACGGCTGACCTGAACTGAACTGATTAGCCTGGGAAACAATCAATTAAGCTTCCCAGCTAATCACTTCCTTTTCTGTCAGCCGGGAGAGGAGCTCATTCATTCGGGGGTTTACTGCGAGGCTGACAGCATTAGCTCCGGTCCCCGCAGTAAACATGTTAACCCTTTGTGAAGGATTACAGCGTTGGACCTGACTGAGCGCCGGATAGGTAAGAATAATGTTGTTTTATTTTTTTTTTATTACAGGAGAACAAGGGAATCGAAGGAATACCAGTACAATAAAAGATGGTCAAAAACTGTGTGTTTTTTTCATTAAAATGATTTTTAATTAATGTGTGCGTGTTTTTTTTTTAAATTTCAGACAATAGGATTAATAAATGAGAGTAGTCTAATTGACAACTCTCAATTATTAACCTGGCTTAAAGTCACCTTCCAATAGTAAGGTGGCTTTAACCCATTATTAACCCATTAGCCACCGCTACAGGGCAATGGGAATAGACGGGCTAAGTGCCAGAAAGAGCGCATCTAATTATAGATTTGCCTTTTCTGGGGTGGCTGGGGGCAGATGTTAGTAGCCAGGGGGGGCACAAAATAAATGCACCCTCCCTAGGCTATTATTATCGGCCCCCACTCGCTGGCTTTGCCTGTCTGGTGGAGAAAATACAGCGGGAGCCCACGCATTTTTTTCAACGAATTTACACATTTAATTAACCCCTACATGTATGAAATTTTGCACACATACACTCATGTAATTGTTAGTGAGAACCATATATCAAACTACATGAAATGACATGTTAACTGTATGTAAACCATGTGTCATTTCATGTCGGGTTCTGTAATTTCGCAAAAATTGAATAAGCGGCTATTATACTATATAGAAGTGCATGAACTATAAATATATGTATATATATATGTCTCAATGACATGTATATATATATATATATACATATATATATATATGTATTCTATGTGTATATATCTATTCTTTCTTTTGTGATGTAAAAACTGTCATTGGGATCCATTATATGTCGGTTTTGCAAGCCGGCGAGAAAATCTCGCCATACGGATGCCATACGGATTGCATACGGATGCTTACATGCGCAAAATACGCAGCCACACCTTGACAACGGATGAAATATGGATAAATGTGCCGACAACATTTCTGCGTAATACGAGACGGTCCGTTTTTTCTACGCTGAGTGTGACGCCGGCCTAAGGCTATGCGCCCATGATCCGGAAGGAACAGCGCTTTGGAAGCAGCGTATTTTCGATATGTCTTCGCAGTATAAATTGACATGCTGTGGTTCTGAAAGACGCGCCGCCTGTCAGTTTCCGCAGGTGTGCATACACGACGATTGGGTTTAGAAGTCCAATCCTCTATGCTGTAACATCTGGCCACTACGGTTTTGACGCTGCATTATTTCTGCAGCAATTCCTGATCTTGGGCATATACCATATAGAAACAGGTGCACCATTTTTGCATTTTTCATGCACTCCTGGTTTTGGCTTACAAATGTTGAGTAGAGATGAGCGAACCTTTCGATGATCGGTTCAGGTTGTCGAACGTCTTGACATTCATCGAACATATTCGAACTCCATTGAATTCAATGGGAGGCAAGGGCAAACGCATAGACAACACCTCAAGGGGGGCCAAAAAGCTGCCAAAACAGTTCAAAGTAGGAGCAGACACCAGGAAAAGTGGCACAAATTGACCAAGAGTACAAATAATATAATTGTGCAGCATGGATGCATGGGACAGGGCCTTGGACAGTGCTTGGACCAGCATTTTTAACTTAAACATTGATCAGTAACAGGTGGAAGAGTGACATGTCTAGGACTGGTGCTTTGAAAGCCATGATAAATTCAGGCAAAACACATGAAGAAGGCCCAAATTGGAGTTGAAACATTTACAAAAACTTAGGGGAAGACAACAGGAAAAGTGGCATCAATTGACCCACAGTAGAAATTTGATAATGTCACAGCAGCAGTCATTCATGGGCCATGCATGAGGTATCAGGGTCTAGGCCAGCATTTAGAGCTTTGAATTTAAGTTTAAATTAAGATGATGTGAGTGAGGGACCGGTGTAACCCTGCTGTGCTGGAAGCCCTGATACCTGATGCAAAAGTTCAAACTGCTTTTTTGCTCAGCCACACTCAGGTGCCACGAACATCTGTTTCGTAGACTACTATTGATAGAAAAATGTTAGGATAGTGTGAGACAGTGAAGGAATATGTGTTGAATGGGGTGTACATTTCACCTAGGTACTGTGCTGTATGGTATAAGGGAAATGTGTGGCTTTGTAAACCTAGTGGTAGAGAAAGGTCACTACACCTTACATTCAGCACACACTTGCAGCTCAGGCCTGAAACCATTCAGCTGTTAATTAGGAGACCAGAAGTAGGTGTCTGCAAACACAGTCAGGGAGCTCGCTTAGTCTGGACAAGGAGTCCCGGCACAAGAAGCAGTCTCCAGGAGTGTGAGCTATCTCAGTCTGGGTGCTCGATGTACCCCGGACACAGGAGTAGTCTCAGTGAGAATCCGTGCGAATAGCGGCTGAATAGGAGGGGAGCTCTCTCAAGTCTGGACGTTGAAGGTGCCTTCAGACACAAGGAGGAGACTCTGTGAACCTCAATGCTGGTAAATGCTGGTAAATGCTGGTAAATGCTGAACATATGTGTTGTTTTGGCCCCGGCTGGTAGAGTCGGGACCCGGATAGATAGGGAAATCTATCTAAGTGTAATTAGTGGCTAGACAAGCCTAGGTCTTCTGTTTATGATTTTGTTTTATATCTGTTTGCTGTGGACTTTAATAAAGCTGGTTGCGGCCAGTTTTCACCAGAACTGCTGTCTGAATGAACTGTTTCCGTGCCACTCTGTCTACCCAGACGGCGATCTCAGAGCTATATCCCCTGGAAATGTTACAATAGTAAAACAGGTAGCTGACTGAAAGCAAGTGCAGGTGTCATGATCCATTTTTGGATTTGTGGCAGATCCCACCATCCTTTAAAAGGTCACCTGATGCATCAGTTGACTGTTGGTGATTCAGTTTCTTTTTGGAGACCAACCTAGCAGGAGCAGCTCTCTGGTGTAAGCCACGTCTGGTGTTTGGAGTCCAGTTGCTGTTGTTATCTGCGGTGTGGAGCCTGGCAGCGGTGTTCATAAGCTAAATGTGGTGTTTTTTCACTTTGTCCCTTTAGTGTTTGTCACTTCCCTCTGTGTGTATTATCTGCAGAGGTGAGGCTAGTGCTCCTTGCCGGCCAGTGCACTAGCCAGGGAGCAATAGGTAACTACTAGGGACTAGGTTCATGACGGCGACAGGGAGAAGGACCTGCATAGGGCATTAGGGGAGTGTAGGGACAGGCTTAGATTTGGGCTCAGGTGGTGACCATCCCTCATTCCCTATTGTTAGGGCGTTCCTCTCACCTTTTCCATCCCGTTGTTTGTGAGTTGTGCCATCCGCTGTCCAATCACACGTTGGGTCATGTCACACCGTGACATTATCACCAACCATCACATTTTTTCCGGTGAGCCATGGATCAAATGCAGGCCTTTGCCCAACTGATCCAGACCCTCACTTCTGAGCTTAAGGAGCTGCGGGGTAGGGTGACGCAGCAACTTCCGCAGTTGACAGGGATCTGGGTCTCGGCTCAGTTGCAGGCTCTAAAAGAGCCCAAAATATCTTTCCCTGACCGGTTCTCTGGATGGAGAGATAAGTTTGTGGTATGTAAAGAACCCTGTAAACCATATTTCAGGCTTCGCCCTCATTCTTCAGGGAGTGAGGAACAGCGTGTGGGGATTATTGTTTCCCTTCTCAAGGGTGATCTCCAATCCTGGGCCTTCTCCCTGCCAGCCGGTTCACCAAACTTTCCAGTCGGTGGAGGAGTTCTTTGCAGCATTGGAGCTGGTGTATGGGGATCCTGATGGTGTCTCTCTAACTGAGTCTCGTCTCTGTTACATCAAGCAGGGGGGCCGGCCGACTGAGGAGTACTGCTCAGAGTTTAGGAGGTGGTCCACTGACACGCAGTTGAATGGCCCTCCCCTTAGGAGACATTTTTGTCAGGGTCTGTCACCTAGGCTACAGGATACTCTGGTGCTGTACTCGGCTCCCAGGTCGTTGGAGGCTGCCATGTCCCTTGCTATCCGGGTGAATAGATGCCTCAGGGAGAGGCATACACCAAATCTGCCCCCTGTTGTCCTTTCTAGGGAGGAGGAGACAGCGGTGCAGACGATAAAACTATGCAGGTTTGAGGAGTGTTTTCTCAATCGGTATTCCTGCAGTTCGCCATGGTATGGGGGCATGTTTCTATTGTGGGCAGACTAGTTATTTTATCAATGTCTGCCCAGCTTGCGCCAAAGTACCATCACCATCTCAAAAGCCACGTCCCCTGGTCGTGTGGAGGGAGGTGACCAGGGTGTATATATTTCCTCCATTTTCATATCTCAGTGTACCACACCTGCTGAAGAGGTGGTTGGCGGGGTAACTGAGACTGTACCAGTGCTTGTGGACAGTGGAGCGGGAGTCAATTTGGTGGATGCTCGCTTTGTTCAAATCCATGGTCTGAGGGGTAGGATGCTAGCGAGAATCCTAAGTGTTCAGGCCATTGACTCTGTCCCACTCAGCCAGGGGAGGATGACCAAAGTCGTAGATGATATGCACCTGCGCATAGGGATTCATCATGAAGAGTCCCTGTCGTGCTACGTCTTGGAGGGTATGCCAACTCTCATCACTTTGGGCCTCCCTTGGTTGAAAAAACACAACCCGGTCATAGATTGGCGGTCCAGGGAAGTAGTCAGTCTGGACCAGTCGTATATGGACTGTTGCCCTTGAGCTACGATCTCTGCCGTCTTTCTGCAACCTACCCCTTCTTCTCTAGTGGGGGGGCAGCAGAGGTGCTGCCAGGCAGTAGGGGCAAGACTCAACCCTCACCACAAGTTAACCCTGAGTGTCGGAGTCCTCTTAGGAGGAGGGGTCAAGGGGATGGTGGTGGTTTCCTTTGTGCGTAGTGGGGGTGTGAGTTTGGTGACAAAGGTGGATGCCTCTGTTGTCAGTCCCTTTAAGTGTTCTCTATCTTGTGGCAGACGCATGCATGGAAATAAACATTCAGGTTCGGACCTGTGTGTGAATGAGTACGTGTGGGTATCCACCAAAAACATCAGGTGAAAGTGTGCTACTGGGACCTGGTGTTCTAGGGTGATCGGGCCGTATCGGGTGTCGGCCATTCTCGGCCCAGCGACTTTCCAGCTGGAGTTACCCCCAGTAATGCATGTACACAACTTATTCCACAGGTAGGCGCTCTGGAGATTTGTGGCACCTCCGGAGCCTACATTATTGTCACCTCCATTAGTCTGCATTCACCATAAACCTGAGAGTCAAGTGACTGCAGAGATGAACTCTGGTGGATCGAAGGCATCCTCACCGTATGTCGTTTTCTGTTGAGGTCCGGTGTTGAGGGTCCAGAGGCCCCTCATTGAAAGGGGGGTACTGTCACGATCCATTTTTGGATTTGTGGCAGATCTGGTTCCTCTCAGTTAAACCCTTTTTCCTTTAAGGCCAGCTGGAGTTAATGTCAGTTTTTCCCCACTAGCAATCTGGTGTTACTGCAGTGCTGCTGGGTCAGCTGATGTGGATGGTGACCACTCCCACCATCCTTTAAAAGGTCACCTGATGTATCAGCTGACTGTTGGTGATACAGTTTCTTTCTGGAGACCAGCCTAGCACCAGCAGCTCTCTGGTGTCAGACACATCTGGTGTTTTGAGTTCAGTTGCTGTTGTTATCTGCGGTGTGAAGCTTAACAGTGGTGTTCATAAACTAAAGGTACTGCCACACTAAACAATCCCGCTAGCGATCACGATAACGACGCATACTAATGCGATCGCTAGCGGGATTGTTTCTATATCGCTAGTAGCAGCCTAATTTAGCGATGTCGTTAAGGACGCTATCGCGGTTAGCGATCTCCTTAACGACTTTAGCGGTACAAAAGTACCGCTAAATCGCTAACAAAAGGTGCTACACTCAGCGATATATACTTACCAGCGGGGCGCCGACGATAAAAATAGGGTCCGGAACGATGAGAACGACGAGCGAGATCACAGCAGGATCTCAGCAGGGGCCACGTCGCTGGTAGATGCCGCACACAACAACATCGCTAACGGGATCGCTAAATAGTGACGTTTTTTAGCGATCCCGTTAGCGATGTTGTTTAGTGTGGCAGTACCTTAAGTGTGGTGTTTTTTCTCCTTGTCCCTTTGTTGTTTGTCAATTCCCCCTATGTGTATTATCTGCAGAGGTGAGGCTAGTGCTCCTGACTAGGTTCGAGACGGTGGCGGGGGGAGGGACCCGCATAGGGCAAATGGGGCATCCTGTGACTGCAACACAGTTTTTGCACAATCTACTTTGATGCTGAAAGATCGATTTCACACAGGACTGGATTATATCTGGCTAACTGCCAAGTTCACTTGCAAAACTAGCAGGAAGGGCTTCTCTGCACTGTGACACTAAGAAAATGTTACCAGCAAAACAAGATGTCTGCTTTTTTTTCATGGACATGTGACTTCAGCAGCCAATGACAGAAGCCCTTGTGTCTGGATGTTGTGGATGGTTTATGCATCCTGATTGGCGGCCAGAATATACACACATTAAGTTATTAAAGAAGAGGAAAAAAAATTACACTCCACAGCTCCTTTGACCTAGACATAGCAAATCCTCTCATCAAACACGTTCCCCCCCTCGCTCATCATACAGCATCACTGTCCTAGCCAAAGCAATAACAAAACCATTAGTGGAAATGCGATGATTTACCGAACTGTGACTGAATTTTTGCCGACTTTGAGTAAAAATGCATGTGTTCAGTTTCACAAATCCAAATGTGCTATGTTTGTGCCAAATTTGAGATTGACAAACTTTTTTTAACAAGTTCACTCATCTCTAGTGTGAACCACACTATTAGCACAAATGATTTAGATTCTAAAGTGTGGACTCCTGGCTGCAACACACTATAAGCACAAACTATTTAGATGTTATAGATGCTGGAAGGTCGATTTGACACAGGATACAAAATAGCTGAACAATCTAACTATCTGACTACTTGAAGAAGGAGCACTGCTGTTACACTGACAAAATGGAGCAAAAACATGTCCACTTTTTATATGAAGAGGGACATGTGACTTCGGCATCCAATTACAGAAGCCCTTGTGCCTGGACATTGTGTATGGTTTCTGCGGCCTGATTGGCTGTCGAAATCTCCACACATTAATTTAATAAAAAAAATAAATAAAACAAAAGCAGCCTGTCACTACTCTGACCTCACTATTAGCAGAACGGATTTAGATTCTGAAATATGGACTCCTGGCTGCACCACAGTATTGGCACAAACGATTTTGATGCTGGAAGGTTTATTGGACACAGAATCCTATCTAGCTGAACTAGCTGACAATAAACCACCTAGCTAACTGACTACTTGCAGCAGGAGCAGTCTCTCTGTACTGCTACACTGACAAAATGGCGAAGAAACATGTTTGCTTTTCAGGGAGGGACATGTGACTTCGGCAGCCAATGACCGAAGCCCTTGTTTGTCTCTCTGTTCTGCTACACTGACAAAATGGCGTAAAAACATGTTTGCTTTTTAGGAAGGGACATGTGACTTCGGCAGCCAATGACCGAAAACCTTGTGTCTGAACATTGTGAATGGTTTCTGCGCCCTGATTGGCTGCCAGAATCTCCACACATTAGAAAAAAAATACAGTATGCTACTACTCTGACCTCTCCATACCCCCTGCCCTCATCAAACACATCCCTCCCCCCGCTCATCAAACAGCACCACTATGTTAGCCAAAGTCTAACAAAAACATTTGTGAAAACTAGATCATTTACCGAACTTTGGCCAAATTTTGCCGATTTTGAGGAAAATGCTGTGGAATACTAACGTTCGTGCCGAATTTGAGTATTGGCAAACGTTTTCCGAACAAGTTTGCTCATCTCTAATACTGAGGTAAAACACTGACCAAATACTGATAGATAGTGTGACCATAACCTAGAAGCAAGAATCCTGGGCAGCAAACTTTGCAAGGGTTCCTCATGAGTCAAATAACCTCAAAGTGGTTGTCCATCCTTGGGGACATTTTTTCTTTACTTATAACATGCTTATACTGTATTTGGGGGTAACAATCATTTAATCATTTTATGCTATTGGTTTCCATTAAACAAAATTGCACAATTTGCTTTCTATGGCTTTTCTGTTGCTATATCTATTGGCTTATTGAGCATGCCTCTGTGAACTTGTGATGATTTGTAACATTTTTATATCTGTTTTTTTTTCAGTTCCTCTCGGCTGATTTATGACAATAGAGCAGGTAAAGTTAAATGTATAGGGAAATATCAAAAAGCCTGTAAATGCCAAAGACGAAAACAATTTTTTTTAAGAAAATCCAATTCCATTATAATACAGCAAAAATAAAGACAAAAAAGTGCCCCAAAAGTGGAAAAGCTGTCCACTACTGCACTTTGCCTTCTTAAATGCTAAAGTAATCCCAATAAAATAAATAAGCATATACTCATTGGAACTGATCCATCTGATAGATTGGTCACATCCAGTGTCAGACTGGGGTGCCAAGGGCACATCAGTAACCAACTTCCAGGCCCCACTTTTCAGCTACATGTAAATGTGATGTTATCCTCAATCACAAATTTAAATAACAATGAATTGGGTTTCATTGTTAATTTAATAAGATACTGTCTATGTCTGTACATAGAGAATCAAGTGTATTGTGCCAAGTACTGCTCATATTAGACAATGGTGACCCACTCATGCACAGGGGCCCACCAGAGGTTTCTTCTTTGGCCAGTCCAGGCCTGGCCACATACCTCATAAGGGCTCGCTCCCACAAATGTATAACATGGCCGAGTGCTATCCGATATTTTATTACATAGAATAACACTGGTCCGAGTGCTATGGGGCATGTCAGATCTGCGTTTTTTTTTTTTCTCATGCCGATTCGGCATGAAAAAACAATTGCAGAATGCAGTGAGTGGCTGAGATTTGACTCACACACATCGAGACAAGTCTATACATTTGAAAGATCAGATTACACTCAAATGCCATCCGAGTGCAGAGCGATTCCTATGGATACAGGCAATTACTTTCTCCGTCTCCTCCACACCTGTGCTGCGATTCTCTCATGGGAGACAGAGTTTGACCAGAGAGTATTTGAATAATTGGCTATGATTCTCTTGCATGGGAGAATCAACAGTTGCATGACCCTTGCCTAAGACATAAAATGACAAGAACAATGTCACGTGACCATCGGGAAACACTGTGCTGATATCACAGGATTGACTGACTCGGGAGGTAAAAATGAAGAGTTTTATGATGGAAGTGGAGCTGTTATGAAGGGGCTACCCAATAGTAGACAATCCTTTTAAAGTTCATTTTGCATAATAGTATCTTCACAGAAGGAACATTTTCTTGTAACCTTTGTGTTTCTGTAATACTTTGATTTTCATTTGCAGACAATAGCACACTTGTGGCTTTGTGTTCAATGCAGCATGTAAAGCACAATTTTACGACCTCTTGTCTTCCTTAACCCTGGTTTTCACTATTTGTATCCTGGTTCTGTTTATAGTAGCAGGGTATTTCTATGATATCTATGGTGTCTTAGATAGGATTTCTATCAGGTTTAAGAGATCATCTGAGGTATTGATTAGAACTTGATTTCCTGCACAGATTTGCTGAGACTTGAACTCCCAATCTGTTTGTTGCTTGCACTGTAGTCTGTAAGTAGGTGAAGATGCTGTGTTTCACACCCACAGTTTGTCTGCCTTTTGATAACAAGCCATCTAGAATTACAGCTCCAGAATGTAGTAACATATTTTTTTCCAGGGGGAGAAGTGGGATTTATCTGATAGTCGATTTTCATTCACCTCATAAAATAGCATTCTAAGACTCCGATATATGGCAACCTCTTCAGCTGGCCATAAAGGTGAAAGTTGGATGAAGTTGCCAATTTTGCCAACATATAATCGGTTTGAGTGGGATCCAGCACATTGGATTACACTCAAACGAATGTTATTCTATGGGGCTGTGTAAATTTTTCCTCTCTCCCCAGATTGCACTTGGCCATGGCAAGTAAATGACTCTGAGGAAAACATTGGGCTACACTGGAATCACATCGGATGGCACTATGCTCATGCTCTGATCAGAGTTTTATCAGTGTTATGGTCATTAGCCCAATTCTCTTGGATGATAAAATCTATGGCCGTCTGCCCCTGCTTTAAAAATGTGTAATTTACAAAGAGCCATGACTAACTGTTGCATGCTGGTCTGACATCTCCCCAATTTAAATTTTTCAATAGTTTGCTGAAAAATAGTGATGGTGGCACGATCAATCCTCATTTGCAAATATTCATTGTCTTTTTAAACTTCAGATCGTTCCTATAAAAAATAATCTGATTTACAATTAATTGTATTGTAGCTGATCCTAATGTTGAGCGTCTGGTCAGATTTTGTGTTCCTCTAGGAGACGCTAAATACGCTCGTAACACAGCATCTAAAGGAGCATTCAACATCTATTTTCATTATTTATTTTATATAAATCAGTTAGAAAAAACTGTGTCTTTGTATAAAATTGGAGGTACAAAACAGGTCCGTAACCCTCTATGGGCACCATGATATAGTGATTTTTCAGGAATAACTTTTCTTTCTACTTCTCAGCTATTGCTAGGTTAAAATAATAAACTCGGGTATTACTTACCCTCCCCAAGTCCAGTGCTGCTTCATGACTACAGTGCACATGACTGCTTGTCCATATGCAGTACATTGAAAGAATGGCAGAATCCAGCAGTCACATGAGATCTACTCCTGATGTCATTACTGCAACCTGTTAACAAAGACTATGGCAATGGTGGAGAAGTAGCACTGAACTTAGGGAGGTTAACACCGGAGTTTATTATTTTAACCTAGCAGAAATTGATGAGAATGGGGACATTAAGGAAGTGTTTAAGAGTTTAAAGGTTATCTGCTATTTAAAGCATAGAAGATAACTTTTCAATCATGGGAGGCCCAAAATCTGTGACCTGCATCGATCCGAAGAGCCCCGACTGCATAGAAGAAGGCCTCTCCCTTCATTCTAATTGGATCTCAGAAGATCAACCGAGCACTGAAGTTGTCAATTTCTGGCACTCCCATTATGAATTGATGGAGAGGTAGTGCACATGGTAGACCTCGCTTCATTTAGCTGAGGCTCGTCAGGGCCACAGTTCTCCGGATCCGTGGGGGCCATGATGGTCAGATCCCCAGATATCGGAAAGTTATCCCCAATCACTCAGGGAATAACTTTTAGGACGGGATCACACATGCGAGGAATACGGCCGAGTCTCGCATGTTAATAGCCAGCACTGCCGCCAGCCTTGGCAGTGGAGCGTGTGGCTGCATAGCAATACATGGAGCCGCACGCTCCGCTCCTGAGGCCGGCAGCAGTGCCGGGTATTAACATGAAAGACTTGGCCGTATTCCTCGCATGTGTGATCCTGGCCTTAGACTTGAAAACGCCCCCTTAATGCTATGTTTGTATGGTGATTATTTTGTGAGTTTTTAATGTTGCAAATTTTTTGCCGCATTTCTTAACATATTAGGTTACTTGCATTTTTTCATTGCATTTTTGTGTATGTCGTTTTTACAAGCATTCTAATTGTGTTTGTGATGCTGTATTTTTTGTTTGTTTTTAGTGTGTCATGTTTTAAATTAAGGTGCTTTGTTTTTGATACTTTCTGGTTCGTTGATACAGTTCTGCGTGCATTACATGCATTTTTAGCACATTTCCACAGCAGAAATGCACTAGAAACGCATGTGTATTTTTTCTGCCTCTAATGCAATTCTATGGGGTAATCTGCACAGAAAATTCAGCGCACTTGCAAGAGGAGACATGTTGCAGATTTGAAACATGCACCACAGGTCAGTTTACTCTGCACAAAAAAGCAGAGTGGACATGAGATTTCCATACATCCCATCCACTTTGCTGGAACTGCATACGCTGAGATTTTGGACAGCGAAAATGCGCAAAGTCAAAAGCACTCCAGAAGTTCATTGTGGGAATTTAGTCTTATTCCCAGAAAACTTCTTTAGGGATCTATACAACACTGATCTTTAATATGACCACATGAATGGCCCTAAAGACTGCATTGAATTTATATCTATTTAGTGTAGACCCACGGCCCAAGCATGCAGGTCTACGAAAATAAACTATGCTAGAAAAGAAGGTTCAATATTTCATCATATTCTGTGTTTTCGGTGGTTGATGCAAGAAAGTACATAAACCACTTAACATTCCGGTAAATGTTTATTGATACTCTCGGGGTAGAAGATAGCATATCCTTGCAGATCCACAGCTTGCTCTGTAATGCATTCTTCATTCCCGGACTCAGGCAGATATCTGGGGCCCATCCTACACATCTGACCTTCATATGAAATCTCATCAATCACTATTAGACTATTCACTTTTATATATAAAAGAACAGGAAGCAAAATTTCATCACTATTCTATACAGAAGTTGTAGAATCACAACATGATGAATCAGTATTTGAAAATGTCAGGGTGAAGATCTTTAAAGGTTGGGTCTTGGGAAAAATCTGATGGTTTAAATTGCCAATTTTCTAGTTTATGATTTCATTTCAGTCCTTATGCACTGATAAAGAACAGCGGTTATTATGGTTATTTTATTGTGAGGGTAAGGGAAGACTATTTATCGTATAAGGAAACGTGTCAACAGTTTCTTATACATTTCTTAAAGTTTTAAGATCTCTGCTTATGGTCATTAAATAAAAATGTTCATTAGTCCTGGTTCTGTGATGAACATACAGGTGGTATAAATATTATATACTAGCTGTAGTACCCGGCTTCGCCCGGATTAATTAATAACTGCTGTTAGCTGTAACAAAATAGACTATGTTAACAAAAATTTATTCTGCACATAAAAATCACACACCAAAACGTGCGGGGGTTAAAATTTCCATTCAACACATAGCCTATGATGCTCCTGGGGTTGAGATGTGCGGGCATGCAAAATTTCATGCCCGTAAGTACAACGGTGCAGATTCCTATCCCGGGCCAAAATTATTTGCCGATTTGGAATGCGCGGGGTTAAAATTTTGACTCAAAACCTAGCCTATGACGCTCCCGGGGTCGAGACGTGCGGGTGTGCAAAATTTCATGCCCGTAAATGCAGATTCCTATGCCGGACATACACACAAGCATTCAGCTTTCTCCCCATTATGTAGATAGGGCCAAAATTGTTTGGCGATTTGGAACGTGCGGGGTTAAAATTTCCATTCAACACATAGCCTATGATGCTCCTGGGGTTGAGATGTGCGGGCATGCAAAATTTCATGCCCGTAAGTACAACGGTGCAGATTCCTATCCCGGGCCAAAATTATTTGCCGATTTGGAATGCGCGGGGTTAAAATTTCGACTCAAAACCTAGCCTATGACGCTCCCGGGGTCGAGACGTGCGGGTGTGCAAAATTTCATGCCCGTAAATGCAGATTCCTATGGCGGACATACACACAAGCATTCAGCTTTCTCCCCATTATGTAGATAGGGCCAAAATTGTTTGGCGATTTGGAACGTGCGGGGGTTAAAATTTCCATTCAACACATAGCCTATGATGCTCCTGGGGTTGAGATGTGCGGGCGTGCAAAATTTCATGCCCGTAAGTACAACGGTGCAGATTCCTATCCCGGGCCAAAATTATTTGCCGATTTGGAATGCGCGGGGTTAAAATTTCGACTCAAAACCTAGCCTATGACGCTCCCGGGGTCGAGACGTGCGGGTGTGCAAAATTTCATGCCCGTAAATGCAGATTCCTATGCCGGACATACACACAAGCATTCAGCTTTCTCCCCATTATGTAGATAGGGCCAAAATTGTTTGGCGATTTGGAACGTGCGGGGGTTAAAATTTCCATTCAACACATAGCCTATGATGCTCCTGGGGTTGAGATGTGCGGGCATGCAAAATTTCATGCCCGTAAGTACAACGGTGCAGATTTCTATCCCGGGCCAAAATTATTTGCAGATTTGGAATGCGCGGGGTTAAAATTTCGACTCAAAACCTAGCCTATGACGCTCCCGGGTCGAGACGTGCGGGTGTGCAAAATTTCATGCCGATTCCTATGCCGGACATACACACAAGCATTCAGCTTTCTCCCCATTATGTAGATAGGGCCAAAATTGTTTGGCGATTTGGAACGCGCGTGGTTAAAATTTCGATTCAAAACATAGCCTAGGACGCTTTCGGGGTCGAGATGTGCGGGCGTGCAAAATTTCATGCCCGTAAGTGCGACGGTGCGGATTCCAATCCCGGACAAACATACCCACATACATACACACATACATACATTCAGCTTTATATATTAGACTAGCTGTAGTACCCGGCTTCGCCCGGGTTAATGTACTTAACTGTGCCCTCATCAGGATAGCAACATAGAAGGACAAAGCTGTGGCTGCTACTATATATATATATCCTCCCACATACAGGTGATGTGACTTACATCAGTCATTACACCAACATTGGCCAAGCATAGTAACTGAAATCCTATTACCTCACACAAGCTTTCTTATACTGACAATGTCCTCTGTTGCCTATAGTAACCAAACAGAGCTCATATTAATGACCTATGGCAAAATAGAAGCTGAGCTGTGGTTGGTTGCTATAGGCAGCCTGATAATTCTCCAGCCAACAGAAAACATTCCCCTCTGGCAGTATATATTACCTCACACATACAAATAATATACAGCTCATGTGACTGACATCTGTCTTATTTCCCTATATGGCAAATTTATAACAAATTGGTCTTGTAGTTTGGCTGGTTATTAATCAGATATTTATTTTTAAAAGATAAAAATACCAGACGTGTGTGTGTTTTTAATGCGCGCAATTTTGAACACGTGGGGTTAAAATGTCGACTCAAAACACAGCCTATGACGCTCCCGGGGTCGAGACGTGCGGGTGTGCAAAATTTCATGCCCGTAAATGCAGATTCCTATGCCGGACATACACACAAGCATTCAGCTTTCTCCCCATTATGTAGATAGGGCCAAAATTGTTTGGCGATTTGGAACGTGCGGGGTTAAAATTTCCATTCAACACATAGCCTATGATGCTCCTGGGGTTGAGATGTGCGGGCATGCAAAATTTCATGCCCGTAAGTACAACGGTGCAGATTTCTATCCCGGGCCAAAATTATTTGCCGATTTGGAATGCGCGGGGTTAAAATTTCGACTCAAAACCTAGCCTATGACGCTCCCGGGGTCGAGACGTGCGGGTGTGCAAAATTTCATGCCGATTCCTATGCCGGACATACACACAAGCATTCAGCTTTCTCCCCATTATGTAGATAGGGCCAAAATTGTTTGGCGATTTGGAACGCGCGGGGTTAAAATTTCCATTCAAAACATAGCCTAGGACGCTTTCGGGGTCGAGACGTGCGGCGTGCAAAATTTCATGCCCGTAAGTGCGACGGTGCGGATTCCAATCCCGGACAAACATACCCACATACATACACACATACATACATTCAGCTTTATATATTAGATTTTTAAAATGACACTACAGTTATCTCTTGAAGGCTCGGGTCCCACGAACATATTTACTCTCATGCAGAAAAATTGGACTGATTATGCAAAGCACACTCTGATCAAAGTGTGAGCATATTGTAATCCAATTATTGAGTGCAGTGCAATATCATAATAACGCTCCTGCAGTGTGTAGCGCTGAGCTCCTGTGAGAAAGGTCTCCGGAGTTCATAGCTGATGAACCCCGGTGACCTCTGTGACAAAGTCACTGGTAAAGTGCTGGAGAGGAGATGTGTTTCACTATGCCTAATGGTGTCAGTGATATAAAACCCAGAGTTTTTCCTCCAGCACACCAAGTGTTGTGATGGTTAAGCTAAGTTGCATAATGGGCTGGATTTTATTTGGACATCCATAGCGTGGAGGGGAAGATGTCCACCTTATCTCCATCTGCAGAGCTGGCACCACTGTGGGCTGACAGGACCTGTGTGGTGTCAGTCATGTGATCAGTCACTTGGGGGAAGAGTCACATGGTCTGGGGCTTAAGAACCTGCCCGGAACATTCAGCAGTGTCAGTGTCTGGAGACAAAGCACTCCAGGAAGTGTTTGTGAATGTGTTAAAGGACCTGAACCGTGAGAATTGCTAAACCAGAGCAGGCTGATCCATGCTAGAAAAACTGTGTTTTTTATTTTGTTTTGTTTTGCTGTATTGCCCAGAGGGCCGTGTTTTCTTGTTTTCCAGCTTAGTTTATGCTGTAGTTAATAAACAAAGCACGTTCTTAAAGATAGAGTGTTCCATTTCTATCATTGTTTTCCAGCCGAGTGAGCTGATCTACCCCACCTCACTAACAGCACTGCTTGCTGTATGAAAACTTTCTCACGGCAGTTCAGCACTAGACACTGCAGGAACGCGATTCTGCTCCTGTCTCATTGTGAGCCAGCTGGTGTGGATCGTGGTCAAACCCAAACAGTAACATGGACTTCCAGGAGAAGTCCGTGTTTGGCGTCCATGCACGGACACTAGGTGTTCGGTATGGACCCCGAACATTAATGTCCGGGTTCGCACATCTCTATCCCTGGCCTTTAATGCTACCTTACCAGTTGGTGGAGATGGACAGTTTTAAAAAACTGATGGCGATTGCTGTCCAACAGTATGTGGTGTCCAGTCACCACTACTTTCCAGATTAGCCAACCCTGCCCTGCGCACACATGTTACTTACAAAATCAGCTGTCCACTGTGCAACTCCATCATGGTTCACATAACCGTGGACATTGCTAACCCTGAGCAGGCTGATCTCTGTCAGCAGTAGTGGATCAGTAAGCATGGGCAGGGATGTTATATCTCCCTCACTGCCAACTGGGTAAATGTAGTGGCGGCTGGGCTTGAGGTGCAAGGCATTCTGGCGCATGTCCTACAACCACCAAGGATTTCAGGACGTTTCTCTGTCCATGTTGTCTGCTGACCCTACTCCGGTTCCCCCACCGCCTTCTCATTGGGTCATCTTAAAACTTTCACTAACAACTTCAGCACAGCTGGGGGGAACTGACAGCAGACTGTTCTGAAATTCATCTGTTTGGGGGAAAATCCCACACCATGCACGATTTGTGGATGGGGATCAAAACACAGACCAATAAGTGGTTGGTGCTATTGAACTTCAAGCCCACCCTGGTTGTGTGCGATAATGGGTGAAATCTCATAGCAGCTCTGGGCCTTGCCAGTTTAACGCATATTCTTTCCCAGGCATGTGCTGAATTTGATGGTGCAGAGCTTCATTACAAATTACCTCGATTTTTCAGAGCTGCTGCTGAAAGTTTGGGCCGCCTGTGCGCACTTTCGGTGTTCTCATTCTGGTGCTGTGTAAGGGAGGGACACAACTGTAGTCATGACCTGGATTACTGCAACATCCATGTCCAGTCCTTCCTCTACATGAAACTGTATTCATCTCTCCGGCATACCTGCATCTCCAAGTTCAGCTTCTCCTGGGCACTTCCCAGGCGTTGACGGTCCCTCTTTCAGGCGACCCCCAGTAATGGAGACACAGTCCAGAATAACTTGAACATACTCTTTACTTAACTCTTCACACGTTACAGCCACAGTTGGCACAACAGGTGTTTCACTCGTTTCCTTGTCTTTCCCTGATTTGCTGTCACTTCTGTGCAGTACACACCCAGACCGGACCGTACTAGACTGCTCCACAGTTCCTTCCCGACCTGACCTCACTATAATGACATTTACTTCAGACTGCTTCGCCCCAGAACTGAATTCATCAATCACTACCTTTGGTGGTCCCCGGTGAAGCATCTGACTCATCTGTACCAAACTCGTCGAAGCTCCAGCTCCCTTCATTTCCTTAGTCCATCCAACTTCTGCCCTAAAAGCATTGACCCAAGTGGTAAGTCGCCACATCTTTCTTCTTGTGCAGGCACACAGCTAGGCTATGCAGTGGCCGTGGGTAATGTGGGCTGAAGTGCTTAAACGTTGCGAGGCTGCCGGTTGTCCAGGCCTAAGCCTATGTGGACACTTGGGCACATTGGCCCCGTCTGAGCTAATCTGACTAGAACCTTCACACTACTACCCAGCAGCCCCTCCTACACTTAACCCTATGAGAACTTCCTATCACTACACCTAACAAGGCCTCACTAGTATGCCCCCACCTAGTGGCCCACAACAGAGCTACATTTACCCCAAAGTGTGGGAACTATATATTAACCCCTTTCTACCATATGATGTACTATCCCGTCCATGTGCCCTGGGACTTAATTCCCAAGCACGGGATAGTACGCCATAGTCGATCGTCCACGCTCATGGGGAAGCATGGCCGATCACGGCCGAGTGTCAGCTGATTTTTACAGCTGACACATGGCACTAAGTGCCAGGAGTGGTCATCTTTTGGATCGGAGATCCCGCGGCATGCCACGAGGTCCCAATCATTCCCATGGAGACTCCAGGTCAAAAAGACTTCATGATGTGCTGTGCATGTCAGGAAGTCTCAGGTTAGTGTATGGAGAAGCTGCAGCGCTGCAAGCTTCTATAGCATGCAGATGCTGCTTCATCTGCATCCTATAGAAGCGATCAGCCTGCAGAAAATGAGTGGGACAATGTGTAAAAACAAGAATTAAATAAAAAAAAATAATAATTGTAAAAATATTTTAAAAAATAATAAAAAATCAATATTTATTCTATCAATAAATAAATATTTTAGTGAAAAAAAATCTAAATAATGAAAGTACACATATTTAGTATCCCTGCATCCGTAGCCATCTGCCCTATAAAACTGTCCCACTAGTTAACCCCTTTAGTGAACACCATAAAAAAACAAGGCAAAAAAACAATGCTTTATCATCATACCACCGAACAAAAAGAGGAATAACAAGTAGGGTTGAGCATTCCGATACATGGTCCCATGTAGCAGTACCACCGAAATATTTACAAGCATTATCACATATACATAATAAGAGCACTAAAGGGGCAGGACGAAGCAGTGGTACTCCTTCACCCACTTACACTCCCCCTTTCCTTAAACTTGGTCTTCCTCAACCAACACATGATATACAAACATAATAATAGAAAAACCAACAGTTATTTGGCTTAACATAAGCCACATTAGTACGCACCGCAGTCCATGGTGCAGAGGTAATATTCCTGGTTCCCAGTCCTCCAGGGGTTAGAAACCTTCACAAAAACGTATCTACATTTCTCAGCGATGAGACAGAAGTCCAAAGAGATGAGCTCCCCCTTCCTTTGAGGGGAGTACAGTCCTTCCAGTAGTCTCCTGGTGACGAAGACAGTCTCCGCTTTCCAGCAGAATGGGCGCAACAAGCACAACAAAAAAGAACAAAAGAGTCAATGAGCTCCATAGATTTTTGACTAGCTCGCAGTCCTCTAGGCTGAATTTACACAAACTTCAACGGACAACGCTTTCTTTCAGTGTCGCCTGAGGCCGAACTTTGAGCCGCTTTCCTTGGGTGGGGTTTCTTTAAGGGCTATAGTGCCCGCAGGGACGCGGAACAGTCCCGTTACCATTTCAAAGGGCGCCAGGTGTGCAACATCCTACATGTAAACAGAAAAAAAATAGTGTTCAACAGCATGCACAGTGTGTTGCTCCATTCTCATCAGATTCCTCCGCTGGGTAGTGAGCGGAGGTAATCTCTGCAGCAGCAGAGGATGTAGATGGTGCCACTGCAGCATCATCGGATCCCTGCGTATCGGATGATGATAGAGCCTGTACCGTTTCCGGGAAGAGGCCCATGTCACCTTTACTTCCTCCTGGTTTCCACGCCCTGGTACGGGCTGAAGACGATTCTGCATCCGCGGATTCCAGGGCCCATCGGGGCAGGGCGGCAGTATCAGCGCCAAGCTCATGCGGGAACGGAAGCAGGGGCGCTCCTGCACGGACAGAACAGGAAACGCCCACTTGCACACTTGTGTTGGCCCTGGTTGCGGTCCCCTGCACCCAGCGAACGAGCAGCACATCCTGGGGAGCCCTTTCGCAAGTAGAAGAGGAAGGGGTGGACTAGACCCTATGGGGTCGGAGCCGGGGTGCACTCACCACTTCTCTGTAGAGCATCTTGCACACCCCGGTCCCGTGGCTGTGACCTTACTACGCACCGGTGGTCATGTGCCACCACTCCAGGAGGTTCAGCACCATAGCTCTTGGTTCCAGGGATTGCGAGGACACGGACTCCACTGGGGCAAGTTCCGCACTCCACTGACTGCCTGGTTCCCGCTTCTCCATCACGTCAGCTCTCTGTAGCCAATCTTGACAGGCGCAGCCACACAGGACATGTACCTCCCGTCTCCGCCCGCTTTCCGATGAGACTGCCTCAAGATACCCCTCCCCTCCATGATTAGTTAGTGGAAGGGGGCGAGGCTTCCTTCTCTTCATCCGCACCCACCAGGGGCGGACCAGGACATATTGGCAGACAGGTTTTGGCACCAGGACATGACCGCTACGCCCACGAAGGATGCGGTTTTCGTTGTTGTTTGCTTTTTCTTCTCCATCTCCCGCCAATCTGACCGTCGCCATTTTGGTCACAGTAATAGTGTCAAACTTTTTCCCCACATAGGCCAAGTCCATCTCAGTAGTCAAGTCCTTTGTTGTCACAAAATTGGTAGTAGACAAGTTCAGTGTTTTACTCACAATTTCTTCTCCAGCTACAGCAGCTACTGTCTCTCTCTCCCAGTCATCTTCCAGGGGCACAGCAGTCGCACACACATCTTTTTCAGCAGATTCTCCACATGGCAAGGCAATGGCATCCTCCCAAATTTCATCTTTCTCCAGCTCATTGCTGGCAGCTTTCCCTTGCTGCACATGTCGGCATCCTGCCGACTACGCCAAGTGTAAGGGAGGGACAGGATTGTAGTCGTGACCTGGATTACTGCAACATCCATGTCCAGTCCTTCCCCTACATGAATCTGTATTCTTCTCTCTGGCATACCAGCATCTCCAAGTTCAGCTCCTCGTGGGCACTTCCCAGGCGATGACGGTCCCTCTTCCAGGTGACCCCCAGTAATGAAGACACAGTCCAGAATAATTTGAACATACTCTTTACTTAGCTCTTCACATGCTACATCCACAGTTGGCACAAGAGGTGTTTCACTCGTTTCCTTGTCTTTCTCTGCTTTGCTGTCACTTTTGTGCAGTACAAGCCTGGACTGGACCGTACTAGACTGCTCCCCAGTTACTTCCAGGCCTGACCTCGCTATAATGACATTTCCTTCAGACTGCTTCGCCCAGAACTGAATTCATCAATCACTATGCTTGGTGGACCCCAGTGAAGCATCCGGCCCATCTGTACCGAACTCGTCGAAGCTCCAGCTCCCTTAATTTTCTTAGTCCAGCCAACTTCTGCCCTAAAAGCATTGGCCCTGACGGTTTGTTGCCACATCTTTCTTTTTTGTACAGGCCCACTGCTAGTCTATGCAGTGGCCGTGGGTAACGTGGGCTGAAGTACTTAAACATTGCGTGGCTGCTGGTTGTCCGTACCTAAGCCCATGTGGACACTTGAGCACACTGGCCCCGTCTGAGCTAATCTAACTAGAACCTTCTCACTACTACCTGGCAGCCCCTCCTACACTTAACTATATGAGAACTTCCTATCACTATACCTAACAAGACCCCACTAGTATGGCCCCAACTAGTGGCTCACAACAAAACTACATTTACCCCAAATTATGGGAACCATGTATTAAAGTGCCCTCCTCTATTGTCCCAAAAGGATGCACTTCACTTTCACTAAGCTGCACATGTATAAGAAACATCAGTAATATTATGTAATACAATATTATACAAAAGGAATACAAAACATATTCAATTATATACACATAATGGTAACACAATAAAATGCGTGGCAATAACATTGTTAAGTGTGGTAATACATGGTCCCATGTAGCAGTACCTCCGAAATATTTACAAGCATTATCACATTTATATATAATAAGAGCACTAAAGGGGCGGGACGAAGCAGTGGTACTCCTTCACCCCTTACAGCTGATCAACAGTCTGCGCTGCAACGTCAGTTCTGTCTTTCCTCTCACTGCCTCATATGCGACGTACAAACAAGAAGGAACTCCACCTTGTATATGCTAAACTCAAAGGAGGAAAAAAATGAGGAATGGTTAAATTCTAGGTTGAAGTAAAAGGACAAAGGAATAACAATAAAAGCATCCTGTATAAACCACATTAATGTAGGGCACAGAGGAGCACATATCATAAAATTACATAAATACTGCAAAAAATGCGAATAAGGGAAAAGGGGAATCGTAACTAAAACATAAAGGGTTTTAGGTTGTAAAAAGGGGAAAAACCCTGCTATTAAAAAACTATATTGAAGCTAGAAGGTTTCATATATTTCATATATAAAGTGCTCAGTGTTTAATTTAAGCCTGATGAGGGGGAGCATATACATGTAAAGGTATAAAATAAGTAAGTAAATAGACCCCAGGCAGGATTCTTATTTAGTGTATGTAGTATATGTATGTATGTATATATATATATTATATATATAATATATATACATACACAATACGTGGGTACAGAAAATATTCAGTCCCTTTAAATTTTTCACTCTTTTCATTGCAGCCATTTGGTAAATTCAAAAAAGTTCATTTTTTTCTCATTAATGTACACTCTGCAAACCCCCTCTTGTTGAAAAAAACAGAAATGTAGACAATTTTTGCAAATTTATTAAAAAAAAAAAAACTGAAAATTTACATGGTATTTTTTTTTTTTTAAAAAAA
>JARQOD010000002.1:536378644-536422387 GCA_033576555.1 Oophaga sylvatica | reverse complement strand
TTTGCCGAAGACAGGTAGTGTTTGAATCATTCAGTCACAGCCCAAACTATGGCGAGAAACTCCAGTTTAAAGGAGCTGTAGTTGTCGGGGTTCCTTTCAGTGAGGTGAAGCTTCCTGTTGGCTTAGTTTATCACTCTTTCTCTGCCTTTCTGCACCTGTGACAGTACTGCTCCCAATCCCACATTGCTGGCATCAGTATAAAGTATGAATGGTTGGTCATAATTTGGGTAGGCCAGGACTTGATCTTCAGTAAGAGCCAACTTCAATCGGGTGAAGGATCTTTCTAGTCTGTTACTCCAGTCAAATGAAGGACTCTTCTTCCTGGCCTTCTTGGGTTGGCCAATGAGAAGGTCTTGCAGGAGTGCGGCTATTTCAGTGAAACCTTTAATGAACTTTTGGTAGTAGCTTACCATCCCGAGGAACTGCCGTACTTCATGAATGTTGCTGGGCCTCTGCCAGTCCCTGATAACAGTAACTTTGTTGGGGTCTGGTGCCAAGCCTTCCACATTCACTACATGGCCTAGGTACTGCCATTTTGGCTTTAGAAGGTGGCATTTGGATGGCTTCACTTTCAGGCCAAAGTTGGACAGGGCTTCGAACATCTCAGCCAGGTGCTTCAAGTGGTCTTCATAGGTCTTGGAGAAGACAATGACGTCATCTAGGTACAACAGAACTGTCTCGAAGTTCTTGTGCCCGAGGCAACACTCCATCAACCTCTGGAACGTCCCCAGTGCATCGCAAAGCCCGAATGGCATGTAGTTGAATTCTGCGAGGCCCATTGGTGTCGCGAAGGCGGTCTTCTCTTTGTCCGCCTCTGCCATGGGAACCCTACCCACTGGTGAGATCTAAGGTAGAGAAATAGTTAGTGGTTCACAGTGGGGCTAGTGATTCATCAATCCTAGGTAACGGATAGGCATCCTTGTGTGTAATGCTGTTAATTCTCCTGTAGTCAACGCACATCCTCATTGTGCCATCTTTTTTTCTAACTAGGACTAACGGAGCTTCCCAGGTGCTACAACTGTCTCTCATCACCCCAGCCTCCTTCATCTCTCGTAACATACTCTTGGCACATTGATAGTGAGCTGGGGTACAGGCCGGTACCTCTCTTTAATGGGCGGATGATCTCCGGTGGGGATATGATGTTGGACCCCTTTTACCTGCCCAAAATCTAAAGGGTGCTTGCTGAATACCCGTTCATACTCTTGAATCACCCGGTAAACCCCATACTTATGGTGTGAAGGGATGGAGTCAGTGCCTAGTGCAGATTCTGACATCAATCCTCTAGCTGTTTTGCAGAGCCATTGTCCTCTGCCTGGTCGGACGGGACCAAGGGTTCTGCTGCCTGTATTGCGTTGTTATTGACAGTGAACAGCTTAGCAACAGTGGCATACCACGGTAGCTTGACCACCTGCTTCCCACAATTTAAGATGCGTATAGGTACCCTCCCCTTGCGGACATCGACTACCCCTCTGGCTGTCAGGACAGTGGGCCTACTATCAGAGTACACTGGTTCTACCAGGGCCTGGTAATCTTGACCCATGAGGCCTATGACTGCCCAGCACCAAATTAACATTTCACTCCTTGGGTACTGCAATGGGAAACGGATCACTCACTCTGACACTGCCGACTTCTCCACCAGACAGCTCTATCTGTTGTCTTTGCATCAGGGCCTTGATCTCCTTTTGCAGGACCCATTGATCACTGGAACCAGCAGTTTCAGCTACCTGTTGCAACAAAACAATATCCTCGGCAAGACAATTTTCTATCACATTAGTACCATTAGGTTATTATTGGGTTACATTCTCGTCGATCAATGTCTACAATTATCATACTTTGGGCTTTCAATTCTACTCGCCCCACCTTAATGGTCACCTCTTTATACCCCACTTGTGGCAAAAGCTGACCATTGCTGGTGACTACTTTCAGCTCATTATCTGGGCAGCGGGTAATATCAGAGTCAGCCCAGTACTGTTTATAAAGAATATATGGCATAGTCGTCACCTGAGAGCCGGAGTCCTGTAAAGTGTTCATCGGGATGCCATCAATCACAATTGAGAGGACCGGCTACCCTCCAAAGTACTTGTCTCACCAGCTGTGTGGGCCTGGTCATCTTACTCCTGGGGGTTGGCCCTCTGCCCCAGGGGTTGCTCGTTTAAATTACAGAATCTTACGATGTGCCCCGCCTTGCTGCAGCGGCGGCAAATGGGTCATCCGTCCTCGTTGTAGTGATCCTTGTCTCTCCCTCTGGTCGGTGGGATCCTCTTCCGCTGTAGCCACGGGACGTCATCTAGACTGGATGCCAGCTGAATCTTCTCCTTTGGGGACACTTGCATAGAATGCATGGTTTTAGCTAGTGCAGCCACATTTTTGGTCAGCTCCTGGACCTGAAGACGTAGTTCTGCAGATGGATCCTTATCCAGAGTGTGCGCGTCGGCCTCAATGGGGGCCTGAGATGGTATGAAATTGCTTGGCGCCTAGGGGCCGCTGTGCGGCTGTCATTTGGTTTGTGCAGCACCCGGATGGCCCTGTCTTTAAAGTGTGCAAAGTTCAGGTCAGGGTTTTGTAGGTCCATGATGTGCAGCTGTGTCCTGTGAGTGCTGGACAGAAATACCTCAATAAATTGCTCCTTTAACAATCTGTCCCCACCTTGCACGCTGTCTGGGTCAATTTGCTTTATGGCCCGCAGCGCCTCCTGAAGATTAAGGGCATAGTCCCGTATACTGTCCTGCGCCCTTTTTTTGCACCCTAAGAATCTCATTTTTATCTCTGCTGCAGTGCGGGTGTCAAAGGTGTCCTTCAGCTTAGCCAGGACTTGCTTAACAGTCTCTTTATCAGTGTCCTGCAAAGACTTGACTTCCCTTTGGGCCACACCAGTTAACTGACCTTGTCTTATCTTGTCTTACCTATTGCATTTTTCCTGTGCTGTGTTGTGTATAAATATGTGATTCTTCAGATTTTGTATTAGTCTTCGCCTGATGAAGAGACCTGAGTAGTCTCGAAAGCTTGCAATTTGCTACCATCTTTTCAGTTAGCCATTAAAAAGTATCAACCACTGAGGACTCTCAAGTCTAAATATTTTTTTAAATTAATGATAAGTATTTATTGGCTGATATAGTGTGGCTAGACCATAGAATTAGCACAAAAGATTTTGATTATGAACTAGGCCTGGTGCTTGCAACAGACTAGTATCCATAACTATTTGGATTATGAAATGAGGACTGGTGCCAGCAACATGTCATTAGTACTAAATATTTATATTATGAAATGTGGGCTGGTGGCTAAACCTTAAAATTAGCACAAAAGATTTGGATTATGAAATGAGGCTTCGTTCCTGCACCAGACTTTTATCCCACATGACTTGGATTATGAAATGAGGCCTGGTGCCTGCACCAGACTATTATCCCATGTGATTTGGATTATGAAATGTGGCCATCTTATTTCTCACTGAAATACAGTTTTATGGCAAACAATTTGGATTAGCTAATTGAGCCTCGTGGCTGCACCTTAATTTTAGGCCTAACGATTTTTAAGTGGGAATGTGGCCTTCTGATTTGTCTCTGAAACACAGTTTTATCACAAATGATATGGATTAGCAAATAGTGCCTCCGGAGAGTGCCACGCAGTTTTTGCACAATCTAATTAGATGGTGGAAGATCGATTTCACACAGCACAGGATCCTATCTAGCTAACTGACAAGTTCACTTGCAGCGCTATCAGGAGCGGCTTCTCTGCACTGCGACACTGAGAAAATGGCGCCAGCAAAACAAGGTGCCCACTTTTTATATGGCCAGGAACATGTGACTTTGTCAGCCAATCACAGAAGACCTTGTGTCATGATGTTGTGGATGGTGTCTGCGCCCTGATTGGTTGCCGGAATCAACACACATAAAGTTAAGGAAAAAAAAAAAGAGCGCACAACTCCTCTAACCTCTCTACACCTCATCCCCTCATCAAACATGTCACTCCGTCTCCCCCACTCATCATACAGCACCACTATCCTAGCCAAAGTGATAATAAATGCATTAGTAGAAACGTGATGATTTACCGAACTGTGACCGAATTTTGCTGACTTTGTGTTAAAATGCTTGTGAAACCGAAGACGAATCCAAATGTGCTACGTTCGTGCCAAACAAGTTTGTTCATCTCTAAATCCCCTGCCTCACACAGCGATCTCGCTAGCGAGATCGCTGCTGAGTCACTAGTTTTGTGACACAGCAGCGATCTTCCCAGCGATATCGCTGTGTGTGACATTCAGCGATGATCAGCCCCCCTGCTGGATATCGCTGATCGTTGCTGAATGTCCTGGACATTTTTTTGATCGCTGGTCTCCCGCTGGCAGGCACGCATCGCTGCGTGTGACAGGCGGGAGACCAGCGATCCGCTGGTAACCAAGGTACACAGCGGGTTTCCAGGCGCGGGGCTGTGCCTGGAAATCCGCTGTGTACCTTGGATACCAGCGCCCTGATGCAGGGAGCTGGTAACCAAGGTACACAGCGGGTTTCCAGGCACCGCGCAGCGCCTGGAAACCCGACCTGTACCTTGGTTACCAGCTCCCTGCATCAGGGCGCTGGTATCCAAGGTACACAGCGGGTAACTAAGCGATGTTACCCGAAGTGTCGCTGTGCTGATCGCTGCCCTGAGTTGCCTGTTTGGCAGCTCAGCATCGATCATGTAGCAACACACCAGCGATCCTGATCGTTGTCGGGATCGCTGGTGTATCGCTATGTGAGACCCGGGCTTAACCAGGATAAGGGACATATACCAGCATGAGGCCCAGGATAAGAGGCATATCCTTAGATAAGGGACATATTCCAGCATGAGGCCCAGGATAAGGCTGGAGTCACACACAACGTATAAAAACATGGAGCGCATTTTACGGACGAGAATCGCACAAAAGATCCCTGAACAGTGATCCGTATGTTATCCGTGTGCAATGCGAGGATGCGATTTCCTCGCATCAAAATATCCGTATGTCATCCGTACCGTATGGCATCCGTATTTGCATCCGTATGTCGAGATTTTCTCGCCGGCTTTCAAAACCGACATATAATGGATCCAAATGATAGTTTTTAAATCACAAAAGAAAGAATACATATACACACATAGAATACATATACAGTATATACTGTATATACATGTTATTGAGACACATATATACATATATATTTATAGTTCATACACTTCTACATAGTATAATAGCCGTTAATTCAATTGCCGGCTTCTGTAAAGTCATTACAGAACCCGACATGAAATGACACATGGTTTACATACAGTAAACCATTTCATTTCATGTAGTTTGATATATGGCTTTCATTAACAATTACATGAGTGTATGTGTGCAAAATTTCATACATGTAGGTGTTAATTTAATGTGTAAATTCGTTGAAAAAAAATTAGAGGGTTCCCGCTGTATTTTCTCCGCCAGACAGGGAAAACCAGTGACTAAAGACATATAATAGCCTAGGGAGGGAGAATTGTTTTTGTGCCCCCCTGGCTACTAACATCTGCCCCCAGCCACCACAGAAAAGGCACATCTATTATTACATGCGCTTTTTCTGGCACTTAGCCCATCTATTCCCATCACCTTTAGCGGTAGCTAATGGGTTAATAATGGGTTAATGCCACCCTGCTAGTGGAAGGTGACAATAAGCCGGGTTAATAATGGAGAGTTGTCAATTAGACAACTCTCCATTATTAATCCTATTGTAGGAAATGGTTGAAAAAAACACAAACATTAATTTAAAATTATTTTAATGAAATAAATACACATAGTTTTGGACCATATTTTATTGTACTGGTAATCCATCTGAATCCCTTGTTCTCCTGTAATAAAAATAAAATAATAAAGCAACAATATCCTTACCTCTCCGGCACTGTCAGGTCCCATGCTGCAATTCATCACAAGGGGTTAACAGGTTTACAGCAGGGACCGATGCTAATGCTACTAGCCCTGCTGTAAAGCCCCGCAGCCTCCGTGGCTCACAGGTGATAAACTGATTAGTGTGGGAAGCTTAATTGATTGTTTCCCACGCTATTCAGTTCACATACACTCATGTAATTGTTAATGAAAACCATATATCAAACTACATGAAATGAAATGGTTTACTTTATGTAAACCATGTGTCATTTCATGTCGGGTTCTGTAATGATTTTACAGAAGCCGGCAATTGAATTAGCGGTGTGAGACAGTGAGAGTATGTGTATTGAATGGGGTGTATATTTCACCTAGCTACTTTACTGACTGGTATAAGGGAGGTGTGTGGCTTTGTAGACCTAGTGGTAGAGAAAGGTCACTACACCTTACATTCAGTACACACTTGCAGCTCAGGCCTGAAATCACTCAGGTGTTAATTAGGAGACCAGAAGTAGGTGTGTTGAAACACAGTCTGAGAGCTAGCTTAGCCTGGACACAGGGAAGGTGTCTCGGCACAAGAAGAAGACTCCAGGAGTGGAGCACGTTTAATCTGGACAAGGGGTCCAGGTACAGAAGGTGTCTCCAGGAGTGTGAGCTATCTCAGTCTGGGTGCAGGAAGTACCCCGGACACAGGAGTAGTCGCAGTGAGAATCCGTGCGAATAGCGGCTGAATAGGAGTGGATCTCTCTCAAGTCTGGACATTGAAGGTGCCTTCAGACACAAGGAGGAGTATCTGTGAAACTCCATACTGGTAACATATATCATATGTGGTGTTTTGGGCCAGGCTGGTAGAGCCGGGACCCGGATAGACAGGGCAATCTATCTATGTGTAATTAGTGGCTAGACAAGCCTAGGTTTTCTGTTTATGCTTTGTTTTATCTGTTTGCTGTGGACTTTAATAAAACTGGTTGCGGCCAGTTTTACACCAGAACTGCTGTCTGAATGAACTGTTTTCGTGCCATTCTGTCTACCCAGACAGCGATCCTAGAGCTATACCCCCTGGAAATGTTACCAATTGGCGGAGAATGCTGGGGCAGCGCAGTGGCTGATACAGTTAGTGCTGGAGTGTGCATGCAGCACAGAGGCTTAGAGACAGCAATAAAGGTGAAGTCTGTTGAAATAGCAGCAGAGGAAAAAAAAAAAGTGTGTCAGCAGAAACGTCTGTTTGGAGCAGTCTTGGAGAGACAGTGGCCCTGATAGGGTCTGCAGAGAGAAAATGTATGCACAGCAAAGCTGAACTTGTTGTGAAAATGACTGTGGAATGTGCAGCAGCAAAAGAAAAGTCTGTGGAGCAGTCTTAAAGAGACAGTAGCCCTAATAGACTTTGCAAAGAAAAAAAAAAAAGGGTCTGCACAGCAGAGCTGAATTTTTCTATGGAAAAGACTGTAGAGTGTGTATGTCTTGAGTGAAGACTGCCGTTGTTAAGACAGAGAAGTCTGACAGCATGGATGACAGCATGGAGGCGCTGTTTGAACAAATGGCGCAAGTTAATATGCAACATAAGACTGCTGTGATTGAGACAGATGAGTCCGGCAGTATGGAGGAGCTCATTGAGTACCTGGCCCAGGCCCAGCGAAGCATGCAGCAGAGCATGGAGCAGCAGCGCCTGCAGCACCAGCAGCGCATGCAGCAGGCCCAGCAGCAATTCCTGCAGCAGCAGCAGGAGAATAACCGGTTATTTGTTGAGCAGATGACAGCACCAAAAAAGGATTTCGGTGCCGCGTCCCAAAGTAATGCTGTGAAGGCACCGGCGTTGTCCGCTATAAAGAAGGCGGTAAGACGGTCCTTGAGAAAAATGACACCTCGTGATGATGTGGAGGTATATCTTACTAGGTTTGAGAGACTGGCAGAGAAGGAGAATCTGCCACTATCTGAATGGGCCATGGCGGTCGTACCCTATCTGACTGGGGAACCCCAAAAAGTCTGGGCTGACCTGAGCAAGCAGGACAGCAAAGACTATGCCAAGTTGAAAGCGGCGATTCTTACCCGGCTGGGTGTTACGGTGACAGCCCGTGCCAGGGGAGTTCATGACTGGAGATGCAGTTGGGAGTCTGCAGTAAGCAAACCTGATTATGGAGTTGAAAAGGTGATAGTGAACCGCTACACCCGAGCATGTCCTCCTGAGGACGCCAATCGTCTGGTCAGCCTGATGGAGAAGGCCTTCGCCAGCAAAGACTGTCTACGTGACCAGCCGTCTGAGAGGTCGTCACTTCAGAGTTCCCGGACGCTGAACTCTCGCGGTAAGAGCGTTCCAGCTGTTGGGGACATGGGGTATGCTGATAAGCGGGTTCGGGCCCGAGGGGACATATGGGTGGGAGAGTGTGATGGACAGTGTTGGAGATGTCGTGAAATTGCAGCCAACTGTCCAATAGAGGGGGAGCCTATGTGTTGTGATGTTGGCGGATCCCTCTCTCTCTGCGCAGAGCCTGTGTGTGTGTCCACCTCAGCCGAAGAGACTGGACCACAGATGTGCCCGGTGGTTGTAAATGACTGCCCAGCACAGGCCCTCTTGGACTCAGAGAGTCCAGTGACTTCCGTATGTGACAGCCTGATTGATAGGGACTTCATCCCTGATAAGCACCTGAGTATGGTGTGCATCCATGGAAACACCAAAGTCTACCCAGAGACTGCCGTGGACTTGGTCCCCAAACTCGGGGAGGTTTCATATGAAGTGGGGGTAGTGAAGAACCTGGTGCACCCCGTCATATTGGGTAATGACTTTCCCCGATCTAAGGGTCTCTGGGGGAGAAATGTTTCTGATGGACAGTGTGATGAAGCTCCTACTGAGGGTGCGCAGTCCCGAGGGGCGGAACACAATGCTAGTGGGCCGTTAAACTTATGTGATGATGATGTTGATCATGATAATGATGATGACCATGATAATGATGATGATAATGATAATGATGATGATGATGATGATCATGATAATGATGATGACCATGATAATGATGCTGATGCTGATAATGATAGTGATGATGATCATGATAGTGATGATGATACTGATCATAGTCATGATAATGATATTGATAATAATGATAACTGTGATAGTGATGAAATTCCTTTGCAGGTGATGTTGGGAGACGAGGATGGTGGTTCTCGGGAGCCGAGTGTCCCTGACTTGCCTGTGTCCTGTGACAATTTTGAGAGTGAGCAGTGGCGAGACCCCACTCTTAGGACCGCACAGGAAAATATGATTGTTCTAAATGAGGTTTCCCAGGAGCCTGGCCCTGAGGAGAGGTTTCCTCATGCTGCCATGGACAATAGCCTATTGTATAGGGACACTGAAGTCCAGGGAGAGGTCGTGAGTCAGCTCCTAGTACCTGAACTATATAGAAGTATAGTGCTGGGGTTGTCACATAGTCACATACTTGAGGGACCAGATGGTGCAGTTAATGTTGTGGATGACATGTTAACTAAGGTTCCAGATCAAGATGTGAATGAAAATGAATTGTATAACCCTGACAGTAAGCAGGATGTGAATGAAAATGAATTGTATAACCCTGACAGTAAGCAGGATGTGAATGAAAATGAAGTGTGTAACCCTGAAAGTGACCCGGATGTGGCTGAGAAAAAGAGGTCAGACAGGGATAGTGGGAATGATAGTGAATCATCTGATGACAATAAAGCAACCAGTGCAAATGAGGAAGGCATGGTAGCAGAGGAGGTTGAGAGTCCTGAGAAGAAAGCTGATGCTGACCTTACAGCCAGACAGAAGATGGCATCTGAAGATGTTTTACAGTTGGCCGGTTCCCTGGCAAAGACTAAGGTGAAAGGAGGAGAGCTGAGCTTTAAAGGCAGGACTCTGAACCTGAACACAGCACAAGTGGATGCTGTTGAAGATGAGAAGTTGTCGGTGTATGGTATGGAGCTGCATCATGCCCAGGACTCTGAAGGTAATGCTGCAGAGGTGGAAAAAGCCATGGAAGTGGTGGTCACCAAGCCAGATGCCTCATCAGAAGCTGAGGTTTCAAGTGAAGCTGTGAGGAACAAGACTGAAGATATGGGGACTGATTCTGTCCAGGAATCTGTTTCTGCCGAAGACAGCGGAGTGGACGGGTTACGGTCCGGATCAGTAGCTGGCATTGGTGAGCTCAAGCGCACTTTCATGGAGTCTACATCGGAGCCACGTCCCAACAAATGGGAAAAGCGATGTGTCACTCCTTTGCCGCTGCAGACACACGGGAGCCCAGATGGGATGCAGAACATGGTGGAAGAGAAGAATCCGGCGGGTTCTGAGTGTACAGATGCAGCTGTCAAGGAGAATTTGAGAGCTGGAATGGATGGAGATATTGGAGACCATAGTGATGTGAATGAAGAAGTAGAATGTAAGACTGACGGTGGGGCTTCTGAGCATGTCCTACCAGAAGAGCCTGAAGAAGGGGCTGAGGACATGAAGGACGTCCAACGGGTACAAGATGAATTGATTGCTTCTCGGAGAAAACTCCAAACTGTGATGAAGGAGCGTGATGAGAGCCATGAGCATCTTCTGGAGAAGCTCAATGAAGTAAAGAAGGTTCAAGGGGAACTGGAGAAAAGTGAAAAACCCCCTATACCTTCTGTGATAGTTGGTGACACATGGTCAGTGCACCAGGAACAGGAGGTATGTGAGTTTCTGAGGAAGAGTCAGCAGAAGTGTTCTGATGTGCCGGGTCGTACTTCTCTGGCCAGGCACTATATCGAAACTGAGCCCGGCCCTAAGGTCAAGATGAAACCGTGCAAGATACCCGAGGCCCGCAGAGAGCATAGGCCTGGGAGGGTACAGGGTAGTACGGATGTTTCAGATGAAGAGAAAGCTGATGTTGGCTATGACTCAGGTGAAGATACAAATGACAGTGGTGAAGATGAAGCTGATGAGGGCCATGACTGGTCCAGAGTTCACTGTCTCTGTTGGATTGTTAACCAGCCCTCCGGTCTGGATGACCAGCCCTCCGGTCTGGAGAAGAGGGGGGGGATATGTGAGACAGTGAGAGTATGTGTATTGAATGGGGTGTATATTTCACCTAGCTACTTTACTGACTGGTATAAGGGAGGTGTGTGGCTTTGTAGACCTAGTGGTAGAGAAAGGTCACTACACCTTACATTCAGTACACACTTGCAGCTCAGGCCTGAAATCACTCAGGTGTTAATTAGGAGACCAGAAGTAGGTGTGTTGAAACACAGTCTGAGAGCTAGCTTAGCCTGGACACAGGGAAGGTGTCTCGGCACAAGAAGCAGACTCCAGGAGTGGAGCACGTTTAATCTGGACAAGGGGTCCAGGTACAGAAGGTGTCTCCAGGAGTGTGAGCTATCTCAGTCTGGGTGCAGGAAGTACCCCGGACACAGGAGTAGTCGCAGTGAGAATCCGTGCGAATAGCGGCTGAATAGGAGTGGATCTCTCTCAAGTCTGGACATTGAAGGTGCCTTCAGACACAAGGAGGAGTATCTGTGAAACTCCATACTGGTAACATATATCATATGTGGTGTTTTGGGCCAGGCTGGTAGAGCCGGGACCCGGATAGACAGGGCAATCTATCTATGTGTAATTAGTGGCTAGACAAGCCTAGGTTTTCTGTTTATGCTTTGTTTTATCTGTTTGCTGTGGACTTTAATAAAACTGGTTGCGGCCAGTTTTACACCAGAACTGCTGTCTGAATGAACTGTTTTCGTGCCATTCTGTCTACCCAGACAGCGATCCTAGAGCTATACCCCCTGGAAATGTTACAGCGGCTATTATGCTATGTACAGTAGAAGTGTATGAACTATAAACATATATATATATATATATATATACATATATATATATATATATTGTGAGACAGTGAGAATATGTGGGTTAGATGGGGTGTATATTTCACCTGGGTGCTTTGCTGACTGGTATAAGGGAGGTGTATGGCTTTGTAGACCTGGTGGTAGAGAAAGGTCATTACACCTTCCACTCAGTGCATACTTGCAGCTCAAACCTGTAACCACTCAGCTGTTAATTAAGAAGCCAGAAATAGGTGTCTGGAAACACAGTCAGAGAGCTAGTTTAGCCTGGACACAGGGAGGTGTCCTGGCACAAGAAACAGTCTCCAAGAGTGTTAGAGCTGTCTTTAGCCTGGACACAGAGAGGTGTCCTGGCACAAGGAAGCAGTCTCTGTGAGAATGCATGCTGATGATTACTGAAGAGGAGGGGAGCCGTCTCAGTCTGGGTTAGATGTACCCCGGACACAGGAGTGTCTCTGTGAACCTCCATGCTGATGATTACTGAAGGAGGGGAGCCGTCTCAGTCTGGGTTAGATGTACCCCGGACACAGGAGTGTCTCTGTGAACCTCCATGCTGATGATTACTGAAGAGGAGGGGAGCCGTCTCAGTCTGTGTTAGAGGTACCCCGGACACAGGAGTGTCTCTGTGAACCTCCAGGATAATGACTACTGAATAGGAGTGGATCTCTCTCAAGTCTGGTTGTCGGGTGGACCTTCAGACATAAGGAGGAGTATCTGGGAAACTCCATACTGGTAACATATATCATATGTGTTGTTTTGGGCACAGACTGATAGAGTCTGGGTTCCTGATAGAAAGGGACATTACATAAGTGTAATTAGTGGCTAGACAAGCCTAGGTCTTTTGTTTATGCTTTGTTTTTATCTGTTTGCTGTGGACTTTAATAAAACTGGTTGCGGCCAGTTTTTACCATAATTGCTGTCTGAATGAACTGTTTCCATGCCATTCTGTCTACCCAGACAGCGATCTCAGAGCTAAACCCCTGGAAAGGCTACAATATGTACAGTACAGTCCAAAAGTTTGGACACACCTTCTCATTCAAAGATTCTTCTGTATTTTCATGACTATGAAAATTGTAGAATCACACTGAAGGCATCAAAACTATGAATTAACACATGTGGAATTATACATTACACTTTACAAAAAAGTGTGAAACAACTGAAAATATGTCTTATATTCTAGGTTCTTCAAAGTAGCCACCTTTTGCTTTGATTACTGCTTTGCACGCAGAAAAGGTGAACGGATGGACTCTACATGCCTAGTTCTCACCGTGAAGCATGGAGGAGATGGTGTGATGGTGTGGGGGAGCTTCGCTGGTGACACTGTTGGGGATTATTCAAAATTGAAGCGGTGAGCGGTCCAGCTCACCCCAAACCATCTCGACTGGGTTCAGGTCTGGTGACTGTGGAGGACAGGTCATCTGGCATAGCACCCCATCACTCTCCTTCTTGGTCAAATAGCCCTTACACAGCCTGGAGGTGTGTTTGGGCTCATTGCCCTGTTGAAAAATAAATGCTGGTCCAACTAAACGCAAACAGGATGGAATAGCATGCTGCTGCAAGATGCTGTGGTAGCCATGCTGGTTCAGTATGCCTTCAATTTTGAATAAATCCCCAACAGTGTCACCAGCAAAGCACCCCCACATCATCACACCTCCTCCTCCATGCTTCACGGTGGGAACTAGGCATGTAGAGTCCATCCGTTCACCTTTTATGCGTGCAAAGCAGTAATCAAAGCAAAAGGTGGCTACTTTGAAGAACCTAGAATATAAGACATATTTTCAGTTGTTTCACACTTTTTTGTAAAGTGTAATGTATAATTCCACATGTGTTAATTCATAGTTTTGATGCCTTCAGTGTGATTCTACAATTTTCACAGTCATGAAAATACAGAAAAATCGTTGAATGAGAAGGTGTGTCCAAACTTTTGGTCTGTACTGTATATATGTGTCACAAAGACATGCATATATATATATTCTATGTGTGTATATCTAATCTTTCCATTCTTTATTAAACATGTCAGTGTGATTTTACAGTATAGCACACTGAATTGCCGGCTTTTCTAAAGGACACCGGTGCGTACTTCTCGCAAGTCATACGCATAGTCCGTGTGTAATCTGATGTTTTCATGCCCCCATAGACTTGCATTGGTGAGTCTCAGCCGTAATGAGGTGCAAATCGATGAGAAAAAATCGGATGCTGGGAGCTACCCTATAGATTAACATTGGTCCGAGTGCAATGCTATTTTTTTCTCGCACATTGCAGTCGTCCGTATTTCTCGCTAGTGTTGCTCTGGCCTAAGGGACATATACTTTAATAAGAGACATATTAGCAGGATGGGGCCCAGGATGAGAGACATATACCATGATGGGGGATATATATACCAGGATGGGGACCAGGATAAAGGACATACATACCCTGTTGAGGAATATATACACCAGAATGGGGCCCAGGCAAGATAAGGGACATATACAGTATATACAAGTTATTCTCAAAAAATTAGAATATCATCAAAAAGTTAATTTATTTCAGTTGTTCTTCAATGCAGAAAGTAAAACTCATATATTATATAGAGTCATTACAAAGAGAGTGATCTATTTCAAATGTTTATTTCTGTTAGTGTTGATGATTATGGCTTATAGCCAATAAAAATCCAAAAGTCATTATTTCAGTAAATTAGAATAATTAACAAAAAATACCTGCAAAGGCTTTCTAAGCGTTTAAAAAGGTCCCTTAGTCTGTTTCAGTAGACTCCACAATTATGGGGAAATCTGACTTGACAGATGTCCAGAAGGCAGTCGATAACACACTCCACAAGGAGGATAAGCCACAAAAGGAATCTGGCTGTTCACAGAGTGCTGTATCCATGGATAGTAATGGAAAGTTGAGTGGAAGGAAAAAGTGTGGTAGAAAAAGTTGCACAGGCAAATGGGATAACCGCAGCCTTGAAAGGATTGTTAAGAAAAGGCCATTCAGAAATTGGGAGGAGATTCACAAGGAGTGGACTGCTGCTGGACTCATTGCTTCAAGAGCCACCACACACAGACGTATCCATGACATGGGCTACAAGTGTCGCATTCCTTGTGTCAAGCCACTCATGTCCAATAGACAATGCCAGAAGCCTCTTACCTGGGCCAAGGAGAAAAAGGACTGGACTGTCGCTCAGTGGTACAAGGTGTTGTTTTCAGATGAAAGTAAAATTTGCATTACTTTTGGAAATCAAGGTCCCAGAGTCTGGAGGAAGAGTGGAGAGGCCACAATCCAAGCTGCTTAAAGTATAGTGAGAAGTTTCCACAATTAGTGATGGTTTGGGGAGCCATGTCATCTGCTGGTGTAAGTCCACTGTGTTTTATCAAGATCAAAGTCAGCACAACCATCTTACCAGGAAATTGTACAGCACTTCATGCTTCCCTCTGCCAACAAGCTTTTTGGAGATTGAAATTTAATTCTCCAGCAGGACTTGGCACCTGTCTACACTGCCAAAAGTACCAATACCTGGTTTAAAAACAACAGTATCACGGTACTTGATTGGTTAGCAAACTCACTGGTCCTTAACCCGATAGAGAATCTATGGGGTATTGTCAAGAGGAAGATGAAAGATACCAGACCCAACAATGCAGATGAGCTGAAGGCTGCTATCAAAGCAACCTGGGCTTCCATAATGCCTCAGCAGTGCCACAGACTGATCACCTCCATGCCATACCGCATTGATGCAGTAATTGATGCTAAAGGAGCCCCGACCAAGTATTGAGTGCATTTACTTGAACATACATTTCAGTAGGCCAACATTTCGGATTTTAAAATCATTTTTAAGCTGGTGTCATAAAATATTCTAATTTACTGAGATAATGACTTTTGGGTTTTCATTGGCTGAAAGCCATAATCATCAACATTAACAGAAATAAACACTTGAAATAGATCACTCTGTAAAGACTCTATATAATATGAGTTTCACTTTTGTATTGAAGAACTGAAATAACTTTTTGATGATACTCTAATTTTGTGAGAAGAACTTGTATATACAGTATATCAGGATGGGGAATATGTATACCAGGATGTATATACCAGGATGCGGGGGTCCCATCCAATTCACCACAATTATAGAGTGCTAAAAAATAAAAATAAATTAAGTCAGTTCACTATAATTCTTTGTAAAACATATTTTTTCGGAAATTTCGGTTTAATGAACCCCTGTAAAACCAATTTCTACATCTTCGAGTCTTTGTCTTTATGATTTTTGGAAAGATCACACTGTTGCTGTACACAAAAAAAAATCCCCATATACCCATTACAACCAATTAGAATCTAAGTGTAAATTACAAAGTTCAACTTGGAAAATGAAAACTAGCATGTCATCATTTGCCAGGGGCAAAATCACTTACTGTGATAATCTTTACGGATGATTTGCTAAGTCTCTAATGTAATGTACTGCTTTCTTTTTTCGGATGCTCTTTATGAAGAATTCATCAGCATTACTATAAATGTTAGTCCATTAATGTTTCTACTCAAGTATTATATTTTTGTGTTTTGCACCTATTTCGTTTTGAGTTGCATTTTTCTCTTTAATAACCCCATATGCACACATTGAATATTTGGTAAGTTTTTCTACCTCAGTATTTGTAAGTCAAAACCAGAAGTGAACATTCAGAGGAAAAATATAATGGAGCAGACTGGTCGTATTTCTCGTGTGAGCATCGCATTGCAGTGCACGGACTGGCCCGCAACCTCTCCTGACCTGAGCGTGACATAATGATGTATTTCTATATAGCTCTCATGCTCCGGTCAGGAGAATCGGACTGTCCGAGGATTGTGATGCAATGCTTCTTGTCTGCTCCCTAATAGAAACATGTGCACCACTTCTACATTTTCCTCCCACTCCTGGTTTTGGCTTACAAATACTGAGGAAAAAAACAAACCAAATTATCAACGCTTGCACGTGGCCTTGCCGTCGAAGCTAGTTTTGACTTCTCTGACAATGCCCTGTTTTTCAAATCTGACATTGTGTCACAGTGGTAATAACACTGGAATGCTTCCTCTGGTACTGGTGATTTTGAGAATGCTTTTTTTCAGGACGCATTGTGCTTTATATTATTGATACATGTAAGTTGATATTTTTTGTGTTTATTTATGAGAATATCTAAAATGTTCCAAAAATCTAGATAAATTAGTCATTTTCGTAACTTTAAATATTTTCTATCCTTAAAGGGGACCTGTCACCTGAAAAAACATTGTTAATCTGCAGGTTAATAGCATTGTGAACCTGCCCGGCAATGGCATTTAGGAGCAAATTAACTTTATTCCTCCCTTCATTGTTCCTGGTTCAGTTACAGGGGTGGCTGTCAGTCAGAGCTGGGAGAGCAGCTACAGCCACCGCTCTCTATACACAGAGTGGTGACTGAACCCACGCCGGCGCCGACCCATAAACGAAGCAAGAGCGCTGCGGGGAGTACAAAATGAATTTCCTCGAGTGGGGGTCTAATTGTCTACGGCCGGGATCACACATGCAAGGAAATCGTCCGACACTCGCATGTGAAATCCCAGCTCTGGCGTCGGCACTCGGGAGTGGAGTGCGCGGCTGCATGTAGTTATATGCAACCACTCGCTCCACTCCAGAGTGCCGGTGCCAGAGCTGGGATTTCACATGCGAGTGTCGGACGATTTCCTCGCATGTGTGATCCCAGCCTAAGTGCTGGTGTGGGGCAGGTTCACAACGCTATTAACCTGCAGATTAACCCCATATCTGCTGATTAATAAAATTTTTTAGTTGACAGGATCCATGTGATGCTGATAGTCGCACTACACAAAAAAGAAAATAAATAATATTTACCATAATTTTACTTTGCATATGCATCATTTCTTTTAAAAATCTTTATGTGTTGTTAAATTGTTAGAAAAGAAATCAGCAATTTTTAAAGGGAAAGTTAAAAAGAAATAGGAACCAATTCACATTTGAAGTGATTTTGAGGATCCTATACCTCATAAAACCCATCAAACAAGACTGCAATTTAACCCTTTCACAACTTTTCAAGTATTAATGCCTCATGGCGATCGTGCGGGGCATAGGAGCTGTGCCCAAGCGATTGACGCTGGGAGACCAGCTTAAGTTTAAGCCGAGAACTGGTTGACACTGCAGCACTGACAGGTATAATGCATTGCAGTGGTGGTGTATTGCAATGCATTATATCAGCGATCAGGCTAAAAAAAATAAAGTCCCATAGTGGGATTAAGTAAAAAAAAGCGAAAAAAAATAAAAGAAAAAAATATAAAAAAAAATCACAAAATAAAAATAAAAAAATGAAAAGTTATTCTACAAATAAATACACATATTTATGCAAAAAGAAAAATAGCCCCCAAAAAGTACACATATTTGGTATTGCCACTTTCAGAATTACACGACCAATAAAACTGTTGCACTAGTTAACCCCTCCAGCGAACACCATAAAATTTTTTTAAAAAGTTGCAAATAACTACGCTTTTTCGACATTCCACTGAACACTGAATACAAAGTGGACTAAAATGAAATCGAAAAGTTGCAAAAAACAAACTGCCATGTAGCTCCATCAGTGAAGAAATCAAAAAATTATAACTCTCAGAATATAGCGATGCAAAAATAATTATTTTCTTTTATAAAATAGTACCATAATCAATATATTCGTACTGACCCAAAGAATAAAGTTGCCTTATCACTTTTACCACACTGTGAATGGCATGAAAAAAAAGAAAAAAAAAAAAAAAAAAACAGTTCCTGAATTGCTAAATTTCGTTCATTCTGCCTTCCAAAAATCATGATAGAAAGTGATCAAAAAAGTTATGTGCCACAACACCGTAACAATCAAAACGTCAACTCGTCCCACAAAAAACAAGCTCTAACGTCTCTGAAGGCAAATCCTAGCTCTCAAAATATGGTAATGCAAAAACTTGTTTCTTGCAATAAAAAGCGTCTTTTAGTGTGTGACAGCAGCCAAACTTAAAAAAGTTATATAAATCTGGTATCACTGAAATTGCTTTGACCTGAAGAATAAAGTCATCTAATCACTTATACTGTACCAGGACTGGTGTAAAAAATAAAACCAATTCTGGACCTGCTGTTGATCTGCAGAGTTCATCAATTTCTTGATTGTTATTTTTAGCACTTTGAAGGGTGTAGTTTTTAAAATGGTGTCACTTTAAAAAAAAAATTCTGTCAAACATGGCCTTCCAATTCACTTCAAAAGGAATGTGGTCCCTAAAAAAAATTGTTGTTGTAAATTTTGGTGGAAAAATGAGAAATTGCTGAAAAACGCTGCACCCTTTTAACTTCTTAACTAAAAAAAATGTCAAAAATAATGCTGATGTGAAATAGACATGTGGCAAAAGCGATTTGGTTTAACTAACTTATTTTTGTCCCTTGACCCCTAAGCCTGTTTTCACCTTCCTACAAGAAGAAAAGGTAGCACACTGTAGCGCTATAGCTTGCAAACACGAAATATGAAAAATATGAAAAATGAATTACATCATTACCTTAGAAATATGAAAAATTGAGAAGTCTTAGCACATAAGATGGCCAAATTATGTGAGCCTGATAGCCACGTCAAGGCTCTTCTCGTATATCAGGTCCCTAACTAATGCCTATCCTCGCTTTAGAAAAGTCTGTCTGCATGGGAACCTATGAATCCTCTTTTCAGACTAAAATCTACATCTCTGTGGAGGGTGATGAACCTGCTGTAATCAAAAGGCCTGTGACCACCAGGTGGAGTGCTCAGGCAGAAGGTAAATGAATACATATCAAAAAACTGACCGGCACATCCAAACTTAGATTCAGTGTGAACAGGTGCTAAACCTAGAGTCACCAACTCATATACATACAAGAAGAAAAGGTAGCACACTGTAGCGCTATAGCTTGCAAACACGAAATATGAAAAATATGAAAAATGAATTACATCATTACCTTAGAAATATGAAAAATTGAGAAGTCTTAGCGCATAAGATGGCCAAATTATGTGAGCCTGATAGCCACGTCAAGGCTCTTCTCGTATATCAGGTCCCTAACTAATGCCTATCCTCGCTTTAGAAAAGTCTGTCTGCATGGGAACCTATGAATCCTCTTTTCAGACTAAAATCTACATCTCTGTGGAGGGGTGATGAACCTGCTGTAATCAAAAGGCCTGTGACCACCAGGTGGAGTGCTCAGGCAGAAGGTAAATGAATACATATCAAAAAACTGACCGGCACATCCAAACTTAGATTCAGTGTGAACAGGTGCTAAACCTAGAGTCACCAACTCATATACATACAAGAAGAAAAGGTAGCACACTGTAGCGCTATAGCTTGCAAACACGAAATATGAAAAATATGAAAAATGAATTACATCATTACCTTAGAAATATGAAAAATTGAGAAGTCTTAGCGCATAAGATGGCCAAATTATGTGAGCCTGATAGCCACGTCAAGGCTCTTCTCGTATATCAGGTCCCTAACTAATGCCTATCCTCGCTTTAGAAAAGTCTGTCTGCATGGGAACCTATGAATCCTCTTTTCAGACTAAAATCTACATCTCTGTGGAGGGGTGATGAACCTGCTGTAATCAAAAGGCCTGTGACCACCAGGTGGAGTGCTCAGGCAGAAGGTAAATGAATACATATCAAAAAACTGACCGGCACATCCAAACTTAGATTCAGTGTGAACAGGTGCTAAACCTAGAGTCACCAACTCATATACATACAAGAAGAAAAGGTAGCACACTGTAGCGCTATAGCTTGCAAACACGAAATATGAAAAATATGAAAAATGAATTACATCATTACCTTAGAAATATGAAAAATTGAGAAGTCTTAGCGCATAAGATGGCCAAATTATGTGAGCCTGATAGCCACGTCAAGGCTCTTCTCGTATATCAGGTCCCTAACTAATGCCTATCCTCGCTTTAGAAAAGTCTGTCTGCATGGGAACCTATGAATCCTCTTTTCAGACTAAAATCTACATCTCTGTGGAGGGGTGATGAACCTGCTGTAATCAAAAGGCCTGTGACCACCAGTGGAGTGCTCAGGCAGAAGGTAAATGAATACATATCAAAAAAACTGACCGGCACATCCAAACTTAGATTCAGTGTGAACAGGTGCTAAACCTAGAGTCACCAACTCATATACATACAAGAAGAAAAGGTAGCACACTGTAGCGCTATAGCTTGCAAACACGAAATATGAAAAATATGAAAAATGAATTACATCATTACCTTAGAATATGAAAAATTGAGAAGTCTTAGCGCATAAGATGGCCAAATTATGTGAGCCTGATAGCCACGTCAAGGCTCTTCTCGTATATCAGGTCCCTAACTAATGCCTATCCTCGCTTTAGAAAAGTCTGTCTGCATGGGAACCTATGAATCCTCTTTTCAGACTAAAATCTACATCTCTGTGGAGGGGTGATGAACTGCTGTAATCAAAGGCCTGTGACCACCAGGTGGTGCTCAGGCAGAAGGTAATGAATACATATCAAAAAACTGACCGCACATCAAACTTAGATTCAGTGTGAACAGGTGCTAAACCTAGAGTCACCAACTCATATACATACAAGAAGAAAAGGTAGCACACTGTAGCGCTTAGCTTGCAAACACGAATATGAAAATATGAAAAATGAATTACATCATTACCTTAGAAATATGAAAATTGAGAGTCTAGCGCATAAGATGCCAATTATGTGAGCTGATAGCCACGTCAGGCTCTTCTCGTATATCAGGTCCTAACTAATGCCTATCCTCGCTTTAGAAAAGTCTGTCTGCATGGGAACCTATGAATCCTCTTTTCAGACTAAATCTACATCTCTGTGGAGGGTATGAACTGCTATCAGGCTCACATATTGCCACTTATGGTAAATTTAATTTCATATTAAAATGAGAATCAAATTTTATTATTACATATTCTGTTTCAAGCTATACCTACAGTGGGGCACACTTCTTCTTCCGTATGTATAGAGTTACTCATTACCCTGTTAATGAATTAAGTTTGGATGGCCTCATTTTTGATATGTATCATTTCTTTCCAGCCTCACTGGTTCCAGCCTTTTGATACAAGTTCATCATCAAAGATGTAATTTTTAGCTAAAAAATTCATAGGTCATCGACAGCTTTTCAAAGCGGGATAGGCATTAGTTAGGGATGATATACAAAACTGACGGGCACACTCACATAATTGGCATTATGCTAAACCTAATTCACAATATATAATCATTCATATTAATGTGTTGCAACTATAGCGCTAAGTTGCAAACTCTTTTTATGTATAATTGACATATTACACTTTCACACTGAATTAATATGAGCAGTCTTTTTGATATGTATCATTTATTGCCTGAACTCCACTGGTCCAGGCCTTTGCGAGTTATCACCCTCACAGAGATGTAGATTTTAGTCTGAAAAGAGGATTCATAGGTTCCATGCAGACAGACTTTTCTATAAGCGGAATAGGCATTAGTTAGGGACTGATTACGAGAAGCCTTGACGTGGCTATCAGGCTCACATAATTTGGCCATCTTATGCGCTAAGACTCTCAATTTTTCATATTTCTAAGGTAATGATGTAATTCATTTTCATATTTTTCATATTCGTGTTTGCAAGCTATAGCGCTACAGTGTGCTACCTTTTCTTCTTGTATGTATATGAGTTGGTGACTCTAGGTTTAGCACCTGTTCACACTGAATCTAAGTTTGGATGTGCCGGTCAGTTTTTTGATATGTATTCATTTACCTTCTGCCTGAGCACTCCACCTGGTGGTCACAGGCCTTTTGATTACAGCAGGTTCATCACCCCTCCACAGAGATGTAGATTTTAGTCTGAAAAGAGGATTCATAGGTTCCCATGCAGACAGACTTTTCTAAAGCGAGGATAGGCATTAGTTAGGGACCTGATATACGAGAAGAGCCTTGACGTGGCTATCAGGCTCACATAATTTGGCCATCTTATGCGCTAAGACTTCTCAATTTTTCATATTTCTAAGGTAATGATGTAATTCATTTTTCATATTTTTCATATTTCGTGTTTGCAAGCTATAGCGCTACAGTGTGCTACCTTTTCTTCTTGTATGTATATGAGTTGGTGACTCTAGGTTTAGCACCTGTTCACACTGAATCTAAGTTTGGATGTGCCGGTCAGTTTTTTGATATGTATTCATTTACCTTCTGCCTGAGCACTCCACCTGGTGGTCACAGGCCTTTTGATTACAGCAGGTTCATCACCCCTCCACAGAGATGTAGATTTTAGTCTGAAAAGAGGATTCATAGGTTCCCATGCAGACAGACTTTTCTAAAGCGAGGATAGGCATTAGTTAGGGACCTGATATACGAGAAGAGCCTTGACGTGGCTATCAGGCTCACATAATTTGGCCATCTTATGCGCTAAGACTTCTCAATTTTTCATATTTCTAAGGTAATCATGTAATTCATTTTTCATATTTTTCATATTTCGTGTTTGCAAGCTATAGCGCTACAGTGTGCTACCTTTTCTTCTTGTATGTATATGAGTTGGTGACTCTAGGTTTAGCACCTGTTCACACTGAATCTAAGTTTGGATGTGCCGGTCAGTTTTTTGATATGTTTTCACCTTCCTGACCAGGCCAATTATTTCAATTCTGATGAGGTTCAATTTATGAGATAATAACTCTGGAACACTTCAACAGATCACAGTGATTCCATTTCTGAAACTGTGTTCTCATGACATATTGTACTTCATGATAGTGGTAAAATTTATTTGATATGACTTGCATCAAAATTGACACCATTCTAAAAACTGCACCTCACAAGGTGCTCAAAACTAGAGATGAGCGAATTTGTTAGGGTTATTCAGCAGTCTTATTCAGCAATCTATAGCGCTTACCAAATAGGTTGCAGAGGGAACCCGGCTTCATGTGTCACGGCTGTGGCACAGTCACAGCACTTGTTTGGAGAGCCTGTGTGTTGGGCTCTCCATGCATGTGCTGTGACTGTGACACAGCCGCGACACATGCAGCTGCGGCGCCGATCAGCTGTTCAGCTGGCACGATCCAGGAAGCCAGGTTCCCTCTGCAGATTATGCGGCAAGCGCTATAGCTTGCCAAATAAGAGGGAACCCAAATAAATTTGCCCATCTCTACTCAAAACCACATTCAATAAGTTTACTAACCCTTCAGTTGCTTCACAGGAATTAATGAAACGTGGAAGGGAAAAATTAACATTTAACTTTTTCACAAAAATTTTTACTTTAGAACCACATTTTTTTATTTTCACAAGGGTAATAAGAGAAAAGGGACCCCAAATTTTTTGTGCAATTTCTCCTGAGCACGCCAATACTGGGTGCATGGCGGAGCTTGGAAAGGAAAGAGTGCCATTTGACTTTTTGAATGCAAAATTAGCTGGAATCATTAGCGGATGCCATGTTGTGTTTGGAGAGCCTGTGATGTGCCTAAAAAGTGGAAACCCCCACAAGTGATGCCATTTTGGAAACTAGACCCAACTTATATGTTGTGTGGTGATCAACTTGAATCACCAGGTGCTTTACAGAAGATTATTACTAGAGATAAATGAACCTTTCAAGGTTCGGATAGGCGAAGGTGCCGATGCTCGATGAACAGTTTGTCAAACATATTCGTACCCCATTGAATTCAATGGGAGGCAAAACCAAAGACGTAGACACCTTCAGGGGGGCCAAAGGCTGCCAAAACAGCTCAAATTAGGGGCAGAAACCAGGAAAAGCACCATCAATTGACCCAGGGTACAAATAATAATATTGCGCAGCATGGATGCATGGGATAGGGCTTGGACTAGCATTTCTAGTTTAAACAAGGCAAGTTGCAGAGCTGTAGGAGATATCAGCGCAACATGGGTCTTATCCTATGGAAATTCAGGCAACACACATGAAAGAGACCAACTTGGAGCACTAGGTATCCTAGTCCTTGGGAGAGTAGTTCACAGATGAATGGAGGAGACAGGTAGTGGATGGCTTTTTATGCCATTGTTAGGGTTAAACTAGAGTCTCTGGATAATGGGGAGACTGTGAAGGCTTGACAGAGAAGATAGGATGGGGAATAGCAGGGGATAAATGGATTAGTCAGGCAGCAGAGTTTAGGATAGATTGGAGGGTGCGAGACTGTTAGAATTGAAACCACAAAGCAGAAGGTTGCAGTAGTTGAGGCAAGAGATGATGAGTGAATGGAATGAATGTGAATTTTATTTAAGAGATTTTCACTGAAACCTTGGTGTAAATGCTCAGCGTAGAGTACAAGATAAATGTGAGCCAAACCTTACTGCGATCTTTGGGAAGCAGAATGCGCTAATCAATAGCATGTGAAGCTTTGGTTTTAGTTATTTTTTATGCAACGATACTAGATTTGCAGCTCTGGCAAAAATTAAGAGAACACTTTCAAATGTTCAGTTTCTCTGATTTTTCTCTTTATAGGTATATTTTTGAGTAAAATATAAATTGTTCTTTTAGTCTATAAACTTCTGACAACATGTCACCAAGTTGCCAAGCGATAAATTTTATATTTTTTTCTGACATATAAAAATGGTCAAAATTTTAAAAAAGCCTAGTGCTTTCAGACCTCAAATAATGCAAAGAAAACAAGTTCATAATCATTTAGAAACAACAATACTAATGTTTTAACTCAGGAAGAGTTCTGAAATCAATATTTTGTGGAATAATCATGATTTTTAAAAAGTTTTCATGCGTCTTCGCATGTTTGCCACCAGTCTTTCACACTGATTCTGGCGCAAAAATGTAAGCAGTTTTTCTTTGTTTGATGGCTTTTGACTATCCATCATCCTCTTGATCACATTCCAGAGGATTTCAATGAGGTTCAGGTCTGGAGAATGGGCTGCCGATGACAGGGTTTTGATGCGGTGGTCTCTTAATTTTTGCCAGAGCTGTATATCGGGTTTTGATGTTTGGCTGGTGCCAAACATGAAGACGCCTCTTATTGCAAAAACTAGTTTTTCATCGCCATACTTAGATAGCTATAGTTTTTCCATTTTCTTGCTGACAGTCATGTGAAGGCTTGTTTTCTGCAAGACAAGTTGATGTTTTTATTGGTACCATTTTTGGACACATGACTTTTTTCGATAGCTTACTATTCCAATTTTTGGGAGGCAGAATGAACAAAAACCAGCAATTCAGGAATAGAGAGAGAGAGAGAGAGAGAGAGAGAGAGAGAGACCGGACAGTGTTTTCTGCATTTACAATGGTTTTCTATAGAGGCGACGGATCCGCAGGCGGATTCCGTCAAAAACGGATGCCAGCGGATCCGCCGCCCATAGGCGGCCATTATACAAGATGACGGATGCGGCGGATCCGCCGTTGTCCGCCATTTTGGTGGTCAAAAAAAACGTTGCATTGGACGTTTTTTTGTAATGACGGACGCCAATTTTTTGGCGGATCCGTCAAAAAACGGACCTAACGGACGACCATCCATCAAAATCCGTCACTAATGCAAGTGAATGGGAAAAAAACGAATCCGCCAAAAAAAAATGGCGGATCCGTTTTTTTCACATTTTGACGGATTTTGACTGACGTCGCACGACTGTAGTGTGAAAGAGGCCTAAAAGCTATTTTATGGGAAAAAAATATTTTTGCATTGCTTTATTCTGAGGGCTATAACTTTTCCTCTGGTGGAGCTGTATGACGGTTTCAGATATACTGTTTATATTTACATTCGTCTTTTTATTACACTTTTTGTTAGGCAGTATTATGATAAAGCATAGTTTTTTGTCAGGTTTTTTTTTTAACGGTGTTCACTGAAGGGTTAATTAGTGGGATGGTTTTATAGGTCAGGTTGTTCCGGATGTGGCAATACCAAATATGTATACTTTTTTGTTTACTTTTATTTTTACATAAATGTATTTATTGGAATAATATTTTATCATTTTTTTCTCTATTTTGTGATTTTTTTAACCCCTTTCTGACATCAGAGGTAATATTCCATCCATGTGCCCTGGGCCAAGCTGACCACGTATGGAATATTTTGTCCGAGTGATCGCCCGCGCACCCCCCATGCCGCCAGGTGTCAGCTGATTCTATATAAAAGAAAAAATATTTCAGCTCACCCCCAGACCATCTCAATGGAACGTTAGATTTGAAGCAGGGATCGCGTCTTTGCCCGACGCCGTGAAATGCACATTGGAACAAAGAGATCCAGCTTCAAGGAATAAAATCCAAATACTTTATTTCAATCCAGTTAAAAAAGCAGCATGACTGCCATGTACACCATGATCAGCATATTCAACTGGAATCACCGGGAGGAGATTGTCCGAGGAGGTCCTGGATGCGTTTCGAACACGATGTGTTCTTAGACTCAGTTTACTGATTCTGACAGCTGATACCTGGCACTAGGTGCCAGGAGCGGTAAAAGACTGCTTCCGGCACTTTAACTCCTGAAATGCTGTGATCGAACATGATAGCAGCATTCCGGAAGCCCGCAGGGGGCAGACAGCCCCTCTGCCTTTAGATCGGAGACCCCGTGGCATGACGCTTGGTCTCTATCGCTGCCATGGTGACCCCATGTCGTCATGATGACATCTGGGTCACCAGAGCTAGGAAACTTGCTGATCATGCGCAGTGCGCCAAAATGCGCCAAAACATTAAAAATATAAATGAGGTATCGCTGTAATCATACTGACCCGAAGAATAAAACTACCTTATAAATTTTACTACACGCGTAGCGGCATAAACGCCCTCTCACAAAAGAAATTCCTGAATTGCGGATTTTTGTTCATTCTGCCTCCCAAAAATCGGAATAGAAAGCGATCAAAAAATATCATGTGCCCGAAAATGGTACCAATAAAAATATCAACTCGTCCCGCAAAAACTAAGACCTCACATGACTCCATAGGCCAAAAAATGGAAAAATGATAGCTCTCAAAATATGGTGATGCAAAAACTATTTTTTGCAATAAAAAGCTTATTTTCGTGTGTGATAGTTGCCAAACATAAAAACTCGCTTTAAGGCCTCTTTCACACATCCTGATATTTTCGGTACTGGAAAAAAACAGTACTGGAGATGTCAGTTCCCATGTGTGTAATACGTGTGGCATCCGTGTGCCGCATCAGTACCACACGGAAGGGTGCCAGGGAAGAAGCACTACAGTAAGCACTGTTCCACAGCGCCGGATACTGAACACGGCTCTCGTCATTCTCCCCTGCTCTGCCGGCGATAGGCGCAAGCAGGGGAGAATGATGAGAGTTATATTTAAGTGATAAAAGAGACAGCAGGTGGCGGCTGATGGGACTAATACTCCCATCAGCCTGCCCTTGCTGCCGCTAATAACAGTGACAGCAGGAGCGACTGATGGGGGTATTCAACAGCTGCCGCTTGCTCTATAAATAAATTTAAAAAAATGGTGGGGACCACTGGGGAATGAACTGCTGCGGGTTCAGCATCAGTGACTGGCAGTGGTATTGATTGTGGAAACAATGTATCATTTGCACAGCTCTTAAGGAGTAAGAACAGTAGAATCCTCAAAAAAGTTGCCTCATTTCAGGAAATAAACCCTTCAAGGAATTATTGGCTGCTGTAGAGTGCTGCTGAACATTAACTTTAATGGGAGATAAAGCATAGTTTTCAGGTGCGGCCATTAAACAATACATGGTTATGCTGAGTATTGCCTGTACATCGCTAAGTTCATCCATAGCAGTTTTCAGCTGATGGGTGGAAATGTCACTTGTCAGACCTCCACTGATTTCATATTTATGAATTAACAATTGATGACTAGAGATGAGCGAATATGTTCGGAAAACGATCGCTAAATATAAATTCGACATGAATATGGCACATTCGGATTCGTGATAGGAAACAAACATTTTTCTTAAAATTGGAAAAAGTCGTTAAAAGTGTGGGAAAATAATTGCGTTGCCACTAAAGTATTTTAAAGTAGATAGATAGATAGATAGATAGATAGATAGATAGATAGATAGATAGATAGATAGATAAAAATCTGGCAATTCAGCAGCCGCGTACAATAAAATCACTGCGGGACCTGACAGAATAGAGTAGACAGATTACATACAGTATATACACATAGAATAGACAGATATACAGATTTCAGTGACATATATATATATGTGTATATATATATATACACATATATATATAGACGGATAGATAGAAGAAAAGCTGTCAATTCACCAGCCATGTACTGTGAAATCACAGCAGGACCCTACAGGATAGAATAGATGGATTACATGAAGAATATACACATAGAATTGATAGATAGATATATAGATATCAATGACATACAATTAGTACAGTGTATGTATAGCTTACTGTACATGTATTTAATTATTTAAGTGTATTTAAAATTATTATTAAATTATTATTATTCTAAAAAAATGGCATGGGCTCCTGGGTAATTTTCTTAAACAGTTGAGGAAAAGCAGACAGCTGGGCGCAGATGTTAATAGCCTGCGAGCTACCCAGGCTATTAATATCAGCTTACAGCTGTATACTTAGCCTTTACTGGCTATTAAAATGGGGGACCCATAAAAAAAGATGTCGGGTTCCCCTATAATTAATAACCAGCAAAGGCTAGGCAGACAACCGCTGGCTGATATTAATTGACTAGGAAGGGGATACTGGCCTCACCCAAGCTAAAAACATAAGCTCTCAGCTGCCGCAGAAAAGGCGCACTCAGCCTCGCTCTTCCAAATTGCCCTGTAGCGGTGGCAAGTGGGGTGATAGTTGTGGGGGTTGATGTCACCTTTGTATTGTCAGGTGACATCAAGCCTCGAGGTTAGTAATGGATATGTTAGCGCTATATAAAAATAAAGATTATTATTATTATTATGTCTATAAGACTCCCCCATTACTAACCTCATAGTCATATTATATAAAAACACACACAAAAAGTCCTTTAAATGAAAGAATGACACAGACTCATTTAATAAATCTTAATTAAACCATATGTACCGCATCGCCAACTCCAGTGATGCCATTGTCTCTCACAAGAGAATTAAAATAAAAATCAATAATATTCCTCACGTTTCCGCAGACAAGATAATAAACCATTAGTCCCAAGATGGGTATAGCTCTGCTACATCTAGATGACAGGATGCATGGTTGCAAGATGCGACCATACAGCCTGTCATTCAGCAGAAAAACTAAGCAGCGTCTGCTACCACTGCCCAGTATCTCGTGGTAAACTCCTATAACTTTTCTGATGTCACCGCTAGCCTGAGAAAGTTCTGACGCTCGCGGACCCATCAGAAAGGTTCTGGGAGTTCACAGCCAATGAACTCGCTTCACCTATCTGATGTCAGCGCGAGCACTGTTAGAAATGTTCCCACGGCGCTAGCGCTAACGTCAAAACAGTACTGGAGATGTCAGTGTCCGTGTGTGTAATACGTGTCGCATACATATGGCAACCATGTGCCTCCTGTATGCCGCATCAGTACCACGTGGTGGGCGCCAGGGAAGCAGCAGTACTGGAAACGCTGTTGCCCAGAGCCTGGTGCCAAAGACGACTCTCATCATTCTCCCCTGCTCTAGCGGTGATCAGCATGAGCAGGGGAGAATGAAGAGAGTTTTATTCAAGTGAGAACAATGACAACAGGCTGCGGCTTTTGAGACTATTACTTCCATCAGCCTACACCTGCTGCCGCTAATAACAGTGACAGCAGAAGCGGCTGATGGGAGTATTCATATTTATAAATAAATAAATGAAAAAAGCAGTGTGAGTTCCTCTGTATTTTTTTAACCAGCCAGGCAAAACTGACAGCTTGAGGCTGGTATTCTTAGGCTGGTAAGGGGCCATAAATATTGACCCCACTAGACTAAAAATAGCAGCCCACAGCCACCCAGAAAAGGCACATCTATTAGATGCACCAATTCTGGCACTTTGCCTGGCTCTTCCCATTTGCTCTGTAGCAGTGGCAAGTGGGGTTCATATTTGTGGGGTTGATGTCACCTTTGTATTGTCTGGTTACATCAAGCCCACGGATTAGTAAAGGAGAGGCATCTATAAGACACCTATCCATTACTAATCCTATAGTTATATGGTAAATAAAAACAGCCAGAATAAAGTCCTTTATTAGAAATAAAACAAAACACACTTTTCCACTTTTTAAAAAATAATTAGCAGTTATTTTCACCTAACGCCTAATTCCACTGAATCCCTCATCTCCTGTAATAAAACAAAAATAACAAACAACAATATCCCTCACCTCTCTGTTGTACTGTCCCACGCCATAATCCATGTCTGGGGATTAATAGTTTTCAACCAGGACGGTGCCAAGATGCGACCATCCAGGCTGAGAACCACTGGTGAATGAGCTGATGTGAGCGCAGCCTCAGTGACTAGCGGTGACGTCATTGAGGTTACCTCAGGTCACTGAGGCTGCGTTCCTAGCCAGGTAAATGAATAGCAGTGACCTCGGTGAGATCACTGCTAGCACAGTGAGAAAGTTTTACGGTGCAGTGCTGAACTCAGAGAGTTCACCTCAGTGAACCCGAATAGTAACACGGACATTCTGGTGAAGTCTGTGTTCAGTGTCTGTGCCTGAACAGTAGGTGTTCGGTACAGATGCCAAACTTTACTGTTCGGGTTCGCCCATCTGTATTGATGAGTTTGATAAGTCCTGGAGAACCCCTTCAAATGGGTTCTCCCCTTTGCAGCAATTCCATGTCAATTTTAACTGTGGTTTGGTACCGTGCAGGGATCAAAACGTGTTGTTGGCATTTTACTTTGTTAATGTGGATCTTACTGGATTGGTTTTGGAGTCAAGTTACTTTCCAGCAACTTTCAGCTACTGGTAATGTTGAAAACCTCTGGCGGCTTGGTTTTTGCAGTATGAGTTAAAGTTTTTATTGCTACATTTTGGGTTACATAACATTTTGTGATCACTTTTAAAGTTCTGCTGATATTAGCCTACCATGCCCCTTCCATTCCCCTATTAGCCTACCATGCTTAATTCTAGATTTCCCTGCTGGATTTAGCATGATAGAGACTTAGGCGGGGTCACACTTGCGAGTGCAATGCGAGAAACTAGCGCGAGTCTCTCGCCTCAATACTCAGCACTGCCGCCGGCACTCGGACCAGAGCATTCAGCTGCATAGAAATACATGCAGGTGCACACTCCGGTCCCGAATGCCAGCGGCATTGCCGGGTCTTGAGGTGAGAGACTCGCGCGAGTTTCTCCCATTGCATTCGCAAGTGTGACCCCGGCCTTAAATGGACTGCGTGCGGACAATATTTTTTTGTATAGCACACAAGCTTTATATCCATCATTGTACTCCTTCTGTGACTGGTGTATGTTTCTTGGTTCTGGTATATATAAATGCATGAAACTTGTGAGAGTGTATATAAATATTTAGAGCAAATCTCAGCCATTGTATCTCTTGGTAGCTTACCAATGTCTACTTTTATTGGGAATTACAATATTCGTATACAATACAGGTTATTTTACTTTGTTTATTGTCCAGTGAGTGTTTTGCATATGGATTTGGTCACAATACTTTATGGCATTGATCATTTGGGTCCATTTATTTTGCATGTAGTGTTGGTTAATACATATTAGTACATGTTTTCTAAGGCCGGAGTTATACTTGCAAGTGCAATGCAAGAAACTCAGGCCTCAACAGTGTGCAGCTGCATGTATTTCTTTACAGATGAACGCTCCGGTCCGAGTGCAGGCGGCAGTGCCGGGTATTGAGGCGAGAAACTCTCACGAGTTTCTCGCATTGCACTTGCAAGTGTGACCACGGCCTAACAGGTTGCCTTATACATGCTACAGGCTAATACCTTTCATTAGGTGGTGCCCTCTATCATAATAGTGTACATTTTGCATTACATAACATCGCTTTTAAAGCAAGGTTCTAAAATCAAGCTCTCACATGGCTGTCAGGAGAAAAAGAAAAGTTATAGCCTTCAGGATATGCTGAGAGCTATGTCTCAATTAAAAATATTAATTAATAACTCTGACTTTCTAAACCCACTCAAGTTCCTATCCCCTTCCTTGAACATATAGTTAATTCATAGAACAATTAAAACAAAACTTTATCTCACATACTGACACTCTTGCACATCTCCACTACTGGCATTAAAACACAAAAAATTCCTTTATTCACAAAACACTCACCGACAAATGCCCTTGTTCTCCTATTTATTATAAAAACCCATGATGTCCCACGCCGTCTGAAGCTTATGGAGCACTGTAGCCATGCTCCATCAGCTTTCGCAGCTGCCACGGCTGGCCATGCTGTTCCTTGAGACTGACCAACTTTAAACTGATGTAACCTCAGTTAACGTCAATGAGGTTACATCAGTTCACAACTACCTGGGTCTCATGGAGCAGTGTGACCAGCAGTCCGGCAATCCACATGAACTGACTGAATCGCTGGAGTACATCAGACTGCCAGACAGCGCTGCCGCCGTGTCACGCAGAGTTCAGTCCAGCATTCCAACATACTACACCCAGTAAGTAAAAAGAAAGAAAACACACACAGAAAAGTATTTTATTAAAAAAAAAAAAACACTCCCAGACAAATCCCTTCTTTCACCAATTTATGACCCAAAAAACACTCCCCCGCATGTCCAACATAGTCCACATTGAAGTCCCACGACAATCCAGATTCGGGGGCTGTGTCAGGAAGTTTACCGCCGGTCACATTGACGACAGTGTGTGGGAACTGACGACTGTGACCAGCAGTAACCTTCCTGACGTCATCGCTTGTCACAGCGGCTGGCTCCCACTTTACCCTTAGTGTGAGAACAAGCAGCGGCTGCTGCAGCATATGAAGTTTTGTTTTGTGAACGAGGCTTCATATACTGCGGACGTTGCAGTTGTGATCATGGTGCCCTTGACCACATCAGATATGGGAGGGACCTTTATCTTCTAATAAATGGGTAAATGAGGGGAAGTGTCAGGGAAGCATTTTATTTAAAAAAATAACTTTTGTGTGTATTTATTTGTTTGTAAATAACTGCGAAGCCCATGTTTGGGGGTCCATGCACGGACACTGAATGTTCGGTACGGACACCGATTTTTACTGTTCGAGTTCGCCCATCTATAGTTCTAGTGCAGCTGCCACCAGCTGGGATCACAGCCATGGATATTGGTGGCATATATGGCTCTATAACTTGAGTAGTTTTTTACTGAAAACATATGTTGTTATTTCATATATCACATGTTACGCATTGGGCATCATTATGCTAGAGAGAAGTAGAGGATTTGCTTTTGGAATAAATAGTTTGTGTTTGAGCGAACTACCACAGAACAATAAAATTGAAATCATACATTCTGTTGACTTTTCCTTAAGCAAAAAAAAAGATATTGGCTCAGATTTGGAACAGTAAGAAAGTCAAATCTAATGTGTTCTGTAAAAATGAAAGCTGAAGTAGGTTAAGACAAGAAGAACAATTGCCTTTTGAATATCCTCTCCTGTATTTTAAATGTTTCTCTTGGCATCAAGGCCCTAAAAAGCTCTCAGCAGTGAAAGGGCAAGTGTTAGGAGACAGTTTATAGTTTGACATCACATAATAAAATCCATCCATTATTAATACAATGCCATACATCATTTGCTGATACAAATATACTGATATTATATGAAACACAGGTTCTCAGCAGCAGAAATATCAGCACGTCTTCAGATTATTGATTTACTGACAATGCAGCTTTGGCCTTTAAACCCAGCATTCGGATATACATTACAGTCTTCCCTATGGTTGAAGCTCAAACCTGGGGATTCTTTATATGGCATCTTTGTAAGTGTTGGTGATTTATTCTTTCATCTATCCTAATATTTAGAACAAACTTAACATGTGAAACAATAGCAATAGCTGAATGCTGCTACAGGGTATGTGAATTAGATAAGTATGTTACAACAGTTATCATCAGCATTTTCAGACCTCATTAACACCTTAACGCCTGTGAAACAATAGAATAAGACAAAGACTCTTGGAGACCAAAGCAGTGACTTCAATATGTATACTTGTTAACCCATTTTTGACTATATGGCATTCAAGAAGTATAATTTCTCCTTGCAGAGAGTGACATGTTAAGCATGCCGAGATGAGGAGACTAAGGGTATGGTTCCACGTTCCAGACAGGCAGCATTTTGGTTGGAGCGGAAACCCTGCTCCGCCCAAAGCCCCGCCCCCTTCTGAACACGCGGTGATTCCGGATGTGTTCATTGAACACATCCGGAATCACCGCACCGCTACATAGGACTGTGCTATTTACCTTGCGGTGACGCTCCATCGCCGCAAGGTAAATAGACATGCTGCGGTAGGACGCAGCGTGCAATCCGCAGCTAATCCGGTATGTTTCCGCTACGTGGAAACATACCCTAAAAGCTGCAACGCTCCTCTGGGAAATATACTGAGAGAAAGAGGACTAGAACTCTAGTGAAACCTATTGGAAGTAGCAATCCTAAAAGTCAATGTCAACCCTTTAACGAGCCTTGTCACATGACTTAGGATAAAAGCTAAAACCACAATCTCAATTTGCAGACACTGTGTTTCGGGGTACTCCCTCTCATCAGTGCAAAATGTGAGATCTGGTTTGGCTGTGTGAGAGGCATCTGACTGGGGATCCAAGAAGTATTGTTTCTCCTTGTGGAGAGTGACATGTTAAGCATGCAAAATTTAAAAAGGATTAATAAAATAACTAAAGTAAAAAAAATGTAATTTTTGATAAATTTTTATAACATTTTTATTATGTTCTTCATTTAGAAATTGGAAAATTCAATGTCATTTATGAAAGAAGCAAGAACTGCCAAAAATTAGATGAAATAGCGACTTCGATACATTCAGTATTAGGCCGGGATCACACATGCGAGAAACTCGCAAATTCTCGTGCGAGTCTCTTGCATGAACACCCGGCACTACCGCCGGCACTCGGACCGGAGTGTGCGACTGTATAGAAATACATGCAGCTGCACGCTCTGGTCCAAGTGCCGGCGGCAGTGCCGGGTGTTCATGCGAGAGACTCGCACAAGAATCGTGCGAATTTCTCGTATGTGTGATCCCAACCTTAGACATGAAGGAAGGCCATACACATTATGTTCAAATTGTCATCTAGTGTTACTCCTAGACTCATAAATGCTATGCATTAAGTGCAAAGCCTGCCAAAAATTACATGCAGGATCATCCCTACACCCTTGAAGGCATCAGCTACAGTTGTTGTACTAATACACTCATAAAAGCTCTACACACAGTGGTAATACAGTCATCCACAGACCTTTGAAGGAAACAAACTGGAGGGCCTTATTCAAATATTTTGAAAGTGTACTTTATGTATACCACAAACACGGACTTCTCTAGGGGTCAGTGAGCCGAAAAAAGTGGCACCAGTCCTTTTATAACTTCTGATGAGGTAATGTGGCCAGCCAGTGACAGTAATGCCATTACCAAGATGGCTACCGTATTACAGTGACTGGCAGGCAATCACCGTATGCTTATTGGCTATGTAACAGGTGCCAAACATGTGGAGCCAGTATTCAAAGTTTAAATTTGAGCACCACCCAATACTTTTCGAGTGCCGAGCACATCTGAGCACCCAGATACTTGAGTGATATCCAAGTATCACCGAGCACATTCACTCATCCATAATTTTTACTACAAAACTTTTGTTTTGTACTCATATTTTACATTTACTAGTAGGGAAATGGGGAAATATGGTACCAAAATTTGCCATACAATTTCTGCTAAATGTGACAATACCCCATATGTGGCTGTCCACCACTGCTTAGTCTCACGGCGAGAGTTGGGAGGTAAGGAGCGTGTTTTGACTCTTGGAGAACAAATTTTCTTAGAATAGTTTCCAAAAGCCTTATTCAGGGCCCCTAAGTGCCAGAAGAGCACAATCTGCCCTTAAGTGACCCTATTTTGGAAATGACCCCCCCTCTGGGAAATTATCTAGAGATTCAGTGACAATTTTGACTCTATAGGTGTTTTTCAGAAACAAGCAGTAGTGGATCATGCTGAGTGAAAATTGCAAATCTACCATTGTAGTACCAAGTATATTATAGCACCCAGTATATTAGGCCCAGCTTGTGTCACTGGAGACATGTACCCTGAAAATTAAACAGACCCTTTTGAAATTGAAATACCAAATATATGGATGCTAAATGTGGTTTAGGCACACTGTGGGGATCAGAAAGGAGGGGGGTATTTGGATTTGGGAGTGCAGAATTCACTGGATTTCTTTTGGGGGGCAAGGAGCTCTTTTACCTTTCCAGAGTCTTTCTGCTACCAGTAATGTGGTAGCCCCCTTATTTTCATTGACAGAATATGGATCTTAGTGGGGACTTACTTTTTTTGTGGATTGAGTTGAAACTTTTATTTGGATTATTTTACTTGACATTTTGGATCACATTTATCCTGTGGTCTACACTGATCTCTGACATTAGGGTTTTTCTCTGAATGACTTGATCTAGAAGATACCCCCCAAATGGATGCATTTTCTGTAATGAGGCAGCAGAGCTACTCTGGACTCTGTCTGACCTCTATTCATCATTGTCTTCTTTTCAGAAGTGTAGTCGACCGTGCTTTTATGGATGCTTAAAAAGAGGACACTGCTGGATCATAGGCTAGACAGATTCCACAGTGCCTCCATCTGCCTCTTTATAGGGAATCTTCCACTGAGGGTTCTGTCTGAATCACACATTTCAGACATAACAGAAACCCTGGTGTAAGCGATCAGCGTAGAGCACAGGATAAATGTGAGATGAGCTTGAAGCTGCAATGATTTTTATTTATGTGTTACCGCCTTTACATAATAAAAAATATTTTATAGAAAAAGGAATTGGTTTTTCATCTCTATATTCTGAAAGCTATAGCAATTTTATTTCTCCGCTGAAGGAGTTGTGTGGCGGCTTGATTTTTTGCAGGATAAGATGATGTTTTCAGTGATAACATTGTTATGTACATTTGACATTTTGATCGCTTTTTTCCATGTTTTTTATTTTTTTTTTTTAGGAATTTTACTCCAGAGGTTAACTAGTGTGATAGTTTTATAGATGATGTTGACCCGGACGCAGCAATATCAAATATTTTTTTTTGGTTTTTTTTTGCTTTTCCATAAATATACATATTTATGACTATAATAATTTTTCATTATTGTGTAATTTTTTTTATTCAATATTTTTTCTTTTTTTTTACTTTTCTACTTAGTCCTATAATGCATAGGTAAAATTGTGCCTGTCAGTGTCACAATGACAGAACAGCACTTAGACCATGTGCCTAGCATGGTCTAACAGGCCACCATAGCTGGCAGACCCAGAGGTCGTCATGACGACCTCTGGTTGCCATGACGACAAATGGGCACTCGTGATGAAGTCGCGGGGTGCTGATAGGAAGGAAGAGCCCCTTCCCTCTCTTAGCCTCCTAAATATTGCAATCGATATTCGTCACATTATTTAGTAAAAAAAAAAAAACACCTATATATGTAACCCATGTGTTTACAAAAAAGAGCAAAAACTCAATATAATCACCGGAAAAAAAAAAAGCTCTATCAAAGAATAATTACAAAAGTAATACATTTTATTGAATCATAATATGTGAATTCAAGATGTAAATCAAGAGACTCCTATATATATAGTTACCCATATATAGGAGTCTCTTGATTTACATCTTGAATTCACATATTATGATTAGCCTGCACTTTGTCTTGCATTATTTGGTTTATATACGATACGTGTTTACAATATATATTACTTGGGCTGTACCACCTGTTTGTCTGCATCTTGTGTGTTTTTTGTCTGGTTTATTGGTTTTTATATGTATTTTTAATCAGTATTCAATAAAATTTATTACTTTTGTAATTTTTTTTTTTTCGGTGATTACATTATTTAGTAGGATAAACATCCTAGCTGTGACAGCTGGGGCCCGGCTATTACATAAACCGAGCTCTGAGCGGCGATCTCGCATGCACAGCTCCTGTGCCATGCACAATATCCATGACGTACCTATACGTCATTGGCTGAGAACCACTTCTTGACCATGACGTATAGGTACATCAAATGTTGTGGATGAGTTAAAAGAATCCAAAGAATGCATTACAATTTTGCTTACCTTAGTTGGAGAAAATAGCAGTTGTAAGTACGGTGTAAATAATGAAATTGAAATCAACAAAGATTTGTTAAAACTGTATATGGAAAAGCAAAATACACCAAATTCAGTGGGCTGAATGCTGGACAAGTCAACCAATCTGGGTAATCATAATCAATTCTAGCTTGTTTAAGACATTTTAAGAACCAGAATTACCACTACGCCAGACCGTAATGTGCATTTCACTGCCAGTTTTCCTTTGGGGTTCCCAAGGTGCCCACGTCAGGGGTATCTTGAACAGCGATTTTTGCATCACTATATTTTATTTTGGTGCTCCACAATATGTTCATAGAACTTTATTACTGCTGTACAAACAAATTTAAATAAGAACTTTTTGTGTATAATTATTATTGTTATTATTATTTATAATATTTTTTTTATATGATGATGAACAATTTAGTGATTAATAAACTTTTTACATGACAAATACTTATTTTGTGCATATTTATTTTATTTTTTAAGGTAATTATTATGACATAACACATAAATTGTTACTCAGTTGTTATAGGACATTGAAATATTTTTGCAGTCTAGAACTATAGAAACACCTTGGTCTACATAAGAGATACTGGCAAATATGAAAAGACATTTTGAATCTAGGCTATTTGTTATGCTGTTTCAATTTTTTTCTCTCTTAGATGCATTGTAAGGATGGAGCTATAGAGATGGTTGCCTTTAAATTACTGTGAAGTACATGATGCTACAACCTCTGTATAATGGTGTTCTTATCTTATATTAAAAAAATCCTGCTGAAAAGCATAGAGCCTAGCGTGATAAGAGCTAAAGGTCCGGAGGCCCAATCTCCTTGGAGTGATAATATCATTTTTCATGCTCTCATATTGCAGAGATTACTATTTTATTTCTGTAAGGGAAACATCAGCTCTGAAATAGGAACGATCCATGTGGTAAAAACATTGAGCAGCTTGTTACATCTGATAAACAATTTAACAGCAATAACACAAATGTCACAGATTACTTGAGTACAACAGACAGGGAAATATTTCTTAACACTAGTATTCATTATGTTTGGTCTTCAGATTTTTCTTATTTTTTAAGAAATAAACATAGCTAAATATATTGTATATAGAATAGAAGATCTTTAAACATCAGTAAAGCATCTAGTCTATCATATTGGTTCTGAATCGATATGGCATATGAGCGACAGATGTTGGCAAAATACATTTTACCTCTAAAATGAGGATGTTAGCCGAACTCTGGACATATGCTTTGCTATCAACACAAGCCTCACATCCGTGGGATGGAAATACATACATCAAACTGGTCAGCTGGATAGAACTGTTATTTTATTTGATGGACATACAGTATAACATTTTTTACTGCACTTACTGTGTAGGTATGCAACTATGTAAATTCTAACTCCCGTGACTCAAAATCCATAATTCCACGAATCCCTACCTGCCAGGGCTGCACACTTCTTTATAATGACCAAATGTTTCAGTATTCTTCAGAAATACTATGATTTGGTGCATTCATCCAGCATCCTCAAGAGCAGTAGAAAGATTTGCACACTCTTAAATAATCCATAGTTTTCTTTAGGTGTTGCATGATAAACACAGAACTCACATTCAGTTAAAAGACTAATGAGCTATTCTCATCATCTTAAATTGGTAAATTAGAACGAGTATATAAAAACAAGCAACTTTTCAATCTACTTATTGTTAAAAATCCTTTCAGTTTTCAAAAACAGAGGGATTTTTAATGATTCTGTTTACTACCTGTTACCTAGGTTACCGGCCAATGATGCAGTCCAGTAGTGGTGGCCAAATGTTTAGTATTTACTACCTCTTTCTAACAAAGCATGTAAGCACTACTATGAAAGTGGTCACTGAAGTGTTATCCCGATGCCAGGAAGTTCAAGTGCCACTACGCTACTTGGAGCTGCAGAGGCAAAACTGCCTCATATTGCCACATTGGAGAGTGCACAATTCAGAACAGCTGTGCAACTATCATGCTGGTCAAAATTAGAGATGAGTGAATATTTCAATGTTCGGTTTGGATTCCGATCGCCGAATTTGCAATGTTCGCCGATTAATTTGTCGAATATTCACCGAACATAACTGAATGGCATTCAATGGGAGGCAAAAACAAACACATGCACAACACCTTATAACCGCCCCAAATGCTACCAAAACACATCAAATGAGGGACAGACACCAGGAAAGTGGCCTCAATTCACCCACAGTACAAATTTTAGCATGTAACTGCAGAAATCAGGCAGGCATGAGGTATTGGGGTCTGGGACAGCATTTACAGCTTTTAATTGAAAGTCACAGTAAGACGAGGTGGGTGAGGCATTGGTGTAGGACCGAAGCAACACGCATGATGGAGACCCAACCAGGAGTGTTCACATTTCCAAAAATTATTGGCAGACACCACCAAAGTGGCATCAATTAAACCACAGTAGAAATAGTATAATGGTGCTGCTGCTGCTAATGTTTTGGCGTTGATGAATTGACATGCCAGAGGTTGGAAGTCTAGAGCTGCGATGCAAACTGTGTGCTTCACTGCTGTCTTGGGGAAAATCTCTCTTAGCGTTTCGATACTCCAGCATTCGTGGGTCCCTTTCTAGGGCGGGAATCATCTGGCAAAATTTGGTTCTATAACCTGGATCTAACAGAGTGGCAACCCCATAGTCAGCATTATTACTAATCATAACTATATAGGGATCATGTTGCAGATAGTGCAGCAAGAAGGCACTCATATGTCCAGCTCTACCATGAGGTCCAAGCCCATGCTGTGTTGGTGGCTGGGTGACAATAAGATTTGTTATCTCCATCACCTCCTGCCAACCACGAACAGCAGAGAGGGGAGGATTATCCTCTTCATCTGACAGTTGCTCGCTCATCACCTCTTCCTCCTCCATTTGTTCCCTGGATCTTGTCACTTTGATAACAGTTTGTCTGTTATCACCAGTCCCCCTCAATCGCAGTAATCTACCCTCCTTTGGCACCTGCCTGTGAGACAACAGTCTTGAACTTAGAGACAATGTTATCCCCTCTGCATCCTGCTTTGCTTCCTCCTTATTTTCTGGGACCACCATCTCCTCCCGCAGGCTATTCAAAGTCTGTTCCAGCATATAGATGCCCGGAATAGTAAAGCTGATGATGGCTATTAGTAGCCATTTTGAAACTGTGCAGAAGGGTGCAAAGGTCCTTAATCTGTGCCCACTCTGTAAAAGTGTTATGCGCCACATCCATACTGCATTGGCACAGGCCATACAACATGACATACTGCGTCAGGGCTCTTTGCTGCTGCCACAGTCGCTGCAACATGTGCAGAGTGGAATTCCACCGTGTCAGCACATCGCATATCAACCTGTTAAGTGGCATGGACAAAGACCTCTGTGTCGATGCAAGTCGATGACCAAAGGGGTGCGGTTGGCGGAAATGAGCACATAGCTTAAAGGGAACCTGTCACCCCCCAGGGCCTATTAAAGTAAAAGAGTCACCTTCAGCAGCACTAAGGCTGCATTCTGTGAAGGTGGCTCTTATGCTTCACTAGGATCGCTGAAATAATAAGTTTTATAATTTTCCCACCATACCTCTATTGCATCAGGGAGGTACGTTTTCTCCCCTGACTCTACGTCCTTGCAGCCGTCCATCATCTCCCTCTTGGCTCCGTCCAACGCCTCCTCTCTTTCTTGTGACGTTACTGGTGCCTGCGCTGTCCAATCAGTTATCGGGCATGCGCCGTGCATGCTGCCTGGGAACTTACATCAGGTGGTGTAATGATAATGCGCCTGTGTGTAGCGGCGGCCCCAGATCCCGCCCCGCAGTGTGTTATGATGTATTCACACTGCAGGCTGGGAATCTGGCGCCTGCGCAGTCAGGATCTCTGCGCCTGTCCTCCATCTCCCTCCTCCTCTTTCCTCCATCTGTTTCCTCACTGCGCAGGTGCCAAATTCCCAGCCCCGCAGTGTGAATACATCATACCACACTGCGGGGCGGGATATCATTACATCACCTGATGTAAGTTCCTGGACACCTGACACAATAGAGGTATGGTGGGAAAATTATAAAACTTATTATTTCAGCCATCCTAGTGATAAGAAACATAAGCACCACCTTCACAGAATGCAGCCTTAGTGCTGCTGAAGGTGGCTCTTTTACTTTAATAGGCCCTGGGGGGTGACACGTTCCCTTTAAGTGCTTTCTGGAGCAGCGCACCCAGATCAGGATAGTGGCGGAGAAAACGCTGTACCACCAGGTTGAGGACGTGAGCCATGCTTTGCACGTGTGTGAGCTTGCCTCACCATAGGGACAACACCAGGTTCGCACCATTATCGAACACAGACTTCCCAGATGCAGGTTCAGCAGAGACAGCCGTTAATCAAACTCAGCCTGGAGAGCTGTCCACAATTCTTCAGATGTATGACTGTGATCTCAAAGGCATATCAATTTTAAGACTGCCTGATTGAGGTGAGCTCTGGCTGCACAGTGCGGAGATGGTGGGGATTCACTCTGCACTGTTGGGACGAATGTCTCGTTGAGGTTGAGGGCGCAGGTTGAGGCCCTAGAGGAGATATAAGAGGCAGAAGCAGTGGAGGAGGTGTTAAATGTAGAGGTTTGTCCTGCAAGCCTTTGGGATTCCAAGACTTGTGGAGCAGCGCCTGTCCCCACGACCACCAGAGTCACCCAGTGTCCAGTCAGCGAGATGTAATGCCCTTGGCCATGCTTACTCGTCCAAGTGTCTGTGGTGAAATGCACCCTGGCAGACAAGGAATGGGTGATGTTGTTTGCGACATGCTGGTTTAGCGCAGGCACAGCTTTCTTAGAAAAGTAATGGTGACTGGGTAATTGGTACTGGGAGACTGCAATGGCCATCAGCTTTTGGAAACCTTCTGTATCTACCAGGTGGAAAGACAGCATTTCCGTGGCCAACAGATTGGAGATTGTGGAGTTCAACCTCTTAGCTTTGTCATGCGTAGGAGGAAACAATTTTTTATGTGACCACAACTGTGGAACCGTGGGCTGGCTGCAGTACTGAGAGAGGGTGAAGTACAGTGAACCGGACAAACTGCTGGA
>JARQOD010000002.1:536310442-536378544 GCA_033576555.1 Oophaga sylvatica | reverse complement strand
GCCAAAAGTAATCTTGTGTCTCCTGTTCCCCTCTGCTGCCAAGATGAGTTTTATGAATATGTGTGTTGGTGTCATAGAATTGGAATAAAGCGGCAGGCACATGTGAGTAACTGCCCCATTCAACTCCTATTTGCCTTGTCCTTGTAGTCAGGGCAGAACCAGGACTTCTGTGATCAAACAATTATCGCCTTTTTAGTGGATGGCTGACCAAGACTGGAATACCCCATAAATCATGTTTGCAATTTAGTTTGAAGCAATTATTGGTTGGATAGTAACACAGTTTGAACCTCAATCATCGCTTATTAGGCAACCAAGAAAGAAGACATTAAAGGGAACCGTTACCTAACATGTAAAAAAAAAAACACAAATGCCGGTTTCTCAGGTGGTTTAGGTCAGTGTAGATACATACCGTAGATATGTTTTTTATTGCAAATTCTTTGGTGGTTTAGAGCAGTTTAGAGGTTAAATGGATCTTGTCAAGTCCCTGAATGCTATTAACCTAAAGATATGGGTTGATCTGCAGGTTAATAGCATTTTAAACCACCAAACTAAAAGCCAGGCCATCGGGAAGAAATTATTTTTATTAATCTCGGCAGCCTCTGGCTTACAGCCATAGCGGCACAGTCGGTGCAACTTCAGTCACTGCTCAGTACATAGTGAGCGCTGTCTGTACCTCGCTCCAAAATATTGACTGATGGCTGTCTCTGCACTGATGCACTGCTGATCCGGCTGTCAGTCACTGTCAGAGGCGTGGTTAGAGACAATGCTTACTATGTACTGAGGAGTGACTGAACTGGCACAATGTCACGCTGTATAGCAGATATATATATATATATATGTGATGTCAGAAATCTATATCAAAAGGGCAACATACTATATAACATGCGCATAGATATATGATAACATAGATTTACCTGACAGAATGTCCAGTGGGTCAAAACGGAATCCGTTATACGCTGTCTCCGGCTAGAGGGTGACCGGGGTCTAAGCTGACCCTAAACTGGGGTCCTAACTAATCCCTCAACCTGGAGGTACTGTTAAAGGTACAGAGGTCCAGGCCACCAGCGTAAACCCTGTCTCCTATCAATCCCTGCCAACTGTATTCTAGTCCTAAGAAGGACCCTGAATACCACCAAAGGGAATGAACAGGTAACGGTTAATGAACAGAAAGACATACAAGAAAGACAAGAAATAAAGAAAATAAAGTCTTACATACAACACTCACACACAGTAGGAACACCTAAGGTCTCAGAGAAAAACTATAAGCTATAAGAGTAAAAACAACTAAGGAGCTCTTAGCTTAAGTATTCTCAGAACCGATCCAGTCTGCTAAACTACATGAATGCTTTCACCGGCGTCTAACACCCAGACTGGCAGGAATATAAAGGAAACTAATTAGAACATAATCAAAAGCAGCCGGGCGAGGCTGGACCTAGTCTTAGCAAAGAGCTAGGTAAAATTAACTCCCCTCATTACCAAACACAAAGAAACAGCAGCTCAGCTGTGAGAAGTCAGAATATGCAATCGCGACGATCTTCGTGGCGATGCACCCATGACAGTACCCCCCCTTCTACGAGGGGCCTCCGGACCCTCATGACCAGGTCTGTCCGGGTAAGTTGTGTGAAAGGTCCGAACCAATCGATCTGCGTTAGCATCAGATGCAGGGACCCACGTCCTCTCCTCAGGACCATACCCCCTCCAATGAACTAAGTACTGAGGGGATCGGCGACTGAGACGTGAGTCAATGATTTTCGACCCATGAAATTCCACGTTATCATTGACTACCACTGAAGGAGGAGGTAGAGGTGACGGTATGACTGGTGCCACATACTTTTTAAGTAATGACTTGTGAAACACATTATGAATTTTAAACGTAGGAGGGAGGTCCAGACGAAATGCCACAGGATTAATTATGGAACTGATCCTGTACGGCCCGATGAATCTGGGACCCAACCTCCAGGAGGAAACTTTAAGTTTTATATTCCTGGTAGACAACCAAACCAGATCGTTCACCTTCAGATCTAGACCAGAAACTCTCCTCCTATCAGCCATCCGTTTGTAACGGTTCCCCGTAACCTTCAGTCTTAAGCGATCTGGAACTATCAGTCTCCCTGGAAGTCCCACAGGGGCGTCCCCCTGAGCCCCCAATACCTCCCCCTCAAGCTCAGAGCATACAGCTGACACTACAACTCCCTCCTGAGGAATAGGAACCGGATCATCCGTCTTCCCGGCCCCTGGGAAAGTACGAGATATGGCATCAGGAAGCAACTTTATTGAGCAGTCATATGCGCGATGAGGAGGTAACTCTTTACACCCCTCCTCTGAGAACATCTCCCCAAAGTCCTCCAGAAAAGGAGGCAAAGTCCTAGGCACAACCGCACCGATGACCGTGCTCATGCAGTTATTCCTGCAAAATTCACCCCACTGGCTTATCTTTCTGGATTGCCAATCAATCACTGGGTTATGTTTAGCCAACCAAGGAAGTCCCAACACAATAGGAGTGGGTAGACCCTCCAACACATAACAAGACAATTGCTCTTTATGTATTGCCCCTACTCGAAGATCTATGTTATGAACAGCTTGTACCAAGCTACCTTGACCGAGAGGTCTAGAATCAATAGATACTATAGGGACCGGTTTGGCCAATACACTCAGTTGCATACCATGCACCTGGGCAAACCGAGCGTCCACCAGATTAGCCCCGGACCCACTATCAAGAAAAACAGAAATCCTCTCAGTTCTAGTACCAATCACCACCTCCGCAGGCACGAGAAACTGAGAGGGATTTGGGGACGAAATACACACTCCCAGGTTAACTCCTTTGCTCAAAGAGGCCCGGATGGACACCCCCCAACAAAATGTCCCTCTCTCCCGCAAAAGAAACACCTTCTAGTCTTGCGGCGCACCGCCGATTCCCTCCTACAAAATGATGTCCCTCCCAACTGCATGGGTTCCTCAGAACAGACCAGGGGAACCTCAGTATAAGGGACTTTAGTAGTAGGTGGAGTCATCATGGGGGGCGGAGTTACCTCGCGTCTTCCCCGAAGTCGTCTATCAATGCGAATAGCGAGGGCCATAGCAGCCTCCAGTGATGGAGGAGAATCATACTGAGCCAACACATCTTTTAATTTGTCAGACAACCCTTGACAAAACTGGCTCCTAAGAGCTGGGTCATTCCACTGAGTATCTGTTGCCCATCTACGGAACTCAGAAGAATATTCCTCCGCTGGACGATTTCCTTGCCGTATTTTACGTAACCTTGTTTCAGCAAGGGAGACTCGATCCGGATCATCATATACCAGACCCAGGGCAGTAAAAAATCGATCCACTGACTGGAGATCTGGGGAGCCTGGAGGAATAGAGAACGCCCAAGATTGAGGGTCCCCTTGTAAGAGCGAGATAACAATTCCCACCCTCTGCTCTTCACTCCCAGATGACCGAGGCCGCAGCCGAAAGTACAATTTACATGCCTCCCGAAAAGTAAAAAATCTGTCCCGCCCACCAGTGAACCTGTCCGGGAGAGCAACCTTAGGTTCAGATCTGGTTTGCTCCGGGAGGGACAAAACCTTGGACTTAATGTCTGCAAATTCCATGGACAACCCCTGCAACTGCCGGGCCAGCTGGGCTACTGGATCCATGACAGCTGGGGAGAATCTTTTGTTAGGCCGGTGAAAATGTCATGCTGTATAGCAGATATATATATATATATGTGATGTCAGAAATCTATATCAAAAGGGCAACATACTATATAACATGCGCATAGATATATGATAACATAGATTTACCTGACAGAATGTCCAGTGGGTCAAAACGGAATCCGTTATACGCTGTCTCCGGCTAGAGGGTGACCGGGGTCTAAGCTGACCCTAAACTGGGGTCCTAACTAATCCCTCAACCTGGAGGTACTGTTAAAGGTACAGAGGTCCAGGCCACCAGCGTAAACCCTGTCTCCTATCAATCCCTGCCAACTGTATTCTAGTCCTAAGAAGGACCCTGAATACCACCAAAGGGAATGAACAGGTAACGGTTAATGAACAGAAAGACATACAAGAAAGACAAGAAATAAAGAAAATAAAGTCTTACATACAACACTCACACACAGTAGGAACACCTAAGGTCTCAGAGAAAAACTATAAGCTATAAGAGTAAAAACAACTAAGGAGCTCTTAGCTTAAGTATTCTCAGAACCGATCCAGTCTGCTAAACTACATGAATGCTTTCACCGGCGTCTAACACCCAGACTGGCAGGAATATAAAGGAAACTAATTAGAACATAATCAAAAGCAGCCGGGCGAGGCTGGACCTAGTCTTAGCAAAGAGCTAGGTAAAATTAACTCTCTCATTACCAAACACAAAGAAACAGCAGCTCAGCTGTGAGAAGTCAGAATATGCAATCGCGACGATCTTCGTGGCGATGCACCCATGACACACCGACTGTGTAGCTATCTGAGCCATGGTAACAACTGGGACAGCGTGGTGCTGACAATTTCCCCACTCCAGCACATCACTAACAGGAATGCCTCCCTTTTGGCACTTCCTGACAGTAATGCACTTTAGAGTAACTGGCAGAGTGAATATTTTCAAGTGAGCATCTGCGGACGTAGTACAGCGTATTTAGTACGGGTAAGTAAGTATTACTAATAGCCCTCTCCTATAAACCAAGCATTGCCCTGATAAAATGAAAGATGATGGCCATCAAAATTATCACTTTGCAGATCCAAGTTTAGTCCCTTATGTCAACAAGCATTATTCCAACTGTAACAGGATGGAAGGGTCTGATTTATTTCCTTGATTACATGCAGTATATAAGGGACTTGTGGTACTCCGAGAGTGGACCCGTAGGACCGCGACCATGAACCTCCCTGGGCAAGCTGACCAGGTGAACCACCCCCTATACAGGTAGCGTCAGTTGCAGGCCCAAGTGAGACTATAGCCGCGGCAGCTGATGCCCAGGGCGGACTAAAGGAGACACAATCGGGCAACGGATGAGATGCTGGCAGACAGGCGGGCACAGCTGAGAAACTGGCAGAAGAGCAGACACGGCTGAGACACTGGCAGACAGGCGAACACAGGAGACGTTGGCAGGGTAGCCGAACAGACAGGATGGCAAGACCGAGGACCTGACCACAGGCAGGGCAGAGAGACCGGCAGGGAGACACTGGAGGAGAACAAAAGAGGACACAGTGAGAGAAAACCAGAAGGGCAGCGCTGATTACAACCTAACAGTGAGGAAGAGCGCAGGCTGAGCGAGGGGCCAGTATCAGATGCGTGGTCAATTGATAATCAGGCACCGCCTAAGACTGGCGGCTGCCTGATATGTGGAATGCCCCGAGGACTTCCGGGTCGGGACCTTCCAGGGAGCACAGGAGGAGGGACGGCAGACCTAGGAGGGAACATGTGCACGTGCGCCGCTGAACCCAGCGCGCACGCGCACTCGACGGGAGACAGGAGCCAGCCGCGAGACCGGAAGTGCAGCCGCCGGGCGGCACGCACCAACGCTCCTTTACATCCCCTCCTGTTAAGGCCGGAAAGAAACTTTGCCAAAATTGGAGGAACCTGGATATTCTCCCGAGGCTCCCAAGATCTCTCCTTAGGACCAAAGCAGTTCCAGTCGATTAAAAACAGGGTCCTCCCTCTCACCTTCTTCATAGCAAGAATGTCCTTAACTTCAAAGACATTCTCAGCGGAAACGGACCGGGAAGAACGCCCGGCGGAACCATGAAACTGGTTAAGGACCACTGGCTTAAGGATGGAAACGTGGAAAGAATTGGGGATGCAAAGCAAAGCGGGCAACTTTAACTTGTAGGCAACATCATTGATGCGAGCCAAAACCTCAAATGGTCCAATATAACGGGGACCCAATTTATATGAGGGGACTTTAAGGCGAACAAATTTGGAAGATAGCCAGACCTTATCACCAGGATGGTATAATGGAGGGTCCAGGCGCATTTTGTCTGCATGTCTCTTCATACGGTAACACGCCTGCTCAAGTTTGGCCCTAGTCTCCTGCCATACCCTGGAGAACTCCTCGGACAGAATATCAGCTGCCGGCACACCCGAGACAGGAGAAACTCGCAAAGGCACCCCAGGATGTTCCCATAGACAACAAAGAACAGTGACCTGGAAGAAGACTCGCTGGTATGATTGTTGTAAGCAAATTCTGCCCAAGGCAGCAAGCTGGACCAATCATTCTGATGTGCGTTGGAGAAATGGCATAGATACGTCACCAAAATCTGATTCATACGTTCCACCTGACCATTGGACTGGGGGTGGTAGGCCGAGGAGAAGGCCAGAGTGATGTTCATGAGCTTACAAAGGGCTCTCCAAAATCGGGAGGTGAATTGGACTCCTCTGTCCAAAACGATATGTTGAGGAAAGCCATGAATCCGGAAAATATGATGAATGAAGATGTCTGCCAACTCAGGTGCGGAGGGCAAGCCAGGCAGGGAGATGAAATGAGCCATTTTGGAGAAACGGTCTATGACCACGAGGACAACTGTACAACAAGAAGACAGAGGCAGATCGGTAATAAAGTCCATAGCAATATGCTGCCAAGGAGCAGAGGGAACGGGAAGAGGGTGCAGGAGTCCAGAAGGTAACTGTCTATGGACTTTATTCTTGGCACAAGATGGGCAGAAGGCCACAAAGCTTCGGACATCTTGAAGCAGGGTTGGCCACCAATAGTAGCGAGACACAAGGATGAAGGTCTTCTTAATACCGGCATAACCAGCAAGTTTGGAGGCATGTTCCCAGTGTAAGACTCGCCTTCTATTGCCCACTGGAACAAACGTCCTCCCTGGAGGTAAGGAGGTTAGCCTGACGGGAGCGACCGTGATGACCTTGGAGGGATCTATGATGTGCGAGGGATCCTCCTCAGTCTCGGCAGATACAAAGGACCTGGATAAAGCGTCGGCCTTGAGATTCTTCTTACCCGGATGAAAATGGAGTTCAAAATCAAAACGGGTAAAAAACATGGACCACCTGGCATGCCGAGGATTAAGTCTTTGCACTGTCTGGATGTATGCCAGGTTCTCATGATCTGTGTAGATCTTAAAAGGATGTACGGCCCCCTCCAAAAGATGTCGCCACTCCTCCAAAGCCAACTTGATGGCCAACAGTTCCCTGTCACCAATGGAATAATTCCATTCCGAGGTGGAGAATGTCTTAGAAAAGAAACCGCAGGTGACCAGTCGACCAGAGGAAGACCTTTGAGATAGTACCGCCCCGGCCCCAAAGGCCGAAGCATCAACCTCCAGAGTGAAGGGTCTGTAAGTCTCAGGATGATGGAGTACAGGAGCCGAGGCGGAGGCTTGCTTCAAAGAAAGGAAGGCGTCCTCTGCTTCTGATGACCAATCATGAGGGTTGGCTCCCTTGCGGATCAAAGAGGAGATTGGACGAGTCAAGGAGGAAAAGTGAGGGATAAACTGCCGGTAGTAATTGGCAAATCCAAGGAATCGTTGGATCGCCTTAACACCATGGGGACGTGGCCAGTTGAGCACGGCGGACAGCTTTCCTGGGTCCATGTGTAAGCCAGAGTCGGAGATGATATACCCCAGGAACGAAAGAGATGACAGGTCGAAGGCGCATTTCTCCAGCTTGGCAAACAGATGATTCTCCCTCAGACGTTGCAGTACTTGGCGGACGTCCTTTCTATGGGTGGACAAATCCGAGGAATACACCAGAATATCATCTAAGTACACCACCACGCAGGAGTACAGGAGGTCCCGGAAAACATTGTTAACGAATTCCTGGAATTTCGCGGGAGCGTTGCACGAGCTGAAGGGCATAACCAAATACTCGCAGTGTCCATCTCGGGTATTAAAAGCGGTCTTCCACTCATCCCCTGAGCGGATACGGACTAAGTTGTAAGCCCCACGGAGATCTAGTTTAGTAAAGATCCGTGCTTCCCGTAATCGGTCGAAGAGTTCCGGAATAAGTGGTAGAGGGTACTTGTTCTTAATAGTGATGTCATTAAGGCCCCGATAGTCAATACAGGGACGAAGGGACCCATCCTTCTTTTTAACAAAGAAGAAACCCGTGCCTGCGGGTGAAGAGGACTTCCGAATCAAGCCTCTGGCCAAATTCTCGTGGATGTACTCGGTCATGGCTTGAGTTTCAGCAGGAGACAAAGGGTAAATCCGACCCCGAGGTAGAGTGGAACCTGGCATGAGGTCGATCAGGCAATCGTACGGACGATGCGGGGGCAAAATCTCCACTTCCCTTTTACTGAAAACGTCTGCAAAGGTTCAATAGGCTGATGGCAATTGTGCAGGCACTGAGGCTGACCACAGAGAATTCACTGGCTGGACGAAAAGCAAGCACCTCTTCTGACAGGAGTGTCCCCAACGCACAAAACATCCCCAGAGCGCAAAATATAGAATGGGTTCATGACTTCTTAACCACGGAAGTCCCAGCAGGAATGTATGAGACAATGAGGGCAGATCGTAGAAGGCTATCCTCTCCCGATGCAAGGCTCCTATCTGTACTTCCACCTCTTCAGTGACCTGAGTAACAGTCTCCCGCAAGGGCCTACCATCCACCGAAGCTATCCACTGAGGAGTCTCCAGGGACCTGACAGGAATCCGAAATCTTTTGACCGCCTCGAGCTGAATAAAGTTGCCCGCCGCATCAATGTAAGCTATTTCAGAAAAACGACCGAAACTCAAGTTCAAAATAACAGAGAGGGTCAAAGGCAGAGAGGAATTGCAGTCACCTAGGGAGGCCTCTCTTACCTGGCCTAGGCGGAGGCGTTTCCCGGCCTCACAGGACATGAACGTAGAAGATGAGAAGCACTGCCGCAGTAGAAGCAAAGCCCTTGTGTGAGCCTCTCTCTGCGGCGCTGTCCTGCCGGCTTGAGACGGTCCACCTGCATAGGTTCGCGTGCAGAGGCCATAGGAGATGACACGGGCAGCGAACGGGGGGGACTACGTGGAGGCGTGGACAGTCGGGGAAGTCTTCTCTCTCTGACTGACTTGCGGGAGCGCTCCTGGAAGCGAAGATCAATCCGAGTTGCCAAGGAGATTAGATCCTCCAAAGAAGTCGGTGTGTCCCGCCCTGCCAACTCGTCCTTAATTTGAGACGACAGACATCGCCAAAAAGTCCCTACCAGGGCCTCATTGTTCCAACCCTGCTCAGAGGACAAGGTACGAAACCGGATGGTGTATTATCCTACAGAGAGAGTACTCTGGTGAAGATTCATAAGTGACTCAGTAGTGGATGCCAATCAGCCGGGTTAATAAAAAAACTCTACGGAAGGTGTCAAAAAAACTTTGGGATACTTGACACAACAGGGTCATCCCGTTCCCACAGGGGGTTCACCCAAGCCAGAGCCTCTCCCTCCAGAGAGACATGACGAACGCTACCTTGGCTCGATACGTGGGGTATTGCTGGGGCAGAAGCTCGAAATGCAGGCGACACTGGTTCAGGAACCCTCTACACAATTTGGGATCCCCGCTATACCTAGGTGTCTTCCCAGACACGGCGGAGGTTAGGAGACAGGGTCCCGAGGTGGTACAGGGGCTGCGGCAGATGACTGGATAGCGAGTAACCTGTCATCCACGGACGACATATATCTGAGAATATGGGCCTGGGTGTCATGCTGCTGAGCGAGCTCCTGCTGGAGGCTGGACAGAAGCGAGGCGTTCCCTGGGTCAGAGGTCTGCAGGGCGGACAACCGGGAGTCCATAGATTTCATGATGGACATGATACGGGTCTGATTCTCCTGTAAAAAGAGCAACTCCTTTTGAGTTGTGGCCGCGGCACCAGCAGGGTCCATGGCCTGATTATACTATAAGGGACTTGTGGTACTCCGAGAGTGGACCCGTAGGACCGCGACCATGACCCTCCCCAGGCGAGCTGACCAGGTGAACCACCCCCTATACAGGGAGCGTCAAGGGCAGGCCCAAGGGAGACTATAGCCGCGGCAGCTGATGCCCAGGGCGGACTAAAGGAGACGCAAGCAACGGATGAGATGCTGGCAGACAGGTGGGCACAGCTGAGAAACTGGCAGAAGGGCGGACACGGCTGAGACACTAGCAGACAAGTGGGCACAGCTGAGAAACTGGCAGAAGGACGGACACGGCTGAGACACTGGCAGACAGGCGAACACAGGAGACGTTGGCAGTGAGAATAACCGGTATAAGAATAATTCTTATTTGTCATTTCATATTCACTTTATATTTATTCATTATTATTTTTATTCCTTCCCAAAATGTCCACCCTCCTGGTCTCCAAAAAAATGGCCGCTATGGTGCGCGCATGCGCCGTACTCACGCGCCTCCTCTATCTTCCTCTATGGCTGTCGATTATGCTGCAGGCGCATACTAATGACGTCACGAGGCGATATTTCGCCCATATGCACGTGGAGCAGCGACGGCCAGGGGGAAGGAGGCGGTACTTATTTGGCGTGTGACGTCAGACGCATGTGCGCCGCTACACACCGGCATTATTTGGATTATGGCTGGTATATATAAACCCTGGGGTTATGACATCGAATGTCCCCTTTTGAGACAGCACTGCCGCGAAAAGCGCGTCAGGGGGTTGCTGGGGGCGCACAGACTGGACCTTCTGATATGGGTAAGAATCAGTGATTATCTACATGGTGTATATCACATTATACTATGACTATTGGTGGTCTTATGGGTCCTGACGTTTTATGAATATTCTGTGATGTGCACCATTTACTGAATTTTCTGATATACCCTGGCTACTATTGGTCTGTGCAACCCCTGCATTTGTACCTGCAGTTTTTTGCCTCCATTTCATTCCTGTATTGTGGGCCATTATTATTGGCATCTTGTTGTCTATTAATAAAGTTTTTGTAATTTTATAAATGATGTTGGCCATACTCCCTTTTTTTGGTGTACATTGTTAACTCTTTGGAGTATTTCATCCATTACTTATGGGCCATTGGGCTGGATTTGTGATGAAACAATTTTGCTTCGGTATTATACCTATAGTGTTGTACTGTATATGACGCTTTGTCTTAACTTATTAAAATACTCTAATTGATGAGATTTGCAGTGTGATGCAGAAGACCAACTTGTTCACTGTATAGTTTTTGTTACCTATGCACATCATAAGCAGTAAAATATCTTAGCAGCATTGAAGCCTACTGTACAAGAACTAAAACACTGAGACCCGATTCATCAAAACCAGCGATTCTCTTGGGTGTATGTTGGAGTGGAAGGCTCCTAATTTATTAAGAGGTGCTCATTTCTTAATAAATAAGGTGAGGCACATAGTGGTGTGCACCTCTATGTGCCCCTCACCATAAAACTTACTCCAGCCTTTGTTGAAGTAAGATTTGTAGCGTAGTGAACGCCGCTGCTCATCATGAATTTGACAAGTGGGGGTTGACACACCCCTTCATGCCACAGATCAGCCCACTTTGTTGGACCCGGGGCGAGAATGGCGTTAAAGTGCCAGAAGTTGCAAAATCTGGCGAAAAAGCTTTGATGAATTGCCTTATTAGTATTTTATTATGGGGATGTCTATCTGTCCATCCCTCCTCCTCTTCCACTTTAAGATTACGGCGAGAAAAATGCTCACTGGAACCTTCAGTGATTTAGAAATTCTTTTATATACAGTACCATCGGTATGTTTTACAAAAATAAAGTTGCAAAGATCTTGAGACAGCTCTCCGGTTTTACCCATCATTAGATGTTTCTTGTGTGGCACCTTACTAATGAGACACCTTTTTGTAGGCCATCAGGAGAACCAGCTGATATTTTCAGTAGGTGGCAGTATTTATTTCTAATTGCTAATAGATTTCAGCAGGTGTCATGATTTTCCATGGATTTTGCACCTTTTTATTCATTTGTTCAATAATTTTTCCCTGTGCCATTTCTCATTATTACACATCTCTTAATTTATGGCTATTTATTGATGTCAATAGCATGTTTAGAAATTTACTTAGAAAATTGGTGACGTGTTCAATACCCATTTCACCCTCTGCATATACAGTTGGTCAGCTGAGCATTATGGTCTGTGCACGACTTAGGTTTTGTTTTAGAAATTTAATTGATAAAAAATGTATATAAGATAATAAAAAGTGAGCAAAACTATTTTAACCCCTCTCTGCCATTGGACGTACTATCCCGTCCATAAAACCCATGCCAATCTGCCCATGGACGGGATAGTACGTCCAAGGCGATCAGCTGATCGCCACCGGGTGTCAGCTGATTCTCACAGCTTACATCCGGCACTGTGTCACGGACCGCTCCCGGAACATTAACCCCTGGCACACCGCGATCACACTTGACCCCGCTGTTCTGAAGGCCTCTTCCCTGAAGGACCCCTGATCCAAGATGGCCACCGTGTCCTGCAGGGAGGCAGCTTCTTCAGTGCCTGCTGAGAGCAGGCGCTGAGGAAGCGTCCTGCACTGCCTGTGAGATCGCTGAGACCAGCGATATGGTATTATACAGTGATGTCCCACACTGGGACAAAGTAAAAAAGTTAAAAAAAAAATGAAAATCAAAAGTGTAAAAAAAAATTTCCAAAATAAAGGAAAAAAAATATTCCCCAATAAAATCATTTCTTCCTGTAAATAAAAAAAACAAAACAATAAAAGTACACATATTTGGTATTGCCACGTCCGTAACAACCCCCCTATAAAACTGTCCTACTAGTTAACCCTTTTAGTGAACCCCTTAAAAAAAAAACAAAGCAAAAAATCAATGCTTTATCATCATACCGCCGAACAAAAAGTGGAATAACACGTGATCAAAAAGACCGATATAAATAAACATGGTACCACTGAAAACGTCATCTTGTCCCGCAAAAAACGAGCTGCCATACAGCATCATCTGCGAAAATGTTAAAAAAGTTATAGCTCGCAGAATAAAGAGATGCAAAAATAATTATTTTTTATATAAAATTGTTTTTATTGTATAAAAGCGCCAAAACAATAAAAAAAATATAAATGAGGTATCGCCGTAATCGTACGGACCCGAAGAATAAGACTGCTTTATCAATTTTACCACATGCGGAACGGTGTAAACGCCCCCCCAAAGAAATTCATGAACTGCTGATTTTTGTTTATTCTAACCTCCCAAAAATCGAAATAAAAAGCAATCAAAAAATGTCACGTGCTCAAAAATGGCACCAATAAAAATATCAACTCGTATAGCAAAAAATAAGACCTCACATGACTTTGTGTGCCAAAATATGCAAAAATTATAGCTCTCAAAATGTGGTGACGCAAAAAACAATTTTTTGCAATAAAAAGCGTCTTTTAGCGTGACAGCTGCCAACCATAAAAACCCGCTAGAAATAGTAAATCAAACCCCCCTTTATCACCCCCTTAGTTAGGGAAAAATAATTAAATTAAAAAAATGTATTTATTTCCATTTTCCTATTAGGTTTAGGGTTAGGGGTGTGTTAGGGTTGTGGTTAAGGTTATGGTTAGGGTTGGGGCTAGGGTTAGGGGTGTGTTGGGGTTAGGGTTGGAGTTAGAATTGGGGGTTTCCGCTGTTTAGGCACATCAGGGGCTCTCCAAATGTGACATGGCGTCTGATCTCAATTCCAGCCAATTCTGCGTTGAAAAGTCAAACGGTGCTCCTTCACTTCTGAACTCTGCCATGCGCACAAACAGTAGTTTACCCCCACATATGGGGTATCAGCGTACTCATAAGAAATTGGACCCCAAGAGTTATTGTGCAATTTGTCCTGTTAACCTTGGGAAAAAAAAAATTGGGGTGAAAATGTCATTTTTGTAAAAAAAAAAAAATGATTTTTTTGTTTCTATGGCTGTGCGTTATAAACTTCTGTGAAGCACTTTGGGGCTTCATAGCGCTCGCCACACATCTAGATAAGTTGCTTGTGGGGTCTCTTTTCCAAAATGGGGTCACTTGTGGGGTTTTCCACAGTTTAGGCACATCAGGGGCTCTCCAAATGCGACATGATGCCCGCAGACCATTCCATCAAATTCTGCAATCCAAAACGTCACTACTTCCCTTCTGAGCCCCGACGTGTGCCCATACAGTAGTTTTCTCCCACATTTTATTAGGTATCAGCTGTGGCGCTTCCCACGGCTGTGGGGCGTCGGGACATGGCATAGCTTGCCTAGCTAGCCAATGCTCCCACGCCGCCAGTCCACGACGACGTGAGGCATGGGTCCCAGATGGTAAGAGAATGTGGACCCACTGGACCACGGAGGGAGACCCGGGCCTGCCCGGACTAGGGAAGGGCAGCGACCGGGATCCGTGGCAGCTGAGCATGTGGGCAAGGTGGCGACCTGCAGGACTAGACAACACCGCACAACTTCAGGTAAGAAGAAACATAAAGTTTACTTAAAGAAACAAAAGTACATAAACAGAACATAAGACCGGGCTCCCGATTCCGCACATCAGAGAAGGGTACACAACTCAGGATCACAGACGAGTGCTGGAGGACATCACGGGTAGATGCAGTCCAGGGTTATCTGGCACAGGCATACTTGGACGGCCTCTCTCTCAGGCCTTAGGCGTAGCACAGGCTCAGCAGGAGAACATCAGACACCGACCTCAGACAGACTTCAGACGATGGCGGGGTCATCACGGGTTGATGAAGTCCAGGATCATCTGGCACGGGCATACTAGTATGGCCTCACTCTCAGGCCTCGGGCGTAGCACAGGCTCAGCAGGAGAACATCAGACACCGGCCCAGGACGAACGTCAGACGATGGCGGGGTCATCACGGGTTGATGAAGTCCAGGGTCATCTGGCACGGGCATACTAGGACGGCCTCTCTCTCAGGCCTCAGGCGTAGCACAGGCTCAGCAGGAGAACATCAGACACCGACCCAGGACAGACGTCATCACAGGGTAGACCAAGGAGGAACCGGCAGGACAGGCAGGTTGTCACGGCAAGTGACCAAGGCAGTCTCTGGGACAGGCAGGTTGTCACAGCAAGTGACCAGGCAGGCAGGTTGTCACGGCAAGTGACCAGGCAGGCAGGTTGTCACGGCAAGTGACCAGGGCAGGCAGGTTGTCACGGCAAGTGACCAGGGCAGGCAGGTTGTCACGGCAAGTGACCAGGGCAGGCAGGTTGTCACGGCAAGTGACCAGGGCAGGCAGGTTGTCACGGCAAGTGACCAGGGCAGGCAGGTTGTCACGGCAAGTGACCAGGCAGTCTCTGGGACAGGCAGGTTGTCACGGAAAGTGACCAGGGCAGTCTCTGGGACAGGCAGGTTGTCACGGCAAGTGACCAGGCAGTCTCTGGGACAGGCAGGTTGTCACGACAAGTGACCAGGCAGTCTCTGGGACAGGCAGGTTGTCACGACAAGTGACCAGGCAGTCTCTGGGACAGGCAGGTTGTCACGACAAGTGACCAGGCAGTCTCAAGACAGGCAGGTTGTCACAGTAAGTGACCAGGCAGTCTCTAGACAGGCAGGTATATACGACCTGATATGGTGGAGCCTCCAGGTAGGCTGCAGTCGGATGGCAGATGATCGCTCCCAGGTGAGCAGGCAAGAGCCGGGGATCTCTGCAGATGATGTCCGAACTTCCGGATGGAGCTGCAGTCGGATGGCAGATGATCGCTCCTAGGTGAGCAGGCAAGAGCCGGGGATCTCTGCAGATGACGTCCGAACCTCTGGAAGGAACTGCAGACGGATGGCAGACAGGCAAGCCGACAGGTAACAGACAGGTAACTGGAATCAGGAGCTGATGGCTGAAACAGAGTTAGACTGCACAGGAACAACAGGAACACGGATTGGATCTCAGAGAGTCAGGAACACAGACAGGAACACGGACTGGGTCTCAGGGAGTCAGGAACACGGACAGGAACATGGATTGAATCACAGGAACACGGACTGGAACACAGGCCTCGGACTCCGGACATCTGGCACCGATCAGCAGGCTCCGGACATCTGGCAATGATCGGCAGGATCCGGACATCAGGCAGGAAGGATAGGATCCGGACATCTGGAAGTGGTCGTCGGACATCGGGCCATGGTCATCAGGCATAGGATCCGGACATCTGGCAGCGACCTGAAAAGGAACCCCAGCGGTCTGGTGCAAGCCCCGCCAGGCTCAACGGGAGCTGGCCGGGGATTGCACAGAGGCTGAGCACAGAGTAACAGAAACTCAGCACACACCGGACTCCTCCTTCCAAGATGAACTCAGGTTATATAGCAAGGATTCACAGTCACTGGCACAGGGTTATGGACACAGCAGGATTTCAGGAACATAACACAGAGGACACAGTTCAGAAAGTCAGGTACAGGATGCGATCCAAGATCAGGGGTTCAGGTAATTAGACACAGCAGGAACAGGCCTGGATATACAGCCTCCAGGAACGGCGATCTGGTAATCAGCCCCCAGCATAGGCGGAAACACAAGACACAATTCAGACATTCAGGTACCGGGTTTGATCCAGGATCAGGGAACAAGACACAGCAGGAACAGGGAATCAGCTCTCCAGAGCTGATCAACTTCAAGAGCAGGAACTGAACACACAACCACATACGGCTAGGTTCAGGGATTCAGTGTGGATTCAATGCGAAGCTCTGGCAACGCCCACTAGGGCTGGGGAACTTTATATATGAGCTGCTTCACAGCGATAGGCTGGAGCAGTAATTCTAGTAAACACCCAATCCACATAAAAGCAGGACAGGTGTGGGCCGCGCCCCCTATGCAGAGCCAGACAGCACAACACAGAGGGAACCCAACAATGGCTGCTGCCAACCACGCAGTAAGTCATGCACCACTGCAGAGGACTTTGCAAGCTACGGACGGCTTTCACAGCAAGTCAGGAACCGCACATGCGGGCGGTCATGCAAAGCAGCGGAGCCACTCACGCAAGTACGGGTACGCAGCAGAGCCGGGAACTGAGCAGCATCCATATAAGTAACAGACAACAGTATCCCAGCTGGTTAGGGGGAAAGGAGCAAAAGGGTTAATGCAAAAAACATGCAGAGTAACGCTGGAAAACAAAGTACAGACAATACCAGCGTTACATCAGCGTACTCAGGACAAATTGGACAACAACTTTTGGGGTCCAATTTCTCCTGTTACCCTTGTGAAAATAAAATATTGGGGGCGAAAAAAATCATTTTTGTAAAAAAAAAAGGATTTTTTATTTTTACGGCTCGACGTTATAAACTTCTGTGAAGCACTTCGGGGTTCAAAGTGCTCACCACACATCTAGATAAGTTCCTTGAGGGGTCTGTTTTCCAAAATGGGGTCACTTGTGGGGGTTTCCACTGTTTAGGCACATCAGGGGCTCTCCAAATGCGACATGACGCCCCCAGACCATTCCATCAAAGTCTGCAATCCAAAACGTCACTACTTCCCTTCAGAGCCCCGACGTAGTTTTCTCCCACATATTGGGTATCAGTGTACTCAGGACAAATTGGACAACAACTTCTGTGGTCCAGTTTCTCCTGTTACCCTTGGGAAAATAAAAAGTTGGGGACTAAAAATCATGTTTGTGGAAAAAATATGTTTTTTTTATTTTCATGCTCGTGCTAAACTTTAGTGAAACACCTGGGGGTTCAAAGTTCTCACCACACATCTAGATAAGTTCCTTGAGGGGTCTAGTTTCCAAAATGGTGTCATTTGTCAGGGGTTTCCACTGTTTAGGCAGATCAGGAGCTCTCCAAACACGACATGGCGTCCAACCAATTCTGCGTTGAAAAAGTCAAACAGCGCTACTTTCCTTCCAAGCTCTGCCATGCACCCAAACAGTGGTTTACCCCCACATATGGGAGCAGTTAGGTCAAAGACCGAAGAAACGACAACAGATCCAAATAAATATAAAAAAATATACATTTTATTAATTGATAAACATATAATAAATAGAACAGGTGACCTGAACGGTAACAAAATAGAGGGTATGATGTCTAGCATGGACATCTACCAAAAATTACCTTCACCTGGATTCCCTGACAGATTTTTAAATAGTAATACTGAAGGGCACAACAAACCTTAAAAAAAATATATATATATAAATATGTATATTTACTAAATGCAGCAATGATATTACACGGCAAGTAGCATAAATCAAAATGCAAGTGCATATAATGAAAAATAAACTGCCACATTTATAGGGATAATAAATTGTGCCCATAGTAAAAATAGTAATTACGTGCCCATAAGCTATCCATATAGCAAGTGAAAAAAAGAGAGACCCTACATAGCCTGTGAAATTGGTAAATTGAAACACTGAATGAGGAACATTACCTCCAATACGGAATGGCTAGCACATAGATAAACCGCAGGCTAAGTAGAAAAAAGGAACCATACATAACCAGAAATACTGGCTACCATCTGCGATGGATGAGGAACCATTGCCTCCTATATAAGATGGCCAGCACATAAATAAACCACAGGTAGAGTGGAGGAAGACCATACATGGCCGGCAATGCTGGCTAACACATGCGGTAGATGAAAAAACGTACCTCCGATATGGAATAGCGGCACTGGCAGGGAAACCCAGGTGAGAGTAAAACGTGCGATAGATCCCTCATTTCCTTAATAGCAGCACTTATGTCTATTCACTTATATGTATTACCATGGTGATGCTGCTTATTGTGTTTTGTCATATTTTCTCATTTCCCCACATATGGGGTATTAGCGTACTCAGGACAAATTGCACAATAACTTTTGGAGTCTTGTTACCCTTGGGAAAATAAAAATTGGGGTGAAAAGATAATTTTTGTGGAAAAAGTATGATTTTTTAATTTTATGGCTCTACGTTATAAACTTGTGTGAAGCACTTTGGGGTTCAAATTGCTCACCACAGATCTAAAGTCATGGCCAAAAGTTTTGAGAATGACACAAATATTAATTTTTACAAAGTCTACTGCTTCACTTTTTCTAATGGCAATTTGCATATACTCCAGAATGTTATAAAGAGTGATCAGCTTAACAGCAATTACTTGCAAAGTCAATATTTGGCTAGAAAATGAACTTTATCCCCCAAAACACATTTCAACATCATTGCAGCCCTGCCTTAAAAGGACCAGCTAACCTCTTTTCAGTGATTGCTCCATTAACACAGGTGTGGGTGTTGATGAGGACATGGCTGGAGATCAATCTGTCATGATTAAGTAAGAATGACACCACTGGACACTTTAAAAGGAGACTGGTGCTTGGCATCATTGTTTCTCTTCTGTTAACCATGGTTATCTCTAAAGAAACATGTGCAGTCATCATTGCAATGCACAAAAATGGCCTAACAGGGAAGAGTATCGCAGCTAGAAAGATTGCACCTCAGTCAACAATCTATCGCATCATCAAGAACTTCAAGGAGAGAGGTTCAATTGTTGCCAAAAAGGCTCCAGGGCGCCCAGGAAAGACCAGCAAGCGCCAGGACCGTCTCTTAAAAGTGTTTCAGCTGTGGGATCGGGCTACCAGCAGTGCAGAGCTTGCTCAGGAATGGCAGCAGGCAGGTGTGAGTGCATCTGCACGCACTGTGAGGCGGAGACTCTTGGAGCAAGGCCTGGTCTCAAGGAGTGCAGCAAAGAAGCCACTTCTCTCCAGAAAAAACATCATGGACAGACTGATATTCTGCAAAAGGTACAGGCAGTGGACTGCTGAGGACTGGGGTAAAGTTATTTTCTCTGATGAATCCCATTCTCGATTGTTTGGGACATCAGGAAAACGCCTCATTCGGAGAAGACAAGGTGAGCGCTACCACCAGTCTTGTCTCATGCCAACTGTTAAGCATCCTGAAACCATTCATGTGTGGGGTTGCTTCTCAGCCAAGGGAATCGACTCTCTCACAGTCTTGCCTAAAAACACAGCCATGAATAAAGAATGGTACCAGAATGTCCTCCAAGAGCAACTTCTCCCAACCCTCCAAGAGCAGTTTAGCAATCAACAATGCCTTTTCCAGCATGATGGAGCACCTTGCCATAAAGCAAAGGTGATAACTAAATGGCTCAGGGAACAAAACATAGAGATTTTGGCTCCATGGCCTGGAAACTCCCCAGATCTTAATCCCATTGAGAACTTGTGGTCAATCATCAAGAGACGGGTGGACAAACAAAAACCTAAAAATTCTGACAAAATGAAAGCACTGATTGTGCAAGAATGGACTGCTATCAGTCAGGATTTGGTCCAGAAGTTGATTGAGAGCATGCCAGGGAGAATTGCAGAGGTCCTGAAGAAGAAGGGTCAACACTGCAAATATTGACTTGCTGCATTAACTCATTCTAACTGTCAATATAAGCTTTTGATACTCATATTTTTGCAATTATATTTCTGTCTGTGATAAAAACATCTGTCAAACACACATAAAAACCAGAGGGCAGCAGATCATGTGAAAATATAATATTTGTGTCATTCTCAAAACTTGGCCATGACTGTAGATAGGTTCCTTAGGGGGTCTAGTTTCCAAAATGGGGTCACTTGTAGGGGGTTTCCACTGTTTAGGCACATCAGGGGTTCTCCAATGCAACATGGCATCCAATCTCAATTCCAGCCAATTTTGGTTGGAAAAAGTCAAATGGTGCTCCTTCCATTTCGAGGTCTGCCGTGCGCCCAAACAGTGCTTCCCCCCACATATGGGGTATCAGCGTACTCAGGACAAATTGAACAACAACTTTTGTGGTCCAATTTCTCCTGTTACCCTTGGGAAAATAAAAAATTGGTGACTAATAGATAATTTTTGTGGGAAAAAATTAGAATTTTTTATTTTCATGCCCGGGCATTATAAACTTGTGTGAAGCATTTGGGGGTTCAAAGTGCTAACCACAGATCTGGATAAGTTCCCTAGGGGGGTCTAGTTTCCAAAATGGGGTCACTTGTGGGGGGTTTCCACTGTTTAGGCTCATCTGGGGCACTGCAAACGGAACATGACCCCCATCAACGTCTGCATTCCAAAATGTTATTACTTCCTTTCCAAGCCCTGCCGTGCGCTCAAACAGTATCCCCCCACATATGGGGTATCAGCGTACTCAGGACAAATTGGACAACAACTTTTGGGGTCCAATTTCTTTGGGAAAAATCAAAAATTTGGGACTAAAAAATAATTTTTGTGGAAAATTGTTTTTTTTTTTTTCACACACAGGTATTATAAACTTTTGTGAAACACTTGGGGGTTCAAAGTGCTCACAACAGATCTAGCTAAGTTCCATAGGGGGTCTAATTTCCAAAATGGTGTCACTAGTGGGGGCTTCCACTGTTTAGGCGCATCAGAGTCTCTCCAAACGCGACATGACGTCCAATCTCAATTCCAGCCAATTTTGGTTTGAAAAGTCAAACGGCGCTCCTTCCCTTACGAGCTCTGCCGTGTGCCCAAACAGTGGTTTTCCCCCACATATGGGGTATTGGCGTACTCAGGAGAAATTGTACAACTTTATCTGTCCATTTTCTCCTTTTACCCTTGTGAAAATAAAAAAAGTTTGTAAAAGATCATTTTTGGGACTAAAAAGTTAAATATTCATTTTTTCCTTCCACGTTGCTTCAGCTCCTGTGAAGCACCTGAAGGGTTAATAAACTTCTTGAATGTGGTTTTGAGTACCTTGAGGGGTGCAGTTTTTGTAATGGTGTCACTTTTGGGTATTTTCTTCCATATAGACCCTCAAAGTGACTTCAAATGTGAGGTGGTCCCTAAAAAAATGGCTTTGTAAATTTTGTTGTAAAAATGAGAAATCGCTGGTCAACTTTTAACCCTTATAATTTCCTACCAAAAAATAATCTTGGATCCAAAATTGTGCTGATGTAAAGTAGACATGTGGGAAATGTTATTTCTTAACTATTTTGTGTGACATATTTCTCTGTTTTAAGGGAATAAAAATTCAAAGTTTAAAAATTGCAAAATTTTCAAAATTTTCGCTATTTGCATTTTTTTCAAAGATAAACGCAAGTTATATCAAAGAAATTTTACCACTAACGTGAAGTACAATATGTTACGAGTAGTGTTGAGCGATACTGCTCGATATCTAAAAATATCGGATCGGAATGGTATCGCCGATATCACTAAATATCGTCGATATCCGATTCCGATACCGGAAGTCCCATGTAAGTCTATGGGAACAAAATATCTCAACAAAAAAAACCCTTTCTTTCGTTGTAAACACAAAATATACACACATAGAATACATATATATATATATATATATATTTTATACATGTCATTGTGACATATATATATACATATATTTATAGTTTATACACTTCTACATAGTAAAATAGACTCTTATTCAATTGCCGGGTAAAGCCGTAACATACCCCATAGAAGTCGACGGCCTCGGTGCCGAGTACTCCCAAAACCTCTGGCTCTGTGCGACTCAACTTGGGCGTCACGAACAGGATTCTGTAGCTCGCTATAAGCGAGTCCTGTGTGCCTGAATTGAACTGGTTTTGTGCTTGAGAATTGCTAAAATCATCAGAGAATGTATTTGCCATTTTTCCGCCATATCTGCGTCACGACGAGGCACTGGTGAAGAAGAAGGGCGTGCTCTTCATGGGTGTACACTCACTCAGTGGCGCAAAAACGATGGCCGACCACTCTAAATGGTATTGCAATGTAAGATCGTGCCCCACAGCTCTTCAGTTCCGCCTCCTCATCCTCCTCAGTGTGCGGAAACTAACACGAAGGTCCCGCCTCACTACAAAAGAGGGGCCCTCTCCAGATGCTAATGACACATGTGACTTGGCAGAGATGGCTAATGGACACGAGCAGAAGTGTGAAGGGATGGAGCAGTCAGAGCTCTCCCCCCACGGAAGCGACTTGATCGCCACGGAACCACCATTGGGCACCCGGCCTGGAAACCCTCCTACGCTGCAAGAAGCAGAGGATACCCTAAGAGGCCTGGCCCGGCACCGGGAGGAGGTCGCCAGGATGGAAGCCAGCTGGCGTGCCCTAAAACTAAACTTGGAGCGGCGCCAATCCCTCTTACCTGAAGTGTCTGTACCGGAAGGTGAGGCACCTGTTCTAGTAGAGGAGTCCGTGCGGGCATCCCAGCCCTTGCAATGTGATCCGGTTGACGTTGTCGCAGTGGAGGCACCCGTTCCTGCAAAAAACTCTGCACCGGCAGCACCCCAGATCCCGCTGTCTGCCCCCGTCGCTGAGACAGAAGAAGCGACACCCGTCCTCATGGAGGAGGCCGCGCAGGCACCAGAGGTCTACCTGTCTGTACCGGAGCCCCGACTGTCATCTGTTCCAGAGCTGGCTGCTTCCTCCGCAGGTGAGCGCCGCCAGGACTGGGGGGCGCCAGGAGAGCTGCCGCAAACCGGACATCGTAAGCTGCAGTTTGATGGTGGAGACATGGAGATGCTGGTGGAGGAGAATTACAACCGGCGTCAGGAGGAAGAGTGGAGACGTTGGGAGCGGGAAGCAGAGCGACAAAGGGAGCAGCGCGAATCCCAGAAGCTTCGCCAGCGTCACATCGAGAAGGACCGGGCAGATAAGGACCGGATGAGAAAAGAAAAGGAACCCTGTGGGAGCCGCGGCGTAAGGGTGCAGTACGGAGCTTTAAATTGAAAGGTGGTTGGGGCTTCATCCAGGAGCCTGGACTTTATTTAGAAGTGTTTGTGACCCGGCGGGACGTGGAGACTCACCTCCCAGAAGGACATCCGGGGAGGGACCTGTTGCCAGGAGACTTGGTGACTTACACCCGACACTGGGGTTACAATGGATGGTACGCCCTAAATGTTACCAGGTGCGACCCCTACTCCCCAGAGTGTCAGGAACCTGTGAGACCCTCGGAGCCTTCAGCCTCCCACATCCAGGCCTCTGCACAAGTGCCCACCCCACGCCGTAAATCTCCCCAGCCTCCCTCAGTGGTCTCCTCAGCAGCCCCAGCTATGGACATGATAACTATAGCTGGCCCGTACCCGGCGCCTGTTAGGCCCCCTGGGGTTCGTTCAGTCCGGGACATAGGGCTCCAGACCCGGAGGGAGATGAAAGAGGTGGCCACACAGACACAGATAGCGGGTCACGACTTGACTGTACAGGCCACACGACGTCATCAGGTCCTGGTGGTCCTTGGTGTCTCGGATGTTTGGCAAGCATCAGAAGAGTACCAGGTGGTACCTGGAACACCCCTGCCAAAGAATTATAAATAACCCGGACAGGGTCCCTGTATGTAAATAGTTAAATTGTTGATGTACCCGGACGGGTGAATGTTCATAAAAAAATTTTTTAATTTAATAAAAAACACAACACAGTTTTCATTACTTTTATTACAGTCTCATCCTGCGACGCCATCGATCTCCTGTAAAAAAATGAAAAAAAAAAACAGCAGTATACCACCTGTCCGACGCAGTCCATAGTAACGAGTGTCCCATGACGATCCAGCTCTGCTACATCAGAATGACAGTCAGAGCCTGTCATCCCGGCGCAGCACAGCTGATTACCTGCTTCCCCGGCGGTGACGTCATCGGACTGCTTTACGGCCGGGATTACCCTGCAGTCACTGCAGTTATCGCGAAAAACTGCATGTGACCGCCAGGGAGAAGATAATGGCGGCCATCAAGCAGTCCAGGACGTGACCGCCGGAGATCTTCTGCCAGGTAAGTGCCGCTGACTCCTGACAGACCCGACCGACGGACACTCACAGTGACAGTGACAAATCCGATTCCGGTATCCGATATGACGAAAATATCGGTACTCGGAATCGAAAGCCCGATACAGCTAATATCGGCCGATACCCGATATTTGCAGTATCGTATCGCTCAACACTAGTCACGAGAAAACATTCTCAGAATCGCGAAGATCCATTTAAGCGTTCCAGAGTTATAACCTCATAAAGAGACAGTGGTCAGAACTGTAAAAATTGGCCCGGTCATTAACGTGCAAACCACCCTTGGGGGTGAAGGGTTAAAAACTCACTTTAGTTAAATAAGGTAGGTATCTAACTGTATATAGTTTTAATATCACAAGAAATATATAACTAAAATTTCTTAAATCTCTTTAATTATGGAGATATCTTTTAGCAAAATTTCAATTCATCACTCAGTTTGAAAATTCTGGCTCAGTTTTCCCAAAACACAATGTCTTGTTGTGAAATCTGGCAAAAACTATATTTTCCACATTAGACGGCAATACAATAACATTTTTTGTTATTAATTAGCTCCTATGTCCATGATTTTCCTGTTTATAATGAAAGTCTTAACAGACACTAGTATAGACCTGGTGAATACTAAAACTTTAAAAGGCCAGTAGAAATAATCTCTTAAAAAATGAGTATAATTGTATTATGGAGCTTAATTTTATCTTCTTAGTCAGAAATCGTAATAATGGCCATTATAAATTTCACAGGAGTCTTTTAGATCAAAAATAATATTTCAGTCACCTTAATGTGAGCACTGACTTTAGAAAATTAAAACTTTTAGAAGATTATTTTTTTCTCCCTAATGAACTTTGCAAAGAGTGATGTAATAATTAGTGATGAGCAAATACATTCGGCACTATACGTTACTCACACGAATAGTATGCTATTTGGGTTATTCGTTACTCGGCGAGTTATTTGATATTTGCCTCGCTATATTTGAGTGACCCGCCAAGCATGTTTGGCGCTATATTTGCAGCCAATGAACATGCTGGGCTGGCTTACTAGTCACAGTAATGCCGACACCATCTTTTGTGTGGCATTACTGTGATTGGCTGGACTTACAGCATCATAGGAGATATTTAATGGCTGCCAGCGCCATCTTGCAGCTTCATTGCATCATTGCAGCTGGAAACAGCATAGGGAGAGCGAAGGGAAAGTGATAGGAGTGTATAGGAACAGTTATTCACTCCAAAAAGCTCTTTTAAGAGCTGAAGATTGTGAAGATTAGTTCTTTGTTAAGTGGAGACAGCATAGGGAGAGATTTCATAAGAGGGAGAGTAAAAGGCAGGCACCTTGGTGTTATCAATTATCATTGCAAGCAGGGGCGGATTACCAGAGGGTCAATCTGGGCGGTAGCCCTGGGCCCAGTGGTGTGGGGGGGTCCCACAGGGCCGCCATCAGGGCATTACTGCCCTGACTGGTGTATGGGGCCCGATGGGCAGAGGGGGCCCGCACCGGACCCGTCTCTTCTGCTCACCGGGCCGCTACCGGCAGCCGGAAGGCTAAACTGGGCCCTTAGCGGCGGTGCACTGTGGCAGTTTAACGCTATTGACGTGCGGGCCCGCGCCCCGCATGTCAATAGTTAACAGCCGCCAGCCAATCGGAGGCTGGCAGCTGACGTCAGCCGCAGTGCGCACGTCGCCTGCGTCTGACGTCATTGTCAGTCGCCGCGAGTGCGCGCTTCAGCTGAGTGGAGGGAACTTCGCCGCTGGAGCACGGCAAGGTAAGAAGAACGTGTTTTTTTTTTTTTATTGAGCTGCGATCCAGGGGTCCCGGCCCAAGGCAGCCTGTGAGACTCGGGGGACAGAATGCTGCCTGGACACGGGGGGCGGACTGTGAGACATGGGGACATGAATGCTGGACATGGGGGCAGAATGCTGGACATGGGGGCAGACTGAGACATGGGGCAGAATGGTGGACATGGGGGCAGAATTCTGAGACATGAGGCAGAATGGTGACATGGGGCAGAATGTGAGACATGGGCAGAGTGCTGGGACATGGGGCAGACTGGAGACATGGGCAGAGTGCTGGACATGGGGCAGAATGGGACATGGGCAGAATGCTGGACATGGGGCAGAATGCTGGACATGGGGCAGAATGCTGGACATGGGGCAGAATGCTGGACATGGGGCAGACTGTGAGACATGCTGCAGAATGCTGGACATGGGGGCAGACTGAGACATTGAGCAGAATGCTGGACATGGGGCAGAATGCTGGACATGGGGGCAGACTGAGAGACATGGGGCACAATGCTGGACATGGGGGCAGACTGAGATATGGGAGCAGAATGCGAATGGGAGCTGGACATGGGGCAGAATGCTGGACATGGGCAGAAGGCATGGGGAATGCTGGACATGGGGGCAGACTGAGACATGGGGCAGAATGCTGGACATGGGGGCAGACTGAGATATGGGGCAGAATGCTGGTCATGGGGCAGACTGTGAGACATGGGGCAGAATGCTGGACATGGGGGCAGACTGAGACATGGGGCAGAATGCTGGACATGGAGGCAGACTGAGAGACATGGGGCAGAATGCTGGACATGGGGGGCAGAATGCTGGACACGGGGGCAGACTGTGAGACATGGGGCAGAATGCTGGACATGGGGCAGACTGTGAGACACGGGGGCAGAATGCTGGACATGGGGCAGACTGAGACACGGGGCAGAATGCTGGACATGGGGCAGAATGCTGGACATAGGGCAGAATGCTGGACATGGGGGCAGAATGCTGGACACAGGGGCAGAATGCTGGACATGGAGCAGAATGCTGGACATGGGGCAGAATGCTGTAAATGGGGCAGAATGCTGGACATGGGGCAGACTGTGAGACACGGGGCAGAATGCTGGACATGGGGCAGACTGAGACATGGGGCAGACTGAGACACGGGGCAGAATGCTGGACATGGGTGCAGAATGCTGGACACGGGGCAGAATGCTGGACACGGGGCAGAATGCTTGACATGGGGCAGAATGCTTGACATGGGGCAGAATGCTGGACACGGGGGCAGAATGCTGGACATGGGGGCAGAATGCTGGACACGGGGCAGAATGCTGGACATGGGGCAGAATGCTGGACATGGGGCAGACTGTGAGACACGGGGCAGAATGCTGGACATTGGGGCAGAATGCTGGACATTGGGGCAGAATGCGAGACACGGGGCAGAATGCTAGACATGGGGCAGACTGAGACATGGGGCAGACTGAGACACGGGGCAGAATGCTGGACACGGGGCAGAATGCTTGACATGGGGCAGAATGCTTGACATGGGGCAGAATGCTGGACACGGGGCAGAATGCTGGACACGGGGGCAGAATGCTGGACATGGGGCAGACTGTGAGACACGGGGCAGAATGCTGGACATTGGGGCAGAATGCTGGACATTGGGGCAGAATGCGAGACACGGGGCAGAATGGAGATATGTTGCATGATTGGAGACAGATGGGGCATGACTGGAGACAGATGGGGCAGGATTGGAGACAGATGGGGCAGGATTGGAGACAGATGAGGCAGAATGGAGGCACGGGGCAGGATTGCAAACATGGGGGCATGATTGGAGACTTAGGGGGCAGAATGGAGATACAGGCATGAATGGAGACACGGGGCAGAATGGAGATACGGGCATGATTGGAGACATGGGGGCAGGGGTGGAGACAGATCGTGCAGGATCATGGGGCAGGATGGATATGATGGAGACAGATGGGGTAGGATGGGGAGATCATATGGGGCAGAATGGATATTCATGAGGGCAGGATGGGAGAACATATGGCTGAAGCCAGGAATGAGACACACGGGGGCCAGGATGGGAATATTATTACCATAGGAGCTAATTAAGGGATATTATTACTGCAGTGATGTATTTTTTTATTTTTTGAGTATACTGTTTTAAATGGGGGGGTCCTGTTACTGTGTAGAGTGATACTATGTCGCCTTTTTTTCTTCATGTGGTGTAATGTAGAAGTTGGGAAAAATTAAATAATGAGTTCTGCAAGCGGAGCTCGAGATAACTGTGTTATTTCCTGCAGAGATGAGCCCTGGCTGGAAGAAGTGATGGCAGTCTGTGCTGGATGAAAGATGAAAAGCAAAGATGAAGGACTTAACCTAGAGACGTCACTGGTGAGTCAGTATGTTACCTGTGCACTGACACTATACACTATATACTATATACAGAAGTCCTGCGTACAATGTCACCAGTGATCGCTGTATTACGTGTACACAGACACTGCATACTAAGTACAGATCTCCTGTGTATAATGGCACTTATGGTGATAGTATTGTTTTTTTTGTTATTACTGATCAGTATTGTAGTATTCAGTCACTTTGTGGTGGTAATATGTGGTTTGGACATGGTGTTGCGGTATTTGACCCTTGTATGTACTATTTGGTCACTTTGTGGTGGTAATATGTGGTCTGGACATGGTGTGGGGGTATTTGTTCCTAGTATGTGGTATTATAGGTCACTGTTTGGTGGTAATAGTGTCTGGCCATCGTGCGGTGGTATTTGTCCCTTGTATGTGGTGTTATTGGTCATTTTAAAAATTTAAAAATAAATAAAAATATACCTAAATTGTATTGCATATTTTAACAAATATTTAATAGGTTACAGTAGAGTAGGGCCCAGCCAAAAGTGTCTACTGCGTCATGGTGGCGGCTTAAAAAATCTTTTGGCCAAAACAAAAGCTGCTGGCTATATGTGTGATCTGGTGATGGAAACTGTTAATGTATGATAGGTGAGAAGTGGAGTTTTTCCAAGAGAGAGCGGTGGGACTGTGGACAGTTCGAGGGGTGGAGGCACCTGGAATAATCTGTTTCAGGTATATGATGACCCCGTCGCTTGACCGTGTCACATGACCCGTCACATGACCGGGAAGCCCACAGAGTCTGAACAGCCTGGGGCCCTGGCTACACTTAATCACCCCTGATTGCAAGTACATGCTGCAGATCTCTGCTATTTTCCATTATGTTGTATAGTTTAGTATTAGGAACATACTGTGGAATTAGGGGGAAATTGTGAGGGTTTCATCCTCTACTATAAAATACAAATCAGCTGTATTTAGAGGCAAACAATATTAGATAGTACCAGCATATACAAAACCATTTTTTTGGAGCTACATAATATTCCTTTTTGAGCAGTCTATGAAATATGATTTTTAACAGATAAATAATATTCTTCAATGCCAGCATACAGTAACATCTATTTTAAAAGCTAATTGCTAAATAACATTCCTTGTTTATTGCTTAAATAGCTAATATTAATCTAGCAGTTGTGCAAGAGGAGAAGAACCTGCTGAGCTATGCAAACGTCAATATTTACCAGTAATTTCCCTGAATCTGCTGTTGTCATATTTTATAAAGGCAACCTAAAAAATCCCCCAAAATTTTTACTGTTTGAATAAATAGAGATTTTTTTTATCTAGCTGTTGTGCGACTGGTGCAAGTCGTGCCAAGATAACCAAACATCACAATTTAGCAGTGGCAATAATTTTCATTAGTTCACTGTTGAAGGGGGGTTAGCAAGGCGATCTAAAAATAAAATAATTTTCTAATGATTTAATAAATAGGCTATCTTTATCTAGCAGTTGTGCAACTGGAACAATTTGGGCAGAAATAAGCAAACGTCACAATTTAGCAGTGGCAAAAATTTTCATTAGTTCGCTGTTACAGTGGGACAGCAAGGCGATCTAAAAATAAAAATAATTTTCTATTGGTTTAACCCCTTCATGACCCAATCTATTTTGACCTTAAAGACCTGGCCATTTTTTGCAATTCTGACCAGTGTCCCTTTATAAGGTAATAACTCAGGAACGCTTCAACGGATCCTAGCGATTCTGAGATTGTTTTTTCGTGACATATTGGGCTTCATGATAGTGGTAAATTTAGGTCGATCATTTTTGTGTTTATTTGTGAAAAAAATGGAAATTTGGTGAAAATTTTGAAAATTTCGCAATTTTCAATTTTCAAATTTTGAATTTTTATTCTGTTAAACCAGAGAGTTATGTGACACAAAATAGTTAATAAATAACATTTCCCACATGTCTACTTTACATAAGCATAATTTTAGAAACAATTTTTTTTTGTTAGGAAGTTATAAGGGTTAAAAGTTACCAGCGATTTCTCATTTTTACAACAAAATTTACAAAACCATTTTTTTTAAGGACCACCTCACATTTGAAGTCACTTTGAGGGGTCTATATGGCAGAAAATACCCAAAAGTGACACCATTATAAAAACTGCACCCCTCAAGTTACTCAAAACTACATTCAAGAAGATTATTAACCCTTCAGGTGCTTCACAGGAACTAAAGCAACGTGGAAGGAAAAAAATGGACATTTTAATTTTTCCAACAAAAATTTTTTTTAGCATCAATTTTTTCATTTTTACATGGGCAACAGGATAAAATGGATGCTAAAATTGTTGGGCAATTTCTCCTGAGTGCACAGATACCTCATATGTGGTCATAAACCACTGTTTGGACGCATGGTAGGGCTCAGAAGGGAAGGAGCGCCATTTGACTTTTTGAATGGAAAATATGCTGGAATATTTAGCGGTTGCCATGTTGCATTTGGAGAGTCCCTGTGTGCCTAAACATTGGAACTCCTCCAAAAGTGACCCCATTTTGGAAACTAGACCCCCAAGGAACTTATCTAGATGCATAGTGAGCACTTTGAACCCCCAGGTGCTTCACAAATTGATCCGTAAAAAAAAACAAAGTACTTTTTTTTTTTTACAAAAATTTTCTTTTAGCCTCAGTTTTTTCATTTTCACATGGGCAACAGGATAAAATGGATCCTAAAATTTGACGCGTTTGGAGAGCCCCTGTGTGCCTAAACAGTGAAAAAACCCACATGTGACACCACTTTGGAAACTAGACCCCTTATGGAACTTATCTAGATGTGTTGTGAGCACTCTGAACCCCCAAGTGCTTCACAAAAGTTTATAACGCAGAGCAGTGAAAATAAAAAAATCATTTTTTTCCTCAAAAATGATTTTTTTAGCCCGCTATTTTTTATTTTCACAAGGGTAACAGGAGAAATTGGACCACAAAGTTGTTGTGAAATTTGTACTGAGTACACCAATACCCCATATGTAGGGGGGAACCACTGTTTTGGCGCATGGGAGAGCTCAGAAGGGAAGGAGCGCCATTTTGGAATGCAGACTTGATGGAATGTTCTGCAGGCGTCATGTTACGTTTGCAGAGCCCCTGATGTGCCTAAACAGTGGAAACCTTCCACAAGTGACCCCATTTTGGAAACTAGATCCCCAAGGAGCTTATCTAGATGTGTAGTGAGCACTTTGAACCCCCAAGTGCTTCACAGAAGTTTATAAACGCAGAGCAGTGAAAATAAAAAAAATCATTTTTGTTCCTCAAAAATCATTTTTTAGCCTGCTATTTTTTATTTTTCCAAGGGTAACAGGATAAATTGGACCCCAAAAGTTGTTGTCCAGTTTTTCCTGAGTATGCTGGTGCCCCATATGTGGGGGGTTAAACCACTGTTTGGGCGCATGGCAGGGCTCACAAGGGAAGGAGCGCCATTTGACTTTTTTAATGGAAAATTAGCTCCAATCGTTAGCGACACCATGTCGTGTTTGGAGAGCCCCTGTGTGCCTAAACTTTGGAGTTACCCCACAAATGACCCCATTTTAGAAACTAGACCCCCTAAGGAACTTATCTAGATGCACAGTGAGCACTTTGAACCCCCAGGTGCTTCACAGAAGTTTATAATGCAGAGCCGTGAAAATAAAAAATTATTTTTTTTTCTCAAAAAATGATTTTTTAGCCCCCTAATTTTTATTTTCACAATGGTTACAGGAGAAATTGGACCCCAAAAGTTGTTGTCCAGTTTGTCCTGAGTACACTGGTACTCCATATGTGGGGGGGAACCACTGTTTGGGCACGCGTCAGGGCTGGGAAGGGATGTAGTGACGCTTTGAAATGCCGACTTGATGGAATTGTCTGCGGGCATCTTGTTACGTTTGTAGAGCACCTGATGTGCCTAAACAGTAGAAACCCCCCACAAGTGTCCTCATTTTGGAAACTAGACCCCCCAAGAAACTTATCCAGATGTGTGGTGAGCACCTTGAACCCCCACGTGCTTCACAGAAGTTTATAATGGGAGCCGTGAAAATAAAAAATCATTTTTTTTCCTCAAAAACTGATTTTTTTTAACCCACAATTTTTTATTTTCACAAGGATAACAGGAGAAATTGGACCCAAAAAGTTGTTGTACAGTTTGTCCAGAGTACACTGGTACCCCATATGTGGGGGGGAACCACTGTTTGGGCACATGTTTGGGCTCGGAAGGGAAGTAGTGACGTTTTGAAATGCCGACTTTGATGGAATAGTCTGCGGGCGTCATGCTACGTTTGCAGAGCCCATCATGTGCCTAAACAGTAGAAACCCCCCCAAGTGACCCCATTTTGGAAACTAGATCACCCAAGGAACTCCTCTAGATGTGTGGTGAGCACTTTGAATCTCCAAGTTCTTCAGAGAAGTTTATAACGCAGAGCCGTGAAAATAAAAAATCATTTTTATTCCACAAACATGATCTTTTAGTCCCCAATTTTTTTCCCAAGGGTAACAGGAGAAATTAGACCCCCAAAGATGTGAATTTTTTTTCTGAGTAGCTGATACCCCATATGCTGGGGTAAACCACTGTTTGGGCACACGTCGGGGCTCGGAATAAAGGGAGCACTGTTTGACTTTTTGATCGCAAAATTTGCAGGATTCAATGGTGGCGCCATGTCGCGTTTGGAGTCCCCCTGATGGGCCTAAATAGTGGAAACCCCTCAATTCTAACTCCAACCCTAACCCCAACTCACCCCTAACCACAACCTTAACCCCTACACACCCCTAAACCTAATCCAAACCCTAACCATAACCCTAACCATAACCCTAACCACAAGTCTAACCCTAATCCCAACCCTAACCCCAAAACACCCCTAACACTAATCCTAACTCTAACCCTAACCACAAGCCTAACCCTAATCCCAACCCTAACCCTAATTCTAACCCTAATTCCAACCCTAATTCTAACCCTAATTCTAACCCTAACCCTAATTCTAACCCTAATGCTAAGGCTAGGATCACATTACGTTCTAAAAGTCCGTTCAACACATAGCGTTGACGGGCTGGTAACGGTATAGGATAACGCGATCGAGTTATGCTATACCCGCTAGCGCAGATGAATCAGCAGACGATTCATCTGCGCTAGCGGTGACGGAGCCCAGACGCTGCAGCCCGCGTCTAAGGCTCCGTCACTGAATGACGCACGTCGCAACCACATGCCGCTTTACGGCATGCGTCACAATGCGACCGCAAATGGGGTGATGCGGTAACGACTGAGTTACACCGCGTTACTGAGTTAATGCAATACGTCTAACGGACTGCCAGAGTGTAATGTGAACCCAGCCTAACCCTAACCTAACCCTAGTCCTAACCCTAACCCTAACCCTAGTCCTAACCCTAACTGTAATTCTAACCCTAATGGAAAAATAAAAATAAAAATATTTTCTTTATTTTATGATTGTTCCCTACCTATGGGGGTGATGAAGGGGGTTATTTACTTTTTTTTATTTTGATCACTGTAATAGTGTAAGGTTCTGTGTACATGTTCCTGAAACTCAGTTTGTTCGTCAGCCATTTTACTTTCTGTCTTGCTGCAGCTATCTTGCCCTCAGTCAAAATGGAGTTTCCAGCTTGCATGTTCCCGCCCTGATTCTCTCCTTTTGCTTCTTAAGCAGCCACAGCTGAGCAATCAGTGCTTCAGAATCTAGCCTGCAGTGAACCTGTGACCTGACTCCTAAAGCCTTGGACCTTGTACTCCAGCTATTCCTACTGAGGAACTCTGAAGCACTTGTGGACTCTGAACCCTGCTCTTTGAAAGACCCACGTTTGCATGGACTTACGGTAACAGAGAAGAAGATCCTGAACCTGTTGTGGAGAGTGATTGCTGAGCTTAGATTACTCTGGCCTGCTGTGTCTCCTGCTTCTGTGTCTGCAAACTGTGTGACTATTTTTGCCAACTTGTATGAAGTAATACAAGACTTTCTATATCAAACCTGTGTCTCATGTATTTTCATCGCACCCAAGCACAAGACGCTATATGAACTGTACTACATACATTACAAGATTCTGAAGCCCAAAACGTTAGTGTCTGCTGGGTCTGGAAAGGCTGTGTCTGCTGTAACTGTGGATATCGGATGTCCGGTTGTACTTTCTGTGATGACAGTGGTTGTGACTTCTCACAACCATTCCAGGTGAGCAATTCCCTTAAGTGTTTTTTTTTCTGCAGTGTTACCACAGGTAAACACTATTGTTTTTTTTTTTTTTTCTCTTTTCTCTTTTTTGTCTGCTGTAACTGTGGATATCAGATGTCCGGGTGAACTTTCTGTGATGATAGTGGTTGTGACTTCTCACAACCATTCCAGGTGAGCAGTTCCCTTAATTTTTTTTCTCTCTGCAGTGTTACCACAGGTAAACACTATTGTTTTTTTTTTTTCTCCTCTCCTCTTCTTCCAGTACTCCTGTCTTAAAAGATCTGGAAAATGGAGGCCCGCATAAAGGAACTTTGCGGAGTGACTGATAATATCCTTGCAGATTTGCAGAATATAAAGACCCGTTTTTCAAGCCTACAGGACCTCACTAATCACAATTTGCAAGTGTTTGGACAGACTGCCCAGGATTTGCGAGCCAGGATTGAGGTTCTAGAAGAGCGATTCCAGGCTCCTGCCGTAGCCCCGAGTTCTGGGATTCCCAAGTTGCCCCCTTTTCGTTTTGGCGGTGAACGTGAGAAATTCAGGGGATTTATTAATCAATGCAATCTTTTTTTTTCTGCACATGCTTCACAATTTCCCACTGAACGATCTAAGGTGCTTACTATAATTATGTTGCTTACCAACAAGGCTTTGATGTGGGCAAACCCTCTGATTGAGACTGAGGATGATTGTTTGAATCACCTTGATGCTTTTATTTCAGCCATGGGGCAGGTGTTTGATGACCCCAATCGAGGTGCAACAGCTGAAGCAGCCATGTTAGCTTTGCGCCAAGGTAAGCACTCGGTAGCTGAATATGCCTTGGATTTCAGGAGATGGGCCCTTGATACCACCTGGGACAGTTCCGCCAAAAAATCTATTTTTCGAAAGGGGTTATCTCCACTGATTAAGGATGAACTTGCTCGTGCCGACCCTCCCACTGCGTTAGGTGACTTTATTAACTACTGCATCCGTATTGATACTCGTCTGACTGAACGCAGGCAAGAGAGATGGTTCGAAAGCAATCGCACTAACCTTTTCCTACCTTCCTCTCCAGCTAAGGAACCTTTGAGTAGGATTACACGGGAACCTGAACCTGAACCCATGCAGGTAGACTCTTTACAACGACGGGTTAGTGATGCACGCAAGGAACATCGTTTTAAGGAAAATCTATGTTTCTATTGTGGTAAGTCAGGGCACTTCATTATAAACTGCCCCAGCCGTTCTCGTAAGACTACTGCAGCACTCATTCATTGTGAGTGTTGCGAGAGGGGATCTGTCAGGTCCGAGCCTCAGGCTCCAGAGAGATCTGCAGCAACAGATCTTGATTTCTCGGACTTAAACTCCGTTACCTCTGAGGACGTTGACTGTGTAAACGCTGCCATTTTTCAAGTTTCCTCAGCGGTGTCCCAGCTGAGTTGTAAGAAAAACAATTCTCATTGCTTTCTTTCCATCAAACTCTGGGTTGACTCAGCTTGGGTGTCTAGCTCTGCTATGATCGACTCAGGGGCAAGTGGAAATTTTATGGATGTCTCCTTTGCTCTGAAACAGGGGATACGTTCAGTGAAGAAGGCTACTCCAGTACAGATGGAAACTGTGGATGGCTCCCTGCTGACCTCTGGACCAGTGGATCAGGAAACAGAGCCTTTGAGGGTTCTTATGGGTAAAGATCATCAAGAGAAACTGTCCTTTATGCTTATCTCTTCTCCCCACTTTCCCATTATTCTAGGGCTACCATGGCTGCAGGCTCAGAATCCTACCATTAACTGGGAGACCAAGGAATTACACTTTCCAGAGAAACAGATGAGTCCAAAAGTTTCAGCTTGCTCTGTTCCTAAAGGAACCATGTCAGTCCCTGAACTACCAGCTGTATACCAGGACTATGTGGATTTATGTGACAAGAAGAACGCTGACCAGCTTCCTCCTCACCGTCCATATGATTGTCCAATTGAATTATTGCCTGGAGCAGAGATACCTTTTGGTAAGATCTACCCCCTGGCGGGGCCCGAGCTAAAGGCTTTAAAGGATTACATAGATGAAAATCTAGCCAAGGGCTTCATACGCCCCTCTTCATCTCCTGCAGGTGCACCCATCTTCTTTGTAAAGAAGAAAGATGGATCTCTGAGACCATGCGTAGACTATAGGGAACTCAATAAGGTTACTATTAGAAACTGTTATCCATTGCCTTTAATCCCTGAGTTATTGGAGAGAGTGCGACATGCCAAAATTTTCTCTAAACTAGATCTTCGTTGGGCCTATAACTTAGTCGTATTAGACCTGGGGATGAATAGAAGACTGCATTCAGGTCACGCTATGGACACTTTGAATATCTAGTTATGCCTTTTGGTCTGAGTACCGCCCCAGCCACTTTCCAACACTTGGTGAATGACATCTTCAGGGATCTCCTAGATACATTCGTGGTAATTTATTTGGATGATATTCTAATTTTTTCTAACTCCACAGAGGAACATCATGGACATGTGAGAATGGTCTTGGAACGTCTAAGACAAAATCATCTTTACATCAAACTTGAAAAGTGTGAATTCCATAGGACCGAAATTCAATTTCTGGGGTATGTACTGTCTACACAAGGAATTAGTATGGATGGAAGCAAAACCCAAGCCATCAAGGATTGGCCAAGTCCTAGAAATGTGAAGGAGGTACAGCGCTTCATCGGGTTTGCCAACTTCTATAGACGTTTCATTAGAAATTTCTCTGAGGTAGTGTCACCTATCACCCAACTTACCCGGAAAGAGTCTAGGTTCTCCTGGACTCCCCAAGCCCAGGAAGCATTTTCCCGTCTAAAAGATAAATTTACCACTGCACCTATCCTAGTACATCCCAACCCCGAGCTTGCCTTCATAATAGAGGTGGATGCTTCAGACTGTGCCGTTGGAGCTATACTCTCTCAGAGAACAGGTGAGAAGAATGTCTTGCATCCCTGTGCCTTCTTTTCCCAGCAGTTGTCTTGGCTGAGAGGAACTACGATGTGGGCAATAGAGAGTTGTTGGCCATTATTGCCGCCTTCAAAGAATGGAGACACCTTCTTCAGGGAGCTGCACAGCAAATAGTCGTCCTGACAGATCATCGTAACCTTGAGTTTATCAGGTCAGCTAAGTGCCTGACTCCTCGCCAGGCTCGCTGGAATCTTTTCTTAAACCAATTTAATTTTATCATTTCTTATAGACCAGGATCGCGCAATGGAAAGGCTGATGCACTCTCTAGGATTTACTCAGCAGAGACACGTCCAATTACTCCTCCTAAGACTATTCTTCCTGACTCTAGATTCCTAGGAGTAATTCATAATCAAGACCTACTTAAGGACATCAAGGAAGCATACCATGCGGATTCCTTTTTGGCACAACCCCCAAGGGACGTAAGTCTTGTCTTTAAGAATGGTGTGTGGATTCAGGGACAACGCCTGTATATTCCTGAAACAGTCAGATTGAGAGTATTGCAACTCATTCACGATTCCAAGATAGCTGGGCATAGAGGAATTCTAAAGACACAGGAATTTCTCTCTCGTTTCTTTTGGTGGCCCACTTGCAGGAAGGATGTTTTAAACTATGTCACTTCATGTGAAGTCTGTGCAAGATGCAAAACACCTCGCTCCTCACCAACTGGTCTGTTACAGCCTCTTCCCACCCCATCCCGCCCGTGGGGATCCATTTCTATGGACTTCATTGTGGAGTTACCAACCTCTCAAGGGAAGAACACCATTCTAGTGGTGGTTGACCGTCTAACAAAGGCAGCTCATTTTATCCCTTGTGTCGGCTTACCCACTGCAAAACAGACATCAGATTTGATGATTAAAGATGTGTTTCGCTTACATGGAGTACCGGATGAGGTTATTTCGGATCGAGGGGTGCAATTCACTTCTAGGTTTTGGCAAAATTTCTGTTCAGCATTGGACATTAAAGTAAACCTTTCTTCTGCTTTTCATCCCCAGACTAATGGACAGACCGAACGAACCAATCAAACCTGGAGCAGTATCTCCGCTGCTTTATCTGCCACCTACAGGATGATTGGGTGGATCTACTTCCATTAGCTGAGTTCTCGTATAACAACTCTCAGAGTGCCTCCACTAAGCAGTCTCCGTTTTACTCTAATCGAGGTTATCATCCTAACATTCTACCACGATTTCCCATAGAAACGCCTTTACCAGCAGTGGCTGAAAGAATCACGTCTTTACAGAAGAATATGGATCTTCTAAAGGAGAATCTGGAATCGGCTCAGGAAAGGTACAAGAAAGCAGCAGATAAATTTCGTAAACCTGCACCAGCTTTCAAGGTAGGAGACTTGGTCTGGCTGTCAACCAGAAATCTTAAGTTAAGGATTCCATCGTCTAAGTTGGGACATAAGTACATTGGACCCTATAAAATCAGTAAAATTATAAGTGCCGTTGCTTGTCGTCTTCAACTGCCCAGAACTATGAGAATTCACCCTGTCTTTCATGTATCCCTACTAAAGGCTGCGACACCCAATACGTTTCCTGGACGTTCTTCTCCTTGCCCTGACCCAGTGCTAGTCGATGGTCAGGAAGAATTTGTGGTGGAAAGGATTTTAGATTCCAGGTTGTATAGAAATCAGTTACAATATCTGATTAAATGGCAGGGCTACCCAGTGGAGGACAACTCATGGGAACCAGTCAATAACGTTAATGCTCCTCGCTTGTTCCGTCAGTTTCATCAGAGGTACCCACACAAGCCTGGCCTGAGGTCATCCGGAGGTTGTCCCTAAGGAGGGAGTAATGTAAGGTTCTGTGTACATGTTCCTGAAACTCAGTTTGTTCGTCAGCCATTTTACTTTCTGTCTTGCTGCAGCTATCTTGCCCTCAGTCAAAATGGAGTTTCCAGCTTGCATGTTCCCGCCCTGATTCTCTCCTTTTGCTTCTTAAGCAGCCACAGCTGAGCAATCAGTGCTTCAGAATCTAGCCTGCAGTGAACCTGTGACCTGACTCCTAAAGCCTTGGACCTTGTACTCCAGCTATTCCTACTGAGGAACTCTGAAGCACTTGTGGACTCTGAACCCTGCTCTTTGAAAGACCCACGTTTGCATGGACTTACGGTAACAGAGAAGAAGATCCTGAACCTGTTGTGGAGAGTGATTGCTGAGCTTAGATTACTCTGGCCTGCTGTGTCTCCTGCTTCTGTGTCTGCAAACTGTGTGACTATTTTTGCCAACTTGTATGAAGTAATACAAGACTTTCTATATCAAACCTGTGTCTCATGTATTTTCATCGCACCCAAGCACAAGACGCTATATGAACTGTACTACATACATTACAAATAGGGTCTATCACAGTGATCAAAATGTACTTTCATTCATTTATTGAATCTGCCGGCCGGAAGATTTGGCGGGCGCACTGCACATGCGCCCGCCATTTTGGCAGGAGAGATGCTGGAAGGAAGACGGCGACTCCGGCGGTAACTGGGGGGGGATCGGAGACCTGGGGGTGGGATCGGAGGCCTGGGGGACCGGAAAAAGGAGGAGGGGAGCAGATAGTGGGTGGTGGCGGCCAATCGCCGCCATCACTCAGTGTGGGGGAGGTTGGATCTCGGTGTCCAGCCATGGCCGATGCTATTGCAACATCGGCCATGGCTGGATTATAATATTTCACCAAATTTCATTGGTGAAATATTACAAATCGCTCTGATTGGCTGTTTCACTTTTTACAGCCAATCAGAGCGATCGTAGCCACGTGGGGGTTAAGCCAACCCCCCTGTGGTGAAGCACAAAGGGTCTTGTGCCTGCGGGTCGGGTGACCTTTCAGTGACCCCGGTCATCCGACCCGCAGGAACGCGATCCTTTCATGACGCCACATAGGCGTCACAGGTCAGATTGGCACTGACTTTCATGACGCCTACGTGGCATCACAGGTCGGGAAGGGGTTAATAAATAGCGTATCTTTATTTAGCAGTTTTGTGACTGGCGCAATCTGGGCAGAGATAAACAAACGTCACAATTTAGCAATGGCAGTCATTTTAATTAGTCCACTGTTGCAGTGTGTCAGCAAAGTGATCTAAATCTAAAAATATATTTCTATTGATTTAATAAATAGCAAATCTTTATCTAGCAGTTGTGCAACTGACGCAAAGCAAGCTGAGATACGCAAACGTGACTACCTCTAATTTTTGTGAGTCTGCTTTTTTGAGAGGTAGTGGTTTGACCAGAGGGAGAACTTGGTCAACTGTTCCACAGAGCCCCCACACTCGGCTAGATGACAGGACAAGGGTGCATTGTTCCCCTGTATGGCAGATTTTTTCCTGAAATTCCTTCAGACAAAACAACTGTAATTTGCAACATCTCCCAAACCAAGCTAAGAAGAGGCAAGAACACTGCCAACCTGAGCACCACCAGCATGCAAAAGCACATGGCAGCCAAGCACTCCAGTAGGTGAGCGGAATGCCTGGGTACAAAATCTGTGTCTGAGGTTGAAATCACTGCCCCTTCCCTGTGTTACGGCCTTCCCAATCTGCTGTCCATGATGCAGGCGCTGATGCTTCCTGCCCACTACCTGCAGTTGCACAGACACAACAGTCAGCAACCATGTTCAGTTTGCTGTCCCAGCACAGAGTCCAATTGTTCCTGCCCCAGACGTTTCACAGAAAACAGAATATAAGGCCCAACCACTAACCACCCATATTGCCAGATTGTTAGCCCTGGAAATGTTGCTGTTCGACTTGTGGGTACTGGGTCTTTCCGCAACCTATTGGTGGTGGCAGCCCCATGGTACTCAATTCCCAACTGCCACTATTTTTCCTGGTGTGCCATCCCTGCATTACATAAGCATGTGCTACACAATATCAGCCATGCTCTGGCCAAAGCAGTCACAGGGAAGGTCTACCTAACCTCAGACACGTGGACAAGTGCTTTTGGACAGGTACGCTACATTTCCCTGACGGCACACTGGGTTAACCTGGTGGAGTCTGGGACAGAGTCAGATCCTGGGACATCACACATCTTACCCACACTAAGAATAGCGGGCCCAACTTCCCTCAGTTTTTCAGTCTCATCCTATTCCAGTTCCAGTCTCTCCTCCTCCTCTTCCTCATCCTTAGCTAGCGGAACTAGCCTCCCCATCACTCCCCAGCTGGGAAGCCTGCAGCACTGCCTTGGTGAAGCGGCAGCATGCTCTGCTGAAGCTCATCTGTTTAGGTGATAAAGCCCAAAAAGCAGCCAAGAGGTTGAAAAGTATAAAAAACCAGACCGATAAGTGGCCCTCCCCGCTGAACCTCCAACCAGGTCTGGTTGTGTGCAATAATGGGCTTAACTTGTTGACAGCTTTAAAGCTCAGCAAGCTGGAACAGGTTCCATCCATGGCCCACGTGCTGAACTTGGTTGTGGTTGTACAGCGGTTTTAAAAGCTCACCCTGACTTGCCAGTCCTACTTGCCAAGGTATGCCATGTCAGCGCACATTTCCGAAAGTCATCTCAGGCTTCCACTGGTTTAGCTTCGCTGCAGCAACTCTTTAATTTGCCTTGTCACCTACTGATTCGTGACCTGCCCACATGCTGGAATTGAACCTTTCTTATGTTGACAAAGCTTAGTGAGCAGTAGAGGGCAGTGTCTGAATTCCAGCTTCTAAATGCCCGTCAGAGTAACACTCAGCCCCCACACATAACAACTGCCGAGTGGGTGTGGATCACTGACATATGTGAGGTTCTTCAAAACGTTTAGCACTGCACCAAGATAGTGAGCTCTGATAACACTATTATTAGCGTAACCATCCTGCTTCTCTGTCTAATAAAACGTTTGCTGCAGAATCTCAAAGAGGAAGCTTTGAATGCCGAGCAGGTGGCTATGGAGCAAGATTTTACAGTGACTGATACCACACAGCCCTGCCTAACACAATATTCTCAGGCCACATTGGGTGATGACGAGGAACAGGAGGAGGAGGAGGAGAATGAGGAGGAACAGGAATTTTTGCTCTGCGCTACAGAAGGGACTCCCAAACCCAGCTTCATGCCTGTCCAGCATGGATGGCCTGAAGAGGAGGAGGAGGAGCAGGCTATGTGTCGTGAGGAGTAGAGGATGGTTAGTGTTCTTCCTGGTGAGGACACTGAACTTTTGACTCTTTGCAGTTTGCCACTCATGGCAGAGTTCATGTCCAGATGCCTTTCCAAGACCCTCGCGTGAAACACATTTTCTCCAACATGAAATATTGGCTGTGCAACTTTCTTGACCCATGGTAAAAGGAGAAATTTGCTTCTCTCATGTTGGATGCAGACATGCTATTTTCAGTATATGCATACCAGAGGGCCGCTGTGGAAGACTTACTAAAAAGATTATCCTCAGAAAACACTGAAAGCAGAGGTACCAGCTCTTTTCACCCACAAGGATTACAAGGGAGGGCCAAGCACACCCGGTGCAACTCAGATGTGGGGGAATGTCCGCCAACTGGACCATTTTCATGAAACCGTTACATCAGCAAGGGCTATCTGTGGGTGTAACTATGACAAGGAGGAAGAAGTTGACCAAGATGGTGAAGGACTGCTGAAGTGACTATACCAGCATCCTTCCTGACTCTTCAGTGTTCTTTAACTATTTGTTGTCCAAGCTGCACACTTGGCCCGACCTCTCCTTGTACGCCTTGGAGGTGCTGCCATGCCCTGCCGCAAGTGTGTTGTCTGAGTGAGTTTTTAGGCACACATGGCTGATGCAGACATGCTGACAATGGAAAATGCGGACAGGCTGACTCTTCTAAAATTGAACAAGGGCTGTATTTCATTCGACTTTGTAAGCCCTACGGATGACAGCAATGTAATGTAAATTCGTTGTGTTAACAACCATCCCTTACAGTCAAAACCCATATTGTTCAGGAAATCACCTCATTCTCCTTCCCCTGCTTCTGCAACAAGTACTTAGTGGTCATCTGTGTATACTCCACGTGAGTAATGTTTTTTACTTTTTGAAAAATGCACATTGTGCAATGTTGAAACTTGTACTCCCTATTTCTACCTCTTTTAATAACTGCAAAGTATATTGTGATGTCCCCATCATGGCCTCTTTCAGCTAGTGTGAAAGAGACCTCTTGGGTAATTTTTTTAAAACTTTGCACATTGTGCTATGGTGAAACTTGTACTCCCTACTAGAGATGGGCGAACCCGAACAGTAAAGTTCTGCGTCCATACCGAACACCTACTGTTCGGGCACAGACTCCAAACAAGGACTTCTCCAGGAATTCTGTGTTACTGTTCAGGTTCGGCTGCCAGAACACCGCGGATGGCAGCGCGACCAACAACGCTTCTGATCGGCGGTGAACTCCTCCCTGCCTGTCAGAGAGCCACAGTTCCCACGCTGTCAAAAGACAGCGTGAGCGCTCAGCTGTGATTGGAGGTATAAATTTTACCTCCTGTCACTGGTGTCAGCTAATGGGACTACTGATCTCATCATCCCACACTGCTGCCGCTAATAACAGTGATATCAGGAGCGGCGGATGGGAGTATTCATCAGCTGCTCCTGCGCTGTAAATAAATAATTTTAGAAAAAAAACGGCGTGGCTTCCCCTGTATTTTGATAACCAGTTAGGCAAAAGTCACAGCTGGGGCTGAAACCCTCATCTGTCAGCTTCAACAAGTCTGGTTATCAAAAATAGAGGGGTCCCCATGCTGTTTTTTTTTAATTATTTAAATAAATAATTTAAAAAAACGGCATGGGGTCCCCTCCATTTTTGACAACCAGCCTTGCTAAAGCAGACAGCTGGGGGCTGGTATTCTCAGGCTGGTAAGGGGCCATGGATACTGGCCCCCCTAACCTAAAAATAGCAGCCCACAACTGCCAGAAAAGGCACATCTATTAGATGCACCAATTCTAGCGCTTTTCCTGGCTCTTCCCACTTGCCTTGTATCGGTAGCAAGTGGGTGGGATTCATATCTGTGGGGATGATGTTGTCAAGGTAAATATTCTTATACTGATACACTTTCATACATATATGCTTATACATGCTTTGCTACCATTTTGTCTCATTGCTACCATTTTGTGGAAACAATAAGTTTTTCCCTTGTCGAATATTATAGCAGATATATCAGAAACAAAGCTTAAGATGATACCAGCATCAACCAACACCTACACCTGTTTCCTCTGAGTTCCAGGACAACGGCTGAACCAGACCACAACAGGAAGAGTTACAACGGCTGAACTTTACACAATGTCAACCACAGCCTGCTTGAACAAGACCTAACCAATCAGAGATGGAAGATGCTAGACATATACAGTTTGCCTACGCTTGCAGATGTTAGCAAAAACACAGTTAACCGTTTATCCACCCCCACCCTGTCATCCTGTTTTGCTATGTCCATATAATCGTGTATGCGGAAATAAAGGACAGAACTGTGCTGAGACTTCAGCCTGTTAGTAGCTCTCGGAGCAAGCTCTGAGTTTGAATCAGCTTGTTGTCTGACTCATTCTTTGAATGGTTGACCCTTGCTCTTAGTTTATATTTGGAGTGACTGGAGGACGAGTGGTTTGTCGTAACGACCCCGACAATGTCACCTTTGTATTGTCAGGTGACATCAAGCCCACAGCTTATTAATGGAGAGGTATCAATAAGACACCTATCCATTACTAATCCTACAGTTGTATTGCAAATAAAGACACAGCCAGAATAAAATCCTTTATTAGAAATAAAACAAAATAGTTTTACTTTTTTATTTAGGCTATGTGCACACGTATCAGAATTGTGGCGGAAATTTCCGCGGCAATCCCGCAACTGCCTGCCGCGGGAAATACGCGTTTTATAGGTATGCGTATTCCCGCTAAAAACTAACGTTTTGCAAGCGTAATTAGCTTGCAGAATGCTAGCGTTTTCCAAGCCATCTGTAGCATCGCTTGGAAAACTGATTGACAGGTTGGTCACACTAGTCAAACATAGTGTTTGACTAGTATGACCAACTTTTTACTATTGATGCCGCCTATGCCGCATCAATAGTAAAAAGATCTAATGTTAAAAATAATAAAAAAAATAAAAAATCTTGATATTCTCACCTTCCGGCGGCCCCCGCAGCCTTCCTGGTCCTTGCGACGCTCCCGGCAACTCCCGTTCCCAGTGATGCCTAGCGACAATGACCCCAGATGACATAACATCACGCGAGACCGCTACGTCATCTGGGGTCATTGTCGCAAGGCATCCCTGGGAACGGGAGTTGCAGGGAGCGTCGCTGAGGAGCTGGAAAGCTGACGGGGCCGCCAGAAGGTGAGAATATCACTATTTTTTATTTTAATTATTGTTTTACCAGGGATATGGTACCCAGGGCCTGGAGGAGAGTCTCCTGTCCTCCAGACCCTGGGAACCAACCGCACATGAACTGCTCACTTTGCGCATGGTGGACTGTTATGTTTTGGTAGCTGAGGAGAAATTGCAAAAATAGCAAAAGTAGTAATACACCAGAGAGGCTGGAAACTATTGGATTGCAGTACCCTAAACTAACCGCCACACTAGAAGTAGCCGTGGAGCGTACCTACGTTGATCCTAGACGCCTCGTCACAGCCGGAGAGATAACTACACCTAAAGGCAGAAAGATGAAAGCTATCTGCCCCGGAGCAGATTCCCCAAAGAAATAGGAAGCCCCCAAACATGTAATGGCGGTTAGACAAGAAGAAAATACGGACACAGACAGAAAATAGAATGAGCAAACTCTGGGGCCCAATATGTCTAGATAGAAAAGTATAGGAAAGAATTCTGACTGCAACCCAAAAAAACCCTGACAAAAATACCAACACTTCTGATTAACAAAAAACCTGAGATCACACGATCTCTACCACCTAAATCAGATCTCTGGTGTAACACACAGCAATTCAGCAAAAAAGGACAAAGGAACAAAGCAAAAGTGCAAATACAAAATGAGCACAATTGCAGCGCCAGACCCCAAAAGGGTACCAGGCTGCAGTCACCTGCATGCAGCAAAACAGGCAAGGAAAATCCAACAAGAGGAAAAAAAAATAGCAAATCACTTAACTGAAAGAGAGCAGGAATGCAAGCTGAGCTCCAAGCAAAACCAGGAAGAACAATTGATTACCGGCAAGGCTGATGGGAACTCAGGTCACTTATATCATTCCATTCAGAGCCAGCTGAAGGCCATTCAGTAATTAGTTCATTACCCTCAGCAACCACCGGAGGGAGCCCCAGCTCAGAAGTCGCCTCCAGAGTATTCACAACAGTAGACATAGCCACATGCGGAAAGTAAGCAGTTAAATGCGTTCCTATGGCGGCGATTCCGGAAAAAAATGAACATGCTGCATTTTTTTCCGCGATGCGTTTTTTTCGCGGAAAAAAACGCAGCGTGTGCACAAGAATTGCAGAATGCATTCTAATGATAGGATACTTAATACATGCATTTTTTCAGCGTTTTTGCAGTGGAAAACCGCCACAAAAACGCAAATAAAACACCAAAAATCTTGAACGTGTGCACATAGCCTTAAAAATAACAAACACAGTTATACTCGCCTAATGCCTATTCCACCAAAGCCCTCATTCTCCTGTAATAAAACTAAAATAAAATACAAAAATATACCGTACTTGTCCATCATTCTGTCCCACACCCTAATCCATGTCTGGGGAATAATTCGTTTTCAACCAGGACAGTGCCAAGATCCGACCGTCCAGGCTGAGAACCACTGGTGAATGACCTGCGCAGCATCAGTGAACTGCAGTGACATCAATGTAGTTATCTCTGGTCACTGAGGTAACGTTTCCTGCTGGGTTGAACTGCCGTGACCTCGGTGAGATCCCTGCTAGCACCGTGAGAAAAACTCTCATTCCTTATTCGGTACGAATATACGGATATTATAAATTATTCGTGCCGACGTCTGGTCAAAATCGTTAGTCTATGAGTCCATGGAAAACTTCGGACTGCACTTGGATGACAATAGTCAAAAACTGACTGAATGGAGAGAGAGAAGGTGGAGAATCTTTTTACTCTCTCCACCTCCGAGAAAAACTCATCACACACTGATCAAACTCTTAATCAGACCGTTTTTCTTGGTTGGAGACAAAAACGACCATTTTCATCTGCCCATGCGCTAATTTTGTGACAATGGCAGAAAATCCACTATTAAAGAAGAAGTATGACCCCGGGAGCAGCACATTTCCGGTTTCCGGATCAGTCACAAAGCGTGTCATGCACACTTCCATCGAACAAGAGGTACAAAAAAAAACAAAGGTTTTTAGGTAGATACTGATTTTCAAAGCATTCAGTATCTATCTAAAATACGTAAACACACACGTGATTATATTTCTAATTATACTAGATTTGCTGTGACAGGTCCTCTGGTATCATTTTAAAAATGGAACAGTTTACTTGCTGTCTAATATTTACACCATTTTTCTAACTTCCTGTTTCTTTCCGTTCAAATAATACAGTACAGTAATATAGTACATTGATTTCCTGTCTGTGCTTTGAACAGAATGCAGCCTGTCAATCATGCACAACCCAGTATGCAGGAGGCAGGACTTAGCCAAATGCACTGAGACCACTCTGTTCTGTCACATTATGGGGGGAGTGGATCCTGAGATCATGTTTCTTGGGAAATGTAGTCTTGAAGCACAGAGAAGCATTGACTGGAAGTACTGAATATAGCAATCCCAAATTGAAAAGAAGGCAGCAAAAGGTTTGAAGAGGAGCTCAAAATACACTCTTCCTTTACATTCAAACTGCGACGCCGAGAAGGAAGAGCCGAGGAATTTTGAAAATCATAGGGTCAATCGACATTTTAATGATATGCAGTTGATGAAAGTTGAAAATATTTTCAAAACATATCGATTAAAAAAAACAGATAATGGGAGTGGGGGAGAGTTTTTTGGACTCATCACAGCAACTACCAATAAGCAAAGGCAAATTATAATCAGAGCAGAATGCAGCTTGTCAATCATGCACAACCATCCGGCTTCAGAGGCTCAGTGTGCATGCTCGGAAGCAGAAAAGAAGCTTCTTCTTTGGTTCCTCTGTTAACGTCAGGCTTCTTCTCTGATTCCGGTCATGCACTGTGAGATTCTGAAGATGGAAATGTGCACCCGGTTTCAGAGGTGCAATGACTTGCATGAAAGAAAGTTGCACGCATGCGCCAGTTTTGCAGAGAGCTGTTGGCTCTTGCAAATCACGTTATCACACCAACAAGGGTATGATAACATGCTGAGTGTGACGAGTAATCTGGGGAAACCAACACCCCATCGACTAGATTTATTTGTATATGAAATATGGACTATAAATATACTTTTTCTAAATATCTGTTTACTTGTCAAATGTAATAAAGGGACTGTTAGGCAGGGAACTTATAAAGGAAGATTATGGTAGTTTTGGAATATGGGGGACCTTTCAGGTTCCATTTAAAAAGGGAAAAAAGGGAATCTCTAGCTGATTATGCTGATGTTCTGTCATGAATTTTTCAAAGCAATCACACTAGCCTCACCAGGTCTAAGATATTTATTTAATTATGTATGCAGTTTCTATTGTGAAATTTGTTGACAGATTCACATTAATTGTATCATAGATTATTAACACTGCTTACACAAGTTACTGTAACATGTTCTGCAAAATTACAGGAATTATTGGAGAGATTTATCGATTTTTGCTCAACAGGAATACCATTGATTGTACTTTTACTTATCAGATGACTAAAAAAAATCCATGTTTCAATATTTATCAATCTTAGATTTTGGCAAATTCATGTAGGTATTGCCATTTTGCTGAGAAGTGTATTGCATCAATTAATGTATTCAAATATTTTCATATAATTTAGATAATGGTGAAATATATAGATATCATAGATTTTACTGATATTGAGAACAATTTGATATGCCACAAATGTTTAAATAGTTGGATTTTATGATAATTACCCAGAAAGGTTCCAATAATGCTATAATACTCTACAGGCATAGTAAATACAGCAAAATCTATATGGAAAAAAGTTAATTAATTCATGGAGTTATCAGTTAACAGGACCCACTTGTATCAAAAGATCAGGCCATTTTGCCCCATTCCTGACTATGCTCATTTTCAGTTTTTTTCGTACATGTGCTTTCATAATTCTCTCTTTCATGTAATTTTTATGTGACTTTTTTGTTGATATTGGGGAAAAATAGAAAGAAAAATAGAAAATACACATTTATAGTTGTGGACAATTTTTTGAGACTGACACAAATGTTGGTTTTCACAAAGTTTGCTGCTTCATCATTCTTTTTAGATGTTTTAGTCAGATGTTTTTATGGTTACTGAAGTACAATTATAAGCATTTTGTAAGTTTTTACACTTTTATTGAGAAATACATAATGGTAATGCAAAGATTCAATACTTAGGGTATGTTTCCACGGTCAGGAAACAGTCCGGATTAGCTGCGATGTTTGACGCTGTGCGTTGGCGCAGCGTCAAACACGCAGCGTCCAGATGTTACAGCATAGTGGAGGGGATTTCAAGAAATCCCGTCTCCACTATGCTTCAAAACACGCAGGCGGAAGACCTGCGTTTCCGGACATGCGGCGCGTCTTTTTAGACCGCAGCATGTCCTATTCCCTTGTGGCGACGCTGCGTCGCCGCAAGGGAAATAACACAGGGCTATGTAGCCCTGCGGTCATTCCGCATGTGTTCCGGATGTGTTCCATGAACACATCCGGATTGACCGCGCGTTCAGTAGGGGGCGGGGCTTTGGGCGGAGCGGACTTTCCGCTCCGTCCAAAGCACTGTGTTTCCGGAACGTGGAAACACAGCCTTACAGTTTTGATCATTAAGCTATGTTCACACGTTGCATTTTTGCTGCATTTTTAATGCAAATTTAAAGCTGCGTCTACAGCATTACCAAAAGCTTTGAGATTTCAGAAATCTCATGCACACATTTTTTTTCCTGACTAAATTGGAAAACTGCTGTGTTTTTGAAAACTGAGGCATGCCACTTCTTTCAGCAATTTTTCAGCATTTACCCATAAAAAGCAATGAGTAAGTGTAAAAACACAGCAAATATGCAGTAAAAAAACTGCTGGGTTTTTACTGAAATAAATCAGGATGTGAAACCCATTTATTTTTGTGATTTTTCCATGTTTAAACCATAATATCTTACCCTCCTCACCTGAGATGGTAGTTTAGGATTAGTACAATTTAATTAGGATTAGTATAATTTAATTACATTAGTGATGTGTGCAAAGTAAACTATGTCTTGGGTAAACAATTCCTGACTAATTCACCTCCCCCGCTGTAACATTTGTAATTGTGCATTTTTTCATGAACTCTGGTGAACTTTTTTGTTCAGAATAGTCACTATTTTTTCAGACACAAAAATCTTTTTCCACTAAATAATTTGATCAAATTGCCTGATTTTTTTTCCAAAAATGGTTTTATGGTTTCACGTGTGTCTTGCATTGGTGACCTGTGTTCATGCTTCTGTGGTGAAAGAAAAGCTGAACTTCGGGATCCTTAAAAAGGCATCAAAAACACAGCAAAATCTACTTTTTGTAAGCAGCTTGGCTTTATTGCCAAGAGATCAGGTTTTGCCTGGAGAAAAAAACTCAGCAAAAACACAACATGTGAACATAGCTTTACTCTTCAAGATTTCTGCAATTTGCCTTGGCAGTTGAATGAATACCAGTTTGTAGAAAAAAAAAATCTGTGTTTTTGTTTGTCCAACCTCTTTTTGAGGACTGACTTCAGTTGCTCAATGAGATTGAGATCTGGGGAGTTTTCTGCCCATGGACCCACAATTTCAAAATTTTGTTCACCAAGCCATGTTATCACTTTTGCATTGTGACATGATACTCCAGCATGATAGAACAAGCATTGTTTATCAACAAATTGCTCCTGGATGGTTGGGAGAAGTTGCTCTTGGAGGGTGTGTAGATCCTATTCTTTATTCCTGACTGTACTGTTAGGCAAAATTGCGACTGAACAATCTCCATGAATGAAAAGCAACTCCACAAATGAATAGTCTCAGGATGCTTTACTGCTTACATGACGTAGGACTCCTGGTAGCCCTCACATTTCCTTCTCCTGAAAATCCTTCTTCTAGATGTTTGAAACAGTCTGAAGGGGGTTTTATCAGAGAAATGAACTTTGCAAGAAATTCAGAGACTTTGGAAAGGAGTAGTAGATATCTGACACCCCTTGAAGAGATTTGCTGATATAGCATAATGTTTTATTTACATTTTTCTGCATGATATTATCTTTTATACTGATAAAAAGTATTTTATGGTTAGTGTTATAATTTATGGAATCATATTCCTGTCCAACTACTACATCGATATCTCTACACTGTGCCAAATATTTCACTTGTTTCCCATCCGATACAGAAAACAATACAAACTTATCACTCTGTCTACTAACCTACCCGTGCTCTCCGTTCCACTAATGACCTAAAACTAGCATCCTCAATAACCTGAACCTACCATTCCAGTTTCCAAGAAAGTTCTCGTGCTGCACCAGTTTTCGAGAAGAGTGCGCTACCCTTGACAATTAGATTAATTTCCAGGATCCATAGCATGGCCTAAAATTGCATTTCTTTAAACTGGCCGATCACCTCACCAATCTAACTATTTTCCTCTTTGCCCAATTTAAGTCTAAATTTACACAATGAGAATTTGATGCATCTTTGATGCTGAAGGTTGACACTTATGCCATTTGGGCAACATGTCCTAGATATGAGAGGACACACATTAGTAGTGGTGAGTGAAGAATATCTGCTCAGACTGAATAAATGTCAGATCACCATCCTGTCAGGCAATGGGAACCCAAATTTATCTGTTTAGTCAACCTGACAGGGCATAGAGTAAACTGAAAGAGAAGAAAAACACCTTTATTTAACCCCTTAACGACCGCCGATATGCCTTTTAATGGCGGTCATTAAGGGTGAATAGCGCCCCCCAGAGGCACATTTTCTCCGGAGTCTCGGCTACCGGGGTAGCCGAGACCCCAGAGAACATGAATCGTGTCGGTTTTCACCGACCCCGATGTTGGGATCGCCGTTATTAACCCTATAACGGCGATCGCAACAACAACAAAAAAAAAATGGTGTGCCATTTAATTTCTCTCTCCTCTGATGTGATCGGACATCAGAGGAGAGAGAAAAAGGGTCCCCGATCCCCCTTATGGCCCCCTATCCCCCACTTCTGGCCCCAGGGCCCTCCGGTGTCCCCCGGTGCCGCCGCCATGTTTCAAAGGGGAGAAAATGGTGGGCGCATGCTCAGTGCTCCCGCCGCGATGTGCTGGGGGGGCTTGGGTAATTTTCTCTGGGGTCTCGGCTGCCGAGGGTAGCCAAGACCCCAGAGAACATGATCCGGGTTGGTATTTACCGACCCCGGTGTTGCAATCGCCGTTATAACAGTATAACGGCGACCGCAACAACAAAAAAAAGATTTCTCTCCCCTCTGATGTGATCGTACATCAGAGGGGTGAGAATTAGGGTCCCCAGGTCCCCCGACCCCCCCCTGTACCTCCTGGTGTCCCCTTGTCCTCCGGCAGGTGACCCTGTGCTGCGATCCTCCCGAGTCTTCTTCCTGTAAAAATTTGCTGCAGATTCAAAAAATGTTTCATTCATTCTCCTAAAAGTACATTTTGATCACTGTGATAAACTATCACAGTGATCAAAATAAAAAAAACAGTACATAACCCCCCTTTATCATTCCCTTAGTTAGGGACATATAATAAAATATAGAAATTATATTTATTTTCATTTTTCCGTTAGGGTTAGGGTTTATAATTAGGGTTAGGCTGGGTTCATACTGCATTATGGCAGTCCGTTAGACGGACTGCGTTACACCGTGGTATAACGCGGTGTAACGCAGTCCGTTAACGCTACATTCACCCCCATTTGAGGGTGCATTGCGACGCATGCCGTAAAGCGGCATGCGTTTGCGACGTGCCATCATTCAGTGACGGAGCCTTGTACGCGGCCTGCAGTGTCTGGGCTCCGTCACCGCTAGTGCAGATGAATCATCTGCTGATTCCTCAGCGCTAGCGTTATGCTATACCGTTACCAGCCCGTCAACGCTATGTGTTAAACGGGCTGATAAAACGCAAAATGAACCTAGCCTTAGGGTTAGGGTTGGAATTAGGGTTAGGGTAATAATTAGGGTTAGGGTTACAATTAGGGTTGGAATTAGGGTTGGGATTTAGGTTAGGATTAGGGTTAGGCTTGGGATTAGGGTTAGGGGTGTGTTGGGGTTAGGGTTGGAGCTAGAATTGAGAGGTTTCCACTATTTAGGCACATCGGGGATCTCCAAACATGACGTGGCATTCAAAAAGTCAAATGGCGCTCCCTCCCTTCCGAGCCCTGCCGTGCGCCCAAACAGTGGTTTACCCCAACATATGGGGTATCAGCGTACTCAGGACAAATTGCATACCAATTTTGGGGTCCTAATTTCTCCTGTTACCCTTGGGAAAATAAAAAATAGCTGGCTAAAAAATCATTTTTGAGGAAAAAAATTATTTTTTATTTTCACGGCTCTGCGTTCATAAATTTCTGTGAAGCACTTGGGGGTTCAAAGTGCTCACCACACATCTAGATAAGCTCCTTAGGGGGTCTAGTTTCCAAAATGGTGTCACTTGCAGGGGGTTTCTACTGTTTAGGCACATCAAGGGCTCTGCAAAAACAACATGACGCCCGCAGAACATTTGTTATGTTACGGTAGCTGAGGAGTGCAGGTAAAAAAATAAATAGTCTTATCTGATAGCAGGAGATGCAGACACGACACAGCAGGCTACAAGGGAAACTGGAAAGAAGGATTCAGACCAGAACAATTGATCACCGGCAACCCTGATGGGAAAATGACTCCCTTACATAAGACCAATCAGTAACACCTGATTCCCAGTCCTCACAATCCTCACTAGTACCGCTTGTAACCACCAGAGGGAGCCTCTGCTCAGAACTCATCTCAAACCCATTCACAACAGTACCCCCCCCTTGAGGAGGGGTCACCGAACCCTCATTTGAGCAACCAGGTCGGTCAGGATGAGTTCTATGATACGCACGGATAAGTCTCCTAGCATGGATGTCCGAAGCAAACACCCAAGAATTGTCTTCCTGACCATAACCTCTCCATTTAACCAAATACTGGAGTCTTCGTCTAGAAAAACGAGAATCCAATATTTTCTCAACCACATACTCCAGATTGCCCTCAACCAAAACAGGGTCAGGAGGCACAGCAGCAGGAACCACTGGCTCAACAAACCTCTTCAACAAGGACTTGTGGAACACGTTATGGATCTTAAATGTCCCTGGAAGAAGCAAACGAAAAGAAACAGGATTAATAATCTCCATGATCTTATAAGGTCCAATGAACCTAGGCTTAAATTTAGGAGATGCTACTCTCATAGGAATATTCTTTGAGGACAACCAGACCAAGTCCCCCACTTTAAACCGAGGACCATCAGTCCTATGCCGGTTAGCAAACCGCTGGGCCTTCTCCTGAGAGAGGGACAACCTCTCCACTACCTGGTCCCAAATCTGCTGCATACGCTCAACAACAGAGTCAACACCTGGACAGACAGAAGCCTCCGTCTGTCCTGAAGAAAATCGAGGGTGAAACCCAGAATTACAGAAAAACGGAGACATCAAAGTGGCAGAGCTAGCCCTATTATTAAGAGCAAACTCAGCCAAAGGCAAAAAAGAGACCCAGTCATCCTGATCAGCAGACACAAAGCATCTTAGATAAGTCTCCAATGTCTGGTTTGTTCTCTCAGTTTGACCATTGGTCTGAGGATGAAATGCCGAGGAGAAAGACAATTGAACACCCAGTTTAGAACAAAAAGTCCTCCAAAATCTGGAAACAAACTGGACTCCTCTGTCAGACACAATGTTCTCAGGAATGCCGTGTAAACGAACCACGTGCTGAAGGAACAACGGCACCAATTCAGAGGAGGAAGGCAACTTAGGTAATGGCACAAGATGTATCATCTTGGAAAACCTATCACAAATTACCCAGATGGTGGTCATTCTCTGAGAAACAGGAAGATCGGAAATGAAATCCATAGAGATATGGGTCCATGGTCTCTTGGGCACAGGCAATGGCATCAACAAACCACTAGAGCGAGAGCAAGGCTTGGAGCGAGAGCAAGTCCCGCAGGACTGCACAAATTCCCTGACATCGCGAGACAAGGTAGGCCACCAAAAGGACCGACTAACCAAGTCTCTGGTACCAAAAATTCCGGGATGCCCAGCCAATGCGGAACAATGAATCTCAGACATCACACTCTTTTTCCATTGGTCCGGGACAAACAATTTTCCAACAGGGCAGCGCTCGGGCCTATCCTCCTGACACCCCTCCAGAGCAAGTCTCAAATTGGGCGAGATGGCGGAAAGAACTACACCCTCCTTCAAAATAACAGAGGGATCAGATAGCTCAGGAGAGTCCGCAAGGAAACTCCTCGAGAGGGCATCCGCCTTAACATTCTTAGTGCCAGGAAGAAAGGAAACCACAAAATTAAAACGTGTGAAAAACAAGGCCCACCTGGCCTGTCTAGGATTGAGTCGCTTGGCAGATTCCAGATAGACCAGATTCTTATGGTCCGTAAGGACCACCACCTGATGTTTGGCTCCCTCCAGCCAATGTCTCCACTCTTCAAAAGCCCACTTCATGGCCAATAACTCCCGATTACCCACGTCATAATTACGTTCAGTAGGAGAAAATTTTCGAGAGAAAAAGGCACAAGGGTTACTTTTAGAGGTCTCTGGATCTTTTTGGGACAAAACGGCACCTGCCCCAATTTCAGAGGCATCAACCTCCACCTGAAATGGCAGAGAAACATCAGGCTGCCGTAGAACAGGAGCAGAAGTGAATCTCTGCTTAAGTTCCTGAAACGCAGAGACTGCCTCAGGAGGCCAATTCACCACATCAGAACCCTTTCTGGTCAAATCAGTTAATGGTTTAACAATAACCGAGAAATTACCAATAAATTTACGATAAAAATTGGCAAAACCCAAAAATCTCTGAAGAGCCTTTAATGAAGTAATTTGGACCCAATCACAGATGGCCTGAACCTTGACCGGGTCCATTTCAATAACAGATGGGGACAAAATGAATCCCAGAAATGAGATCTTCTGTACGCCAAAAAGACACTTTGATCCCTTCACATACAGAGCATTCTCTCTCAAAATCTGGAATACAGTTCGAACATGTTTCACATGAGAGTCCCAGTCATTAGAAAAAATCAAGATATCATCCAAATAAACAATCAGAAACTTGTCCACAAAATCCCTGAAAATGTCATTCATGAAGGACTGGAAGACGGAAGGAGCATTAGTGAGCCCAAAGGGCATCACAAGGTACTCAAAATGCCCTTCAGGGGTGTTAAATGCCGTCTTCCATTCATCCCCGTGCTTAATGCGAATAAGGTTATACGCCCCCTGAGGTCAAGCTTGGTAAACCAAGTAGCGTTTTTCACCCTGGAAAACAGGTCAGAAATCAAGGGTAACGGGTATTGATATTTCACAGTAATATTGTTCAAGAGACGATAATCAATACACGGCCTTAATGAATCATCTTTTTTGGCCACAAAGAAAAACCCGGCACCTAAGGGTGAAGAGGATGGTCTGATATGACCCTTCTCCAATGATTCCTTGATATAAGACCGCATAGCGTCATGTTCAGGTACAGACAAGTTAAAAAGGCGACCTTTAGGGAATTTACTACCTGGCACTAATTCAATAGCGCAGTCATAACTCCTATGGGGAGGTAAGGATGCAGATTTACTTTCGCTAAACACATCAGAAAAATCAAACAAAAAGTCAGGAACATCCTCAGCCTGGGGGGAGGCAGAAAAAACAGGAGTGTTGGTATTAACACATTGGCAGCCCCAACTGGTTACAGACACAGATTTCCAATCCAAAACAGGATTATGAGACTGTAACCAAGGGAAACCCAGCACTATAATGTCATGCAGATTATATAGAACCAAAAATTTGCAGCACTCCTGGTGATCAGGTTCAACCCTCATTATCACCTGAGTAGAGAACTGAGGTTTATTCTCAGCCAAAGGGGTAGAATCGATCCCCAGAGGGGAATAGACTTCTGTAGGGGTATCAAGGGAAACCCACAACGTTTAGCAAAATCATAATCCATCAGGTTAATAGCTGCTCCAGAATCAACGAAAGCCTGAGCAGAAAATGAGGACAGAGAGCATATCAGAGTGACAGTTAACAAAAACTTAGTCTGAACACTATCCAAGACAACTGAGCGTGCAAAACGTCTTCCCCGCTTAGGGCAGACTGAAATAGCATGAGAGGCATCACCACAGTAGAAACATAACCCATTGCGCTTTCGAAACTCATGACGCTGTGCCCCAGACACCACTCCATCACACTGCATGGGCTCAGCAGCTGGCTCACAAGGCAACACCACTCCACGCATACTTCTCCGCTCACGCAAATGTCTGTCAATTTGAATCGCTAATGACATAGAATCATTGAGACCAGAGGGGACAGGGAATCCCACCATAACATCCTTTACATTATCCGACAGACCCTTCCGGAAAAGGGCCGCCAAAGCGTCGTCATTCCACTTGGTCAGGACTGCCCACCTACGGAATCTCTGACAGTATAACTCAGCGTCATCAAGCCCCTGATTTAATGCCAACAAGGCTTTTTCAGCTTGATCAGTGACATTAGGCTCATCGTACAATAACCCCAAAGCCTGAAAAAATGCATCAACATCACTCAAAACAGGATCCCCAGGTATCAGGGAAAAAGCCCAATCCTGAGGATCGCCGCGCAGGAGAGAGATGATAATTTGAACCTGCTGCGCTGCGTTTCCTGAGGACTTAGATTTTAAGGCAAGAAACAATTTACAATTATTTTTGAAATTCTGAAACTTAGCTTGATCCCCTAAAAACAAATCTGGCATGGGGATCCTAGGTTCCACAACAGGCAACCTAGCAAGATATGCAGCAATACTCTGAACCTCAGTGGCAAGCTGATCCACACGGCCAGACAACTGTGCAAACTCCATTGGGAGAAAAGATCCTCCCCAGCACCCAGAGATACAGAGGGAAAAAAAAAAAAATGCAACAAACAGAAAAATATCTCTGACAACTTTTCTTCCTTCAAAATATTTTTTCCCTTCTGTGAGTACCATACAATTTTTATGGCCGGTGATACTGTTATGTTACGGTAGCTGAGGAGTGCAAGGTAAAAAAAGAAATAGTCTTATCTGATAGCAGGAGATGCAGACACGACACAGCAGGCTACAAGGGAAACTGGAAAGAAGGATTCAGACCAGAACAATTGATCACCGGCAACCCTGATGGGAAAATGACTCCCTTACATAAGACCAATCAGTAACACCTGATTCCCAGTCCTCACAATCCTCACTAGTACCGCTTGTAACCACCAGAGGGAGCCTCTGCTCAGAACTCATCTCAAACCCATTCACAACAACATTCCATCAAAGTCTGCATTACAAAATGGCGCTCCTTGCCTTCCAAGCTCTACCATGCGCCCAAACAGTGGTTTCACCCCACATATGGAGTATCAGCGTACTTAGGAAAAATTGCGCAACAACTTTTGGGGTCCAATTTCTCCTGTTACCCTTGGGAAAATAAAAAATAGTGGGCTAAAGAATCATTTTTGAGGAAAAAAATATATTTTTTATTTTCATGGCTCTGCGTTTATAAATTTCTGTGAAGCACTTGGGGGTTCAAAGTGCTCACCACACATCTAGATAAGCTCCTTGGGGGTCTAGTTTCCAAAATGGTGTCACTCGCAGGGGGTTTCTACTGTTTAGGCACATCAAGGGCTCTGCAAACACAACATGACGCCCGCAGAACATTCCATCAAAGTCTGCATTACAAAATGGCGCTCCTTCCCTTCCAAGCTCTCCCATGCACCCAAACAGTGGTTTCGCCCCACATATGGAGTATCAGCGTACTCAGGAAAAATTGTAAAACAACGTTTGGGGTCCAATTTCTCCTGTTACCCTTGGGAAAAAAAAAAATAGCGGGTTAAAGTATCATTTTTGAGGAAAAAAAAAATTTTTATTTTCACGGCTCTACGTTATAAACTTCTGTGAAGCACTTGGGGGTTCAAATTGCTCACCACACATCTAGATAAGTTCCTTAAGGGGTCTAGCTTCCAAAATGGTGTCATTTGTGGGGGGTTTCCACTGTTTAGGCGTATCAGGAGCTCTCCAAACGCGACATGGCGTCCAATTTCAATTCCAGCCAATTTTGGTTTGAAAAAGTCAAACGGCGCTCCTTCCCTTCCAAGCCCTGCCGTGCACCCAAACAGTGGTTACCCCCCACATATGGGGTATCAGCGTACTCAGGACAAATTGCACAACAACCTTTGTGGTCTAATTTCTCCTGTTACCCTTGGGAAAATAAAAAATTGGGGACTAAACTATCAGGTTTGTGGAAAAAATATGATTTTTTATTTTCACGCACGGGTGTTATGAACTTCTGTGAAGCACTTGGGGGTGCAAAGTGCTCATCACACATCTAGATAAGTTCCTTAGGGGTCTAGTTTCCAAAATGGGGTCACTTGTGGGGGGTTTCCACTGTTTAGACACATCAGGGCCTCTACAAACGCGACGTGGCGTCCAGCCAATTCTGCGTTGAAAAAGTCAAATGGCCCTCCTTCCCTTCCAAGCTCTGCCATGCACCCAAACAGTGGTTTACCCCCACATATGGGGTATCAGCATGCTCAGGACAAATTGCACAAAAACTTTTGGGTTCTTGTTACCCTTGGGAAAATAAAAATTGGGGTGAAAAGATCGTTTTTGTGGAAAAAATATGATTTTTTATTTTCATGGTTCTATGTTATAAACTTCTGTGAAGCACTTGGAGGTTCAAAGTGCTCAACACACATCTAGATAAGTTCCTTAGGGGGTCTAGTTTCCAAAATGGGGTCACTTGTGGGGGTTTCCACTGTTTAGACACAAAAAAAAAAGTCAAACGGCGCTCCTTCCCTTGCGACCTCTGCCATGCGCCCAAAAAGTGGTTTACCCCCACATATGGGGTATCGGCGTATTCAGGAGAAATTGCACAACAAATTTTGTGGTTCATTTTTTCTTTTAACACTTGTGAAAATAAAAAAAATTGGTTCCGAAGTAAAGTTTTTGCAAAAAAAGTTAAATGTTAATTTTTTCCTTCCACATTGCTTCAGTTCCTGTGAAGCACGTAAAGGGTTAATAAACTTCTTGAATGTGGTTTTGAGCACCTTGAGGGGTGCAGTTTTTAGAATGGTGTCACTTTTGGGTATTTTCTATCATATAGACCCCTCAAAGTGACTTCAAATGTGATGTGGTCCCTAAAAAAAATGGTGTTGTAAAAATGAGAAATCGCTGGTCAACTTTTAACCCTTATAACTTCGTAACAAAAAAAATTTTGTTCCCAAAATTGTGCTGATGTAAAGTAGATATGTGGGAAATGTTATTTATTAAGAAATTTGTGTGACATATCTCTCTGATTTAAGGGCATAAAAATTTAAAGTTTGAAAATTGCTAAATTTTAAAAATTTTCACCATATTTCCATTTTTTTCATAAATAAAAGCAAGTCGTATAAAAAATTTTTTACCACTATCGTGAAGTACAATATGTCGCGAAAAAACAGTCTCAGAATCAGCTGGATTCGTTAAAGCGTTCCAGAGTTATAACCTCATAAAGTGACAGTGGTCAGAATTGTAAAAATTGGCCCTGTCATTAAGCTGCAAAATGTCTCTGTCACTAAGGGGTTAAAACTGTTGGACTGTGCATTTATTGGTGTGTTTTTTTCCCATATGGGGAGCCTGAAAAATAAAAAATGCAGTTGCATTTTTAAATGCAGTGTCAATGAAGGAAAAAATGTATAAAAATGAAATAATCAGAGAAGATTGTTATTGCATATTTTGACATGGACACCTGCAGAAAACATGCACCTAAAAAGCAGCAGAAAAAACTCAGCAATTAAGCAAAGTGTGAACATGACCTTCAAGTTCTGAATTTCAGGTCTAGTAAGGAATAATCAGCTGTCAGACATTATTTGCACCTGTTATAGCAGGTCACATAAATGTCCAAGGGGTATGTGGCCCCGAATAGTACATTTGTAATGGATCACTTTCGTATCTATGGAACATTGCTATTGTCCGCACATAAAGAAAAGAAACGTGGCTCTGTTCTTGAAAACCTATTCACGCTAAAATAAATTTACATTCACGTAATCAGATTAATGTCATTAAAAGTTTTTTTCCTGGATTTTGGAACGGTATCAAAGGAGTGATTACTTAAGTGGAAAGAGAATAAATGTAATTATAATTTTCTGTTCCAGGTCAATAATGTAGACTCTTCATTAAGTTAATTAGCAAAGCAAATTTCCGTGGCTTTATGGGGTCAGTCTTTTTTTTATTGCTGAGATTTGCTGGTGCCACTTACACCGACTGAATACTGTAAAGACTGAAATCTGCTTATGTCAAATTAATTGTCCAATAGCTACTTTGTAGTGGATTCGCAGAAATTAACTTTGGAGTAATGCCAGCGGTTGACTAATAAGAAACAGCTATTCATACAATTAATTGTTTTAGTTATTATCACATATGGTTTTAAAGGTCAACAAAATTGAAAAAAAAAATGAGACTTTAGGAAAAATACATCTAAAATCTAGTGGTAACAAGACTGTAGAATTTTCACAACATCCTTGCCAATGTAGACAAATGGGGGAGTGCTTTGTCCTAGGAGAACCACCATGTCACAATATAGTAAAGGCTCAGAATTGGTACAAAAAAAAAGTCAGCAGGGCTGCTCTTCCAGATCAAGAGTATAAAGATAATTCCTTTTATTTGCTAATACAGCAATGCATTTCGGAGTGTGTACACCTTCTTCTGTCTAACTGATCAACATAGAAAAGGTAAATTGGTGCTAAGTTTATTGCAGAGTACTATTTTTAGCTGCTTAACAATATATGCTGTGTTGACAATAGCCACAGCAACACATTTCCACTGCACGTGGAGCGCCCGCTAGGGCTGTGGGGGAATACCCTGTACTGGCAGTGACCCGGTCCATGGCCCTGGGCGTTCAATGAAAAATTATGATGATTAAGGGGAAATAAAGGTTATGAAAGCTAGTTTGTGACTCCACCTCTGGTATTCAGCTGACCCTGCTGATTCAGTCCACTGGGGCAGTTGTTGATGCAGCAGAGTTGTTCAGCTCTCCAAAGGCAGAGCTACTCTCCAGGGCAGTGAAAGTGTAAAATGATGATGATGATTGTTGTAGGGTAGTGCTGAGGTGACGCAGCAAATAAACAGGAGGACACAGCAGTATGCAGTCTTCACAGGTTTTACTAACAGTTCTGATCTTAAACTTACAATCCCCAGCCGGGGTGCTGTGTCCTCAGGGTCTGTGGTCCAGTCAGCTCTCAGGTAGCTTGGGGTGCACGTTGCCAGGGCTCCCTTAGATGTTCCTTTCTTGGCCGTCTCGCTACGCTAGCTAACGCCTCTCCTGCCCTGCGTCTTCACACACAATGTCCTGAGCCAGTAGACTCAGATCTTGTCAGGTGATGTTGGTCAGACCCCTGGATCCTATATGTCGCCCTTTTCAGCGAATGTGTTGGATGTGGCTGTAGCACTTGCAATACTTACTGCCCCCGGATTGCTAGCTGAGTTCTTAGTTTCTCCACTAGCTGGGCCGGTCCACTAATTGCAACCTGGTCCCTCCACGGACCACGCTGGTGAATGCGGGCCCCACGAATGGATCTCTCACTATCCGTGCCCCTATGACCTCTTCTTCCTTTCCACCTCTGGAGCCTCTCTCTATCTTCCGTCCTTTTTCACTTCACTCTCTGTAGTCTGAGGACAAGCTGCTCTCAGCTTCAGTCCCCCTATAGACTCTTTCCAGAAGCTTCTCTCTCTGTCTGCCTTTCCTTCAGGAGCTACTCTCTCTCTCCTCACTCCTCTCCCCTCCAGCAGAACTGTCTCTGATCTCACAGACCACTGCTTACCACTCTCTGACTCCTCCCCCTTTCTCTCTACTTTCTCCACCCACACCATCTACACAGCTCTCCCCGTCGACTGAGAGATGCTGGATGCAAGTGTGTGGTTCTGGGTGATGTCCCCTCCTTACCTGAGAGCGGAGCACCACGCCTCTGGTTGAGGTGCAGTACCTCTGTAGTGACTGAACCCTCAGGGGCACCACATGTGTACAGGACATGGTCATTATTACTTAGCCATTGCCAAAAACACAATATTGATCAACTCTTATCATTGCATATAAAATCAGAGAGAATCCTGGTGACAGGTTTTTGTTCCATACATTAAATGGGCAGACACTATTGTACCCATTGTGAGGCAGTGACCAGAGTCATATGCGATGATTGCTATGTGTCCCCCAGGATGTGCAAAGAAGCATATTGAGGACGCAGGAGTGCATTGCAGCCACAGGCGTAATGATGGTCTTGGACAAGCTATTTGTCCAAGGCAGAGTAAAAAAAAACTGCCATGAGATTTTATTTTTGAAATGCACAACAGGAAGGTAGTGGGGTGGTCCATTTCCTCCCCGGCCCGGGTTTTCCATGTGGCCCATGTCCACAGATTCCAGTTAAAAACCCTGCAGTAAAGGGTTTGGGTGCATCAGTGTGGAGTTCGCAAGGTACAGAGCAGACGGCTCTGCAAAAGCTCAGCCTATGTGAGGGAACACAGACTCATGCAGAGCAAACTCCTAGCACCCCGCAGCATAATACGGTGGTGCGGTCACCCTCAGCAACTGGACGTATTTCGACTGTCTTGTTTCCCGGCTACGATCTGGAGGATACTGTGTGTTGTGTTTGAGAGTTTGGACATTAAAACTCTGTTTACTTTTGAACTTTCCTGGGTCACTGGCTCATCACTGCACCGTGGGGACACCGGTGCACTACATTTGGTGGAGAATTCGGGCAGTGTGATTTGAGGCATACCCCAACGCCAGCTGCATGTCTGTTATTAGGCCTACCACATTGCAACTCAGGCCTGTGGACAAAATGAAGTAAATCCTAAGGCAGCTGGTCGTCACGCAGCAACAACAGCAACAGACCAATAACCTGTTGCTACAGCAAACTGCAGCCTTACATGAGGCACCTCCAGCACCGACCCCAGAACATTGTGAGGCTCGAGACAATGTCCGCTCTGCTTTGAGGAAACTGAGTCCGGAAGATGACATGGAAGCTTTCATCACCATCTATGAGCTATGAGTGCACGGCAGAGTGGGAGAACCTGCCAACTTCCCAGTGGGCAGAAGTGGTGGCTCCGTTCCTGAGGGGTGATGCGCTAAAGGCCTACTTTGACCTCAGTCGGGAGGATGCCCAGGACTACGCCAAGCTAAAAGGTGAGATCCTAGCCAAACTGGGGGTTAATATATATGTGAGAGCCCAGCGGGTGTTTTCATGGACTTTTGTGGAGGCCCAGCCCACCCGGTCTCCAGTTTATGACTTACTGCAGCTTGTGAAAAGGTGGCTCCAACCTGAGACTTTGACTCTTGCCCAGATGGTGCAGAGGGTGATGGTTGACCGGCTGGTGAGAACTCTGCCTGCAGCCATACAGCGTTGGGTGGGACAAGGGGACCCAGGCACTCTGGACCAGTTGGTGGGACTGATTGAGCGTGTACATGGCCACTCAGGACTTTATCCGGGATACGGCTCCTCTATGGCTGTCATGTCAGTATTCACCAACCCAGGAGCCTGGGAAAAGTCCATGTCCCTCTACTGGGGCTAATTAAGACCAACCCCATACTGAGTGGGTATCCTGAAGGGAGAGTGACAGCAGAGAAGTGTCCCCTAAGTCGACCCCAAGGTCCAGTTGTGCCACAGCTATCAAGTGTTGGTGGTGCCAGGGCCCTGGAAATGGGGCTGCCAACTTCCCCCTGACAGCTGAACATTTGGACTGTGGGTATACTCGTCATGTGTCTATGTATATCCAGCCACTCTGCAATGCCACTATAGCTGCTGCCGGCAGCGAACCCCAACTGCGCCAGGTACTCATCAATGGGTACCAAACAGACACTCTATTGGACTCAGGGACCTGAGTGACTCTGGTTCATGGGTCTTTTGTTGCCGGGGACAACCCCAATGGGCGGAAAGTAGGGATGGTATGCATACTTGGGAAACTCCGAGAGTACCGGACCGTGGAGGTTACAGTTTACACCCCGTGTGGAGAAATAAGACATGTGGTGGGAATGGTAAAGACTCTTCTGTATGAGACTGTATTGGGAAGAGACTTTCCCCTGTTCTGGTGCCTATGGAAAACCAGGGTTAATCCTCCCAAGGTAAATGCTATTCCAGGCACGGAACTCAAAGATCCTGATTCAGGGACACCTGCCAGAGCTGTCGCCAACCTAGTGACAGACTGTAACCCAAATAAGCTCCCCCTAGAGATATTGGCAATAGAGGTTCGAGGAGTCCCCACCAATCCCCGAGCTGGAAGTATCCCCTGGTAAGTTCGGGACAGCTCAGCTCCAGGATCCCACCCTGACCCAGGCACGAGAAAGGGTGATTAAAATTAATGGAGTAGCTCAGCAACCAGGTGCTGAGGCAGTTTTCACCCTCATGGTTATCTGTTGTGAATGGGTTTGAGATGAGTTCTGAGCAGAGGCTTCCTCTGGTGGTTACAAGCGGTGCTGGTCTGTCCAGTGAAGATTGTGAGGACTGGGAATCAGGTGTTACTGACTGGTCTTATATAAGGGAGTCACCTTCCCATCAGGGTGGCCGGTGATCAATTGTTCTGGTCTGAATCCTTCATTCCTGTTTCCCTTGTAGCCTGCTGTGTCGTGTCTGCATCTCCTGCTAAGAGATAAGACTTTTTTTTTTTTTTTCACAATATTTTTCCCTTCTGTGAGTACCACAATATTTTCAGTTATGGCCGGTGATACTGTTATGATTTGGTAGCTGAGGAGTGCAGGTAAAAAAAGGCAATACACCAGAGCAGTTGGAAACTATGAGATTGCAGTACCCTGACTAACCACCACAACTAGAGGCAGCCGTGGAGCGTTCCTACGTTGGTCCTAGACGCCTCGTCACAGCCTGAGAAACTAACTACACCTAAAGATAGATATAGGAAAGCTATCTGCCCCGGAGCAGAACCCCAAAGACAATAGAAAGCCCCCAAACATGTAATGGCGGTTAGACAAGATGAAATACTGACACAGAAAGAAAATAGTATGAGCAAACGCTGGGGCCCAAACTAACTAAATAGAAAAGGATAGGAAGGGTACTTACTGCAATCCCAGAAAACCCTGAAAAGCACCAACACCACTAATTTCAAAAACACCTGAGATCACACGACCTCTACCACCTAAATTAGTTCTCTGGTGTAACAAAATCAAAACAGCAGCCACTGAAAAAACTGGAAAAAGCAAAAGTACATACATAAGTGGCTGAACTAAACTGAGAGGGCAAAAGCCCCGGAGGGGACCCTGAAGGCCCCCACAGAAGTGCAGGACAAAAATGCAAAAATATAGCACAAAAACAAAAAGAAGAAAATGTCTTATCTGTTAGCAGGAGATGCAGACACGACACAGCAGGCTACAAGGGAAACAGGAATGAAGGATTCAGACCAGAACAATTGATCACCGGCCACCCTGATGGAAAGGTGACTCCCTTATATAAGACCAGTCAGTAGGCTTAGAGAGAGGTAAAAATAGGAGACACCCTCTCGAAAAAGCAGCGTCGAGAGGTTCAGAAATTGGTCCAAGAGAATGCAGACGTATTCTCGGAATTGCCCGGTCGTACCTCCGTCATCTAGCATGATCTTGTCACCAAGCCTCATGTAAGGGTACGAATAAAACCACACCAGGCCCGAGGTCCAGAGGCAAGCTATTTGCATTGTGCTAATCCCGAAGCCGGACGGATCATTACGGTTCTGTAATGACTTCCGTAAATTAAATGAGGTGTCGAAGTTTAACCTTTATCCAATGTCCCAGGTAGACAAGCTGATCGAGCATCTGGGTCAAGCCCAGTACTTCACCACACTCAATCTGACCAAGGGTTAATGGCAGGCGCCTCTGATAGAGTCTACAAAGGAAAAGACCGCCTTCATAACTCTGGAGGGTCTTTACCACTATGTAGTCTTCCCTTTGGACTACATGGGGCCCCTGTCAAGTTCCAGAGGTTGATTGGCATAGTGTTGGAATCCCATCGGAAGTACACATCAGCATACTTAGATTATATCATTTTTAATGCTGACTACCCACTTGTCCCAGGTAGAAGCAGTAGTAGATTCGCTCAAAGATGCAAATCCCAAGAAATGTGCAATAGGGCTCGAGGAAGGCTGGTACTTGGGGTACGTGATTGGCCGTGGGGTTATCAAACCCCAAATAAATAAAATCTAGGCCATTCAGAACTGGCCCCGACTTGTTATCACCAAACAGGTAATAGCATTTCTCGGAATCGTTGGATATTACCAGAGGTTTACACCTAATTTTTTGGGAAAACAACACCCTTACCGATCTCCTCAAGAGAAA